>VXAV01005166.1:241828-263840 GCA_013399715.1 Alectura lathami
GGAAGGAGGAAGCTAGAGAGAGATTGCTCTGGAAAGCCTCTGAGATTATACATCTGCCCCTGTAATTCAAGCTGGGATTTAACACAGAAGTAGTGATGTTGATTGAGTAACCTAACAGTGCAGAATAAACTCCTCTTTTCAGGTTTTTGTGTTTTTTTTTTTGTTGTTGTTGTTGTTTTGAAAACCTCCCTTACTAACCAACCCTGTCACCTACAAATGTTTGAATGCTGTTTAGCGTACTTGCTAAATATAAAAATTAAACACCTGCATGGTTGTTATGCACAGCTGTACCCATCTGCTGAGCTTGCCACTTGCTTTGATTAAGAGCAGGTTAAGAGAGGCTTTAATTAAAGAAAGTCCGTAACACAGTTAAGCATCCACCTCTTCAGCTTCTTTCCTTGATTATACATTTTTTCTGCTTTTCTCCTTGCAAATGAGAAATTATTGGCCCAGAAAGGGTGCAATTTAATAATAACAATAGGTAATCATTTTCCAGCTTAAATAGAGAGCATCTAGACAGCATGCTTAGACTGATGCGTCAGCTGTGATTCTGTGAAGCAGTGGTTATTTCTCAAAGTGGAGTACGGGGCTAACAAACTGCTTGTGACATGCAGATGCTGCTTGCTGGCTGTTGTGCTATCAAGTTTGAGTAATATTGTGCTCTTGCTATGTGTAGTAACCACAGTTCTCTTTAGATTGTAGTAATCTGTGATTAGTATAGAAAATATGTTAAGAAGTATTCAGTGCAGTTAAGAAGTATTTTCTTGCATAAACCAAGAAAAATTCCATGTAATTTTGTCACAACAGGGATGTGTTGTAGTGGATGCAAGAGAACCCAACAACATTACAGATTTCTGCCCTTAACACGGTGATGGCAGTAAGGCAAGTGGCAGCGGTCCAACCCCAAATGAACACTGGAGCAAACACCATTTAATCAGCATGTGCTCTTGAGTTGCAAACTTTCTTCTTTCAAATAGCTGTGACTTAGTAAATTTGCATCTTAATGAGAATTAGCGATATTGAAGTAAACAGTGATAAAATGTATGTGATAATTACTATGTACGGCTAATACAGATATTCTTTCTGTAGCACTCTTCGCCTGATTGCAGTTGCTTCCTGTGGTCTGTAGTTTGCAGTAAGAGGAGTAATCAGTGATACCTTTGAACAAAGACAAAACCTATTTTATGCACCATAGGATTATGAAACTTAGAGCAGGATTTGAGGGGGAAGTGGTCTAGCTTGCTGCCAGCACCCTTAATATCAAAAATAAAGGGAAAGAAAATGGCAAACAGTTGTATACACTAATCTGTAAGTGACTCTGGTTCCTGGTGATCGTTCTCCATGAAAGGAGCTGAGGGAAGGTGAGCAGAAAATAAGTATCCAAAATATCTTCTGCATGTAAGAAGAGTAAAAAGTGCATGTGCCTTGACAGAAATCAAGGTTCTATCATATCAAAATTAACAGAAGACAAGTCTACAGCAGTGTGTTTGATCTCCTCTCACAGGAACTTTGGCAAGATGGAAAAGTTGTTATTCCATGAGTCTAGTGCACTAATAAATTGTTAAATAGAGGAGGGAAACTTCAGATGCAATATTTTATACCATCTTTCTTAGGGAAAGCAACTGCTCCATGTTTCATTCAAAATGACTAAAGGAATTTATGCATAGTCTGAGAACAAATCTGACATCCCTTCTTTGGGGTAAGGGAGAAGGTGTGAATTAAAGCAAACCCAGAGGACCCCTTTGTAATGGAAGTGTTATTCTGGAGGATGTGTAACAAATGTATCTGCATTGCACAACAAAGTAGCTGATAAGTAGTTGTGGATGAAATTAAGCTTCACTTGTTACTTTGCTTGTTTAGGAAATACTAGGCAACATATGCAGTTACAAGGTAAAAACCAAGTAAGTGACATACATCCAGAAAAACTTGCTGGCTATATCAGAGCTGTTCATCCAGTTTTCCAAAGGAAATAAAGTGACATAAAGAACTCCAGGAGGGCACTTAAAACAAGGGTGAAGTTTTGCCCTGAGGCAGTGCTCAGAAAAACAGATGCAACGTATTAATGGAGCAAACTTTGCTAGGATTAGAAAGATGAGAAAAAGTTTTTTTCGGATTTCACTTTCCAGTTGAATGGCAGCCAATTTTTGGATTAGTCATGTTAGAGAATGTGTAGCTTTATGTTTGAAATACATTGGTTTCTACCTCTTGTCTTTTGGCATTTATTTTTCAACTTAGCTTGAGTGTGTTCTGTTGTTTTTTGTCTTGTTTTGTTTTCTTTCCCTAGCACATTTTCATACACAGACCTAGAAAACAGGCCATGAAAGAATCTTTCTCTAAAACATAGGCAGGATGTGGACTACCCTAGCATTGTTATATTCATTACAATTTTATCTTGCTACATCTTGTCCAGAATTAGGAGACTTATTTGAGACATGTGACAGTGCTTAGTTCAAATCCTGCAAGAAGCGTTATAAAGAATGTTAAAACTGTTGTATGCATTTTCTGTCAAGGTTGTAAATGACCCTTTCCTCAGTAAATCTTGATATCTTCCTAGAATTTGAAATTGAGTTATTGCTGTAATAAATATTGTCCTTCTGACCTTCTCAGTCTATTGAAATAGTGCCTTTTGAATACACAGTGTTTTTATTAAAATTGATTGGTCTTTAGGAATGTGTGTCTTTAAGACTCAAAAAAAAAAAAAAAAATCCTATTTCACATAGAAATGAAATGAAGACTTTTTCCTTTTTTCCCCCTACTCAGTTGTCTTTGCTCAGGGAGCTTGCTAAGATCAGGATTAGACAGGTTCAAGTGTTCATGCTGAACAACACAAAAGGAGGAGTGTTGATCTCAGGTATCTCTTATCTTAGCACAGGGAGCTAGTGAGTATTCCGAGATCTCATTCTGACCAAAACTTTCATCCTGGGCATGAAAATACTACTCTCTCTAGGAAACTGTTATTGCAGCCTTTCAGTACTTAAAGGGGCGTATAAGATGGAGACACTTTTTTTACAAGGGTGTGTACTGATAGAACAAGGAGTGATGTTTTTAAACTGAAAGAGGGTAGATCTGGCTTACACATGAAGAAGAAATTCTTTACCCAGAGGTTGGTTAAGGCACTGGAACAGAGAAGTTATGTTCAAGGCTGGGTAGGATGCGGCTTCGGGCAACCTGGTCTGGTGGGTGGCAGCTCTATCCATGGCAGGATTTTGGAATTAGACAATTTTTATGATCCCTTCCATCCCAACCCATTCTATGATTCTGTATGAATGGATCAAAAGGGCTTGTGTAAGGGAGGATCTGGTTTTGATGAACCTGCTTTTTCTGATTAAAAGAAACAGTTTTGCCACAAACTTCTGGGCTGGTATCGGTAAAGATTCAGCAAAACATGACAGGATGCAGAGGAACCAGCATGTTCCCACTGGCAGCACCCTGGAGGTGTCCCAGACATGTGGCTGAGCAGCACCCTCAGTGCCGCGCTGGGTGTTTGGCAGGAGCACCATGCTGCCCAGGGGTGCAGGGCACAGCAGGGGTCCTGCGGTGCCCTGCCTAGGAGCATGATACAAGGCTCCAAACTCCTGCAGGAGCATTTCATATTTCTGTTTTGCCCATTTCTCAGTTGCCTACCTGAAAAGGAAAGATGACCTCTGAGTGGTAACTCTCTCTAGCCTGAAGAAAAGACTCCAAGGAGGCAGTCAGGTTGGGCTTCCTTTCAGGAAGGACGTTAGACCCCCTTTTTCAAGGCAAATGTTGATAGCCTTTACTACTCTTTAGCACTTGTTACAGTATTCAGTTTTTTCAATAATCTGGAGAGAAACATCCACTCCTACTGCAAATGGCTACATTTATCAACAAAGCAATTTATAAAAAATTGTCATCTTGATTGATATTATAATGTCAAGTTTTACAAAATTGACCTTTGTAAGCAAGAGAAAGGGTGAAAGTCACTTTGCATTCTGAATAACGCTGCTAAACTGCAATGCAGATACTTCATCCGCTTTATCAGAGTGCACACAAACGTGTGGAGTGATTTAGATGATAAGAGAAATCTGTCTGTTCTTTCTATCCAGCCTTAGAGCTCCACAGACTGACCTCAAAATAGAGACTCTTTTTCAACCTCAAATGTTAGCGCCTAATAATATTGTGATGTTACTGCATTCTTTGAAATCACATTGCGGGTTTTTAGCACTTTACAATGATTTCATATTGATTTAGCATCAGAGTTTATCAAAATAAAATAATAGAAAAACCCCAAAGGTTACATCCTTTGAGCAAGCTGGAGTTTGAATTTGTGTCTTTATTGTACTCCCATCCGCTAGCAAAATCCTTCCCTAGATTTTTGCTGGTTTAAATGTTTTAAGTGCTTCTATAAACACGGCTGTGAAATGATCCAAGTTAGGGGAGAAATCAGTCTAGAATTCCTAACAAGATGGCCATAGCAAACTACCTAGCTCGGATCAGCAGTAGCAAGTTGATTAGTCTGTGCCCGATGCTGGTGCAGCTGATGAGGTGAAACACTGGGTTGCAATTGAGTTTATGCAATTCTTCATTGGTTAAGTCAACAGTTCTGTGCTGCAGATAGCAGCACTTGGTAGTCCTGAGCTGGACTGGCACAAAGATGCGGTTACTGGAAGGGGCAGCTGGGGCATGGCAAACTCCAGGAGAGTCTGTCTGGTTTAGCTCGGTCTCTGCACCACCTACGCCATTTCCTATTGATCCTTTCTAACTCAAAGTAACGTTTTGATTGATAACTGCTTGACCAAAAATTATTTGTACACAATTCCCCTCCCTGGTTCACTGCATTTTGCTGTGATTTGCCAGAGTTATTTTGACATTTGAATTGTCCTGAAGTCTATTAAGAGAGAAGGCAGGCAGACTTGAGAGTGTATGTCCTCTAGCAGAACAGAAAAATACATCCATAATACAGGATGAGGAAAAGAAAAAAGGAATGTGGGCACACCAAGAGGTGAAACTCTCTTTCTGAGTGCATTGTGCCTTAGTACCGTGGTTCAGCAAATCGCCCAGGGCTCTGTAAATGTGCTTTTGTTTGTTGTCTGAGATCTGCAGGTCAGTGACTGTCCAGTGTCTTCATCCAGCTTGCTATGAGTAGTCTGATTTTTTTTTTGTCTGAACTGTTAACTGTCTCTGATGGTTATTATGCAGTCCACCAAAGAATGGATGTCTCTTGTGAAGTGGATACAACAGGACTGCACCAAATGCCATCCTGTGTCCTGAATAAGAGAGAAGCAGAAAATTCAGTGATTTATTTCTCTGACACTTCCACTGCCATCATTCTTTAAGGCTTTTGGCATTCCTGCTCCATTTGGGGAGATACAGTCTCATTAACTCTCAGCTTAACTGGTGGCGTTTCACTTGTATCCACAGTAGCCTATATCTTCTGTTTTTCTTTTCCTTATGGGCCAATTTTCTTATGTGATGTTGCAGATTAGTAAATGGACTGGATGATTTGTGGCTTTTTAAGGTTTATAGTTCTTTGCCTCAATAAATAAAGAGCTTGTCTATGTTTTTTGAAGGTACTGAAGGAATGTGTCTTTGGGGAAGAATAAGCTGATGTGTTGGTAAGATGGGAAATGCCACCATAGCACACAGGATGTTCAGCAGCAGCAACAGGTCCGGTGCAAGAGTTAACTCTATATTCATTCATGGCAGTTGCATAAGAGTGAAATTTTCATTATGTGTGTCTGAATATCCACCCCAGAATGCAATCCTGACATTCCAATCCATGTTTCTTTCACGTGACATTTCTTAGCAAGTCTCTATTTATGCTAAACTGACACCATACGATATTGTGTTGTTATTCCATTTCACTGGAAGGAACTTTCCATTAACTTTTGATTTTGATGAAGTTCCTGTGGCACTGTATGATACTTCATATAGATTGAGTAGAAAACTGGCAGATGAAGGGATTACATGTATCCTGAGTTCTTGGTTATGGTTTAAATGAAAATTAAAAGCAGGGCAATCATGCTGTTTTTCTGAAGTAAAATGAGAAGAAAAAGCCTGCCTTCAAATCCTAGTGGCAAATACATAGCAATGCATAGATCACAAGAAGGGAAAGGCGGTCCACAGGGAAGTTTGTTGGTTAGCTGTTTGGAATAATTTTGGAGAAATGGGAAATAAGGATCTGTGTGCTGAAGGGTTCAGATCCAGTTGTCCGTGACCCACTCCCAGCCTGTTTTGAGCCTGCCATGGCCCATGTGCAGAAGAATAGCATTCCTTTCACAGAAACTCTGCTTGGTTGACAGCCAAGGTTTGCTGAGAGAGACTTCTCTTCAAACAAGATCAATCTCAATGAAAGCAGGAAGGGGAGAGACAGGGAAGTGGAGCAGCCAGGAGTGGGGGCCGGTAGGCTTGCTGTGGCACGGCTGTGTTTCACCAGCTGTGTCCCGCTGGTAAATGTTGTCAGCTGCGTGATGGCCCTTTGTCACCAGCACAGCCTGTGGTCATTCAAAGGAATGACTTATTTGTCACTCCAGTGCTGCCAACTCCTTTCTGTTGAGCTCACCTCAAGCTGTGGGATGCTAAGCCTCTCCAGAACTGCAGGTCCAGTTTGCTGGTGTTGCCTGCCCAGTTTTTGCTGCCTGTATCTTATTTAATCGAAGTTTGCTTCAGAAAATGTTTTGAACAGAAAATATAGATGCAACATTTCAAATTCAATTTTAGTATATGAAACTAAATGTGATGCTATGCTGAGAAAAATGCTATCAGTGTTTTTCAATAAACAAATAATGCCTGTTCTCCTGCCCAGTGCAAAGATGCACAGTGTCAATAGAAACAATTACTTTGTTCTAATTTAATTTGAAAAACTACTTGCAGACAAACAGGCAAGCAGCTTAGCAAGATTGATGTAAATGGTGGTTTACTTAGAATAGATAAGGATCCAATCTAAAAACTGGAGGCTTCTACAGTGCATCTGGGACCCGCATAGATGTTGGGAAAGATTTGAACCAAAGAAAAAGAATGTTCAAAGCTGTTTATTTTAGACCTGCAGTTATAATGAAATAGTACCAGGGTCAGAAAATAGTCATAGTAATTTTTTTTCCAAAACTGAATTCAGACCTTGAATTTTTCTAATGGCAATCTCATACTCCATCAACTTTAGCCCTTAACATAAAAGCAGACAAAGAGCAGAGAGTGTGCCCTACTTTCCAAAACCTGCAGGCTGGTGCTGGCACCAAGCACTTCACCTGCACTGTGCCACTGCATTTCCTGGCAATTCTGCTGACACTAATTGATACAGATCGTTTGGGGCAGAGTGGATTCAGGGGACTGATGATCTTGAAGGCTTATCCTTGGGTACGTTAAAACCAGGGGAACTGGGACATTAGTCTTGGAAATGCTTGCAAGTCTGTTTCCTTATAAATTCTTTGACAGTTTGGATTCTGTTTTTGTCTATGGGGCACTGATTAGACTGGGGTGTGAGGATGAAGAAGACCAGTGCTCTTTCAAAGTGACTTTTTTTTTTTTCTTTTCTGCAATTTCTCAGTTTCCTCTTTTAAAATGAGAGTATAAGGGCTTTCCTGTGTGAGGAACTCAAGGTGATGGGAGATGCTCTTTGAATTGATGGCGTGCCATCTTTTCTGCTCTGCGTACTCCTTCATGCAGTCTCTGTGGTCATGGTTAAAGACCTCCCCTTTCCCCCGCCTCTCCCAAATGAACTAGTTATAAGTGATGGAGAGATGTCACCTAAACCTGAAGGGAACCTGGTATGATTGTTTGGAGAGCTGCAAACTGCCTTATTTGTCCTGGCACAATGTTAATCAGCTGTCCAGTGCAATCAGTTACCTGTCACCCTTGTTAACAATTTAATTCTCCCTCTGAAAAAGGGAGGGAGAGGGTGACAGATATTTATGGTTCACTGTGTGACCTCTCCAGCAAGAGGCTGCTGCTGCCTCCAGCACAAGCCCATCGCTGTTCCCTGGCTATGTGGAAGGCTAACAAGGAGCCTGTGTGGACTTGGTGAACTTCCTGGAAGTGGCATGCTACGTTTCCTTTCAGCTAGCAGGGGTGCCGCAGTCCTCCATTATCTACAGCTGTGCAGATATCTGCCCTTCCCCCTGTTCTCTTCTTCTGGCTTAAAGAGTATTTGGTTATGCAATGAGGAACACAACTTTTGAGAAAAAATCGCCTTTCTGAACTGCCAGTGTAGGTTGAGTTGAAAATCACTCTAAGAAGTGATTTTACAGGGAGGTTCTTGGTTCATTTGTATAAATTGTTGTTCTTAACACAAATAGCAGTCTTCAGGTGGAATGGGGTAAAGGCTTTGAGCTAGCCTGAATAAAAGGAAAATGGAAATAAATGAGTTCAGATATGTGACAAAAACAGTCATAAAAAAAGGACAAGAGGGAAATATCCAAAGAAATTAGCAGAAAACATTGGTGATTCATAAAAAGGCAGATTTGAATGCACATGCAGAGGAACTTGATGGCTGTAATAGCAGGGGCAGCAGTGTCTGAAGCTGAATTGAGAGGAATGGTAGCAGATATGACAGGAACAGATGTCAAAATAGCAATACCAATAATATCTCCTTTCACTGTGCACCCAAAGTACTCATTTCAGGGCAGCCAAATAGACTGGTACAAAGCAAACAGGCCATTATGGTCCACTGTACAAATAGGCATTTGGACAAATGTTGATGCGCGGTGGTGTGGTGAGGCAGAAGCTGCTGCATGTGCTTAGCGGCCCTGGGGCTGTGCTGGTCATTAGCACAAGTCCTTTCTGCAGGGCTGCAGTTTTGTTCCTTTTGGTAAGGGGCAGCAGTCAAATCCCTTCAACATTTCCACATATACTTTTATTTTTGTGGTCATTAGTTTTCAGTTTAGTCACTCTGTGTTTTTTTAAAGGGAAAATTTGGAGACACCAAATCTGTCTTAAAGGATGAACATTGCACATTACATTTCCTGAATTCAAGGATGGGTTTCACAGCCTCAATTCAAGTGTAATGGCATATTTTTTTAATAATAATAATAATAAAAAGGCAGTTGTCTCATGTCTGTAGCAACTGCAGATTCTCCCTGTGAACTGTGTTGAGCTGCAGCCACCTGTAGCAGCAGAGAAGCTGGCCTCTTGACTTCTAGGCATGTTAACCTCCGTTTGAGAAAACAATTCTTCAATTTTTTACTAGCAGTTTGTAGGTAAAGTTATGCCTCCTTGCTTTGCAGTGGATTTAGGTTAGGGGCTGTGTATGCATGCCTGCATCCACAGAACCATTAGATTTCCAATCCACTCCCATGTTTTAGAGCTTTATTTTTTTTTTTTTTTTGGGGGGGGGGGGGGGGGGGGAATCCAATCCCCATACCTTTCAGCATAAAAATGGCAAGAGGGAATTCTTGGAATTGTCTGTGTGAAAAAGAAAGTGCTTTAAATAAAATTTTGCAGGATCTTGATTCAGCAAATACTTGAAACAGTGCTTAGTTCTGAAGTTAGGAGTCATTGTCTGCAGTAGCAAAGCTCTTGCTTCATCGCAGTGCATGACTGAAGCCTTCGCAGTTCACGTGGCCTGTGGATCAGGCTCGTGCCTCTGTGCTGGGGACATCTTCCCATGCATGCTGCTGTCGGCAGGTTCTGACCTTGGAGGCACGTGTGCACAGCTCCCCTGACATTGAATGTGGCCACAGGTTTTTTACCTACAGGTATAACCTAAAAATGTCTGATAATTTAATGATAGTAATAAAGATATTTGGCCTTGTGCAAAGAAGTCTGATGGCAATTGTAGCCTTGAAGCTAAATTTAACTTCTAAATTCTAATTTCTATTAAACTTGGGATTAAAACATGGATGTTGACACAGCAGAAGCACTGCCACAAAAAGAACACGTCACACGCTTTATTGTAACTGCTTTTGATTGCCTAGCAAAGAAATGCATAATAAATAAACATTATTTTAAAAGACTTGATAGCATAATGAATTTTTCAGTGGGAAAAACAGAAGAGAAGGTATTTAAAAATACATGAGTTTCATATACATATTTAAGTCAAGAAGCAGAAACCACCAAAAAAATGATACAAATGGCAGCAGGCGTCAAGCTTTCAGTCATGAATTAATGAGGTTATTCATAATAGGGGGGGAGTGGCATAGTGATCAGCTAATTAATGTGCAGAAACATACAATTAGTGCACAACTGGAATTAGTGTACAATGAATTAAACTGCCACATAACGCAAGCAACAAAAAATTGAGAAGGAAACGTTGATTGCTGACTGAAGTGATTATTACAGCAAAAAGTCTATTGAAGTCACAATAGTTTAGCTATCAAACTGTGTTTAACTTGTGTGATCTGATTCCAACCTGTTCTGAGGACTGCTGCAGCAGAGTGGCTCCTGCATTAATTGCAAACCTACATATGTACCTGAGGACAAGTGCCCAAGAGGAAACAAAGGGGTGACAATAGGAAACTCACATGCAGTGTAACTTCAAATCTTTTGTATTGTTCAGCAAAACTACTAGATGTTCAAGCAGACAAATGCAATCAGCTGTACAGGGCAGGATGTTGCAGCCCAGGCCCAGCTGGTGAGGACTGATCAAGTGCAGAGGACGAGTTACTGCCCATGGACTACACCAGCAGCCCATCACCTCAGCTCTGCAGGGGTAGCATGGCCCTTGTGCACTTCTGCTTTTGAGAGAATAGGATGGAGGCAAGCTGCTGTGTCATGCAAGGGGAGGGAAATACCTCAAGCTGCATCAGAACATAACTTAGAGCTGCCTTGGGGTCTACTCTAAGCTGTGTCAGTGAGGAGAGATGTTTATTTTCTGAGGCTTGCTGTAGCCTGATGCTCACCAGCATGTTGCAGGCTGCACAGCAGCTGCAGGCTTTGCACAGCTGAAAACCTTGTTCTGCAGCACTGTGTGTTTTACCACATTAGCAGGCCAATTCTGTAGGGGTTCAGATTAATGTTTGCAGATGCTTGTGTTTTAGCTTAAATTGCAGAAAATTGAGCTGATAGCATAATATATCAATACCATCCTCCCATTTGTTATCTGTTCTCATTTAGCTAGCAGTGTAAATAAGGGTTATATTTTATATCTAAAATAAGATTCTGTTTCTATCTTACGGAAGTCAAAACCTAAAGTAGGAAAGTAACTTACAATAGTGTGCATAAAGATAATCTCCAGGGAATTAGACAAAAAAAATAAAAATAGGAGTGTTTTGCAGAGGTGCTTTGTGCATGGAATCTCCAAGTTATAGTCATTGATTTATAGTTATTATAGAATAGAGTATTATAATATTATAGTAATATAGTACATCATAGTAGTAATATAATACATCATTACATCATCAATACATATAGTAATATAATACATCATTATATAATATAATATATAATAATAATATATAATATAATAGTGATTTTTATTTGTCATGGTTTAGCATTTGTTGCATTGCTGCTACTTTATTTCAGCTGTATTTTAAAAATGAGTGGTAATGAACTTTGTTGGGACACAGTATTTTGCCCTTGTATTTCAGAAAGGAGTTATGAAGAATCAGCTGCAAAAATATTAAAAAGAAAAAAATGAAAAAATATAAAAAAGAAAAAGCATAGTCAAATATTATTACATGTCTCTTACATGTCTCTTCTATGTTGGTTCTGAAGTACCAGATGGTATAAGTTGCTATAGGAAACTAAAAAGATAAAAACCTCTGAAGAAAAACAAGAAACCAAATTGTTAACTGTCATGATTTTAAGTCTCAGAATGACAGGAAGCTCGACTTCGAAGGAGTGGTCTAGAGATAGCAGAATTTCTCAGAAACCCTGGAACTCTTCTTTCCTATTGTGGGCCCCAATTCAGCAAGGCAGCCAAGCGCTGTTAATTTAGTTGCTCATAAAGACTCTGCCGGATGAGTGAAGTTCTTTGAAAGCCTTTCTTTATGTCACCAGAAGCTGTAAGGAGGTCACTAATTTTTTCCAGGTCATTTCTGAAGGAGAACCTTCTAGATAATGCTGTGAGAAAGTCTGCCTTTAGTAAGTGCTTAAGTCTGGCCCTATTAAGTTGAGGGCAAAAGTCCCATTAACTTTAATTGCCCAGAATGGAGCCGCTGGGAGTTAGGGCAGCAGGGAGTTTGGGCTCCCAGGCTGCGCATGACTGTAGGAGTGCCAAATCTGCCTCTCCTCACCTCCTCCCTCACTTTTCCATAATCTAACATAGAGACAGAAAGAAACAAAACCCACAGAAATAGCCCCCAGCACGAAGCAGCAAATTGCCAGCGTTGTCACATGCAAATGACTTTGAAAATAGACTTGGACTTTCCTTCATTGCTTGTTCAATAATTTTCATTATCAGCTGTCTTTTCTTTACCAAGATCTGGTTAAAATTCATACCATGTCAATCAGTCTGGGTTTACCAAATCAGAAGAAAATTGGGTTTTATTCAGTCTTATCTTGGATTTTCTTTTTCTTTCTCTCTCTTCCATCCCTCACTTCCGCTGCTGTTCCACAGAGAAATTAACTCAGCCTTTCAGGTTGTGTGTGAGCCAGTCTGGGAATAACAGGAGAAACTCAGTTACTGGGAAAGGTATTAGTTTATAATAAAGTGCTGATCCTTGAAATGCCGTGCTCTTGTTTAGAGACAGTAAAACAAACAGCAATAGAAAATTAAGTAGTCTGTTAATTTAAATGGTTGGCTTGTTAATATTTATAGTATTCTAAGCAACAAAAATAGCTGCTTGCACATAGAAGTTCAGCCAGCAGTATTTGTGGTGAAAGGCCATGATTGTTTCATGTTATTAAAGGGTCTGAGGTTTGTGTTGTAGCCGAGGAGGCGGAAGCCTAACAGTGCTGTCTAGCCCCAGGCTTCTTTCCTCACCAGTAAAGCAAATTTGTAATGATTATTCTCAAAATTGATTATATTGACATGCGTGAAGCAGAGCAGCATGCTGATCTTCACAACAGCTCTCTGCCTGGCCTCATGCTAGAGCCCTTCCTCTGGCTGTCACCTGGCACTACAGAGCTACTCACCCCGGACACCCTCACCTTGGGCAGCTGCGTGGTGGCCACTGGCGCAGTGAGCAGGCACTCGGGTGGTGCCTGCGGCCATAATATGGTGCAAAATGTGTCCGGTAAAACAGAGAGGTGGTTCAGACCGTGTCTGGGAGAGTGAGTAGGGAGCACTGTAGTCTAACAAGAAAGGAGTTGTTTTGAATCACTTCAGATGCTTTTCTTGTACAGCAAAGAAGGGCTTGAAACTTTGTTGCATCCCACGCAGATCCATCCGATGTGAGTGAGGCTTGTGCCTCTTTGCAGCTGGTAGGGGTAGGAATAGAAGCTGGAATTTGTCTCAGTTAGTTGTCTGCAGGAGGAGGCTGACACCTTCTCTCTGATGTGAAGCTTTAGTTCCTTCTGGAGATGGCAAATCTGCAGGCAGATTTGGAGAGATACAGCGTTCTAAACTTCCTTAATCCAATGGGCACTGCATTTGTACCTGGCTGGGTGGGCACTGGAGTGTTACTTAGTGAGGCAGTGGGTGTGTGGTTTAGTTCGAGGTCAGGAAGATTGTCAGTGACCGCGATCCGTGTCAGAAAACCTAGCCCCTTGCCAGCTCTCACTGTTACTGATGTTTTAATTGCAAGTATGAAATTACACTTGCAGTTTTTTTGTTTATCATCATTTCAGTCTGATGGTTTCATCCTTGCCTCTATATTCTCAAATTAACAAACAAACAAAACCCAACAGCTCCCTTATTTGTTCCAGAGAACAAAGAAATGCCATCACCCTGTCCCTGCAATACTTCTGAATAAGGGCTGGTGACAAAATGCTGTCAAAGCTTCTTGAAAGCTGCAGAAAACACAGTGTGGTTGTTTCTTCTGTGGCATGTGGCTGAGTCTGAAAATATTGTATGCAGTTCCCTGAATCCTGGAATTATAACAGTATGTCACAGCTGATGATGTGCCTGATGATGCTCAGCTCTCCTGGGCAGCAACAGAGCAACACAATGGGGCTGCCCCGTACATCCCCGCTGGCACTGTTGTGCCTGGGAAGAATTCCACATAGATACTGTGGGAGGAAACAGTTTTCTGCCTGGACAGGCACAAACCCTGAGTCATGTGAATAATTATCTGAAAGTCATCCCTGTGAATATGTAGTTTAGAAAGTTTTAGCTATGTGTCTGATGATTGTTCAAATAACACATGTATAAAAGGCTTCAACAGAATGTTGAAATAAGCAGTCTTGTAAAAATGCCAGTTTGGGGTTGTGACAGGCAGGGATTCGTAAGTAGGCAGCCTGACGCTGTGTGTATGTGACCCTGTCGCTTCCGGGGGCGCTGAGTGCAGTAGGAAGGACGCGGCCGCCTCTGCAGAGGTGAGCGAGCTGTCAGGCTTGGCAGTGCCCCGTTGTACTGGTGGGGAATGCAGTCAAAGAGTACAGGATGTTTTTATCATTGGAGGAAAAGAAGACAGTAAGACATTGGGAAGTACTAAGCAGCATTTACACAGGAGGCTCATCCTCCAGGCTCCTGTACCATTTTTGAAAATGTGCTTGAGTGTTTTTTTCCTTTCTCTGTCCGTTTTCGTACATTTATAAATGCATCTATTGTGTCTGTTAGTTTTAGAGCATCTTAACATTTGGGCACAAGGTCTGACAGCAACAAGAAGTCACTACTTGGCAATTTGCTTTGCTACGTGCTGTATTTTACAGTGTGGGAGGAATATGGAGCAACTTTTATATTACCTTTAATTTTTCTAACTTCTTTCCTTTCTGTGTGAGGGTAGCATTCCTCTCAGGGTATTTTGAAATAACTCCAATGTTCTCTCTGGGTAATTCCACTACTGAATGCCTGCTCACATTCTTCCCCCATGTTTCTGTTAATACCTGATATTTTTCAAGGAATGAAGGCAACATTACACAGTAAAAACAGCTGACACTTTTGATTTGTCTCTCTCCTGCTCTCAGTGGAGGAGGTAGCATTTGTCATCCCTGGGCAGAACAGCTGTTTACAAAGCTTTATGGTGAATTGTCTGTGTTTACAGTACTGCAGAGTGGCATTTTTGTAAATCTTTTCCTTAAATTGCTTATTGCAGAGTCCTTTCTGTACACACACTGAGCTGAATAGGAGGGCAATCTCCAGCACTTACCACCCTGTAGTAAATGATGTCGGACCAGGGCGCTGCTGCCGACCATAGGGTTTTTCCATTGATTTCAGCGGGCTGCCAACCAAAGCTCTGTATGCTAAGAATTGGAGCTCACTTTGTCCCAGTGAGTAGCTTACTATGTTTATAGCATTTAGAAGTGTGGCTTTTAACCTAGTGCTCCAAAAAAGAAGTTATACTTGCCTTTTGTGAGAATATTTTGTTCTGATATTCCTCATTTTCGCATTGATGCTAGTTACTCAGATGCATTTGTATCTGCTTTGGTCGCAGTTAATGCTTTGTCTCCTGCAGACTTGCTCAAAGTTCTTTAGTTTACAGGATGGGTGGCGGCCTATGCCTTTGACTCCTGATTCTTTTAATGTTGGCCATCTATGGCATGACGTGGTATTAAGACCTAATTTCTTGTTTTTCTATCTTTTTCCTACTTTGTTCCTGTCTTTATCTGATTCCCAGACTACTAAGCTGAGTGTCTATTTCTTTCGCAGTGCCGGTTTCTTCCTGTTTCTCTCTCTCACCAAATAACACTTCACAAGCTTCTCCAAAAATTTCAGTGAAATGAAATTATGGAGTAGGTTATGCTTTAACATGACGTGGATACTACTATCTGGTGGATGTTATTTAGCCCTGATCTTTAAAACACAACAACATGCCTGAAATCTCTTGGAACTGAAAGCTTTTCATTTGGCTAAGCCAGATCTAACACAAGAAGCTCCGTGAGATGAGCTCTCCATTGTCTCACCACGAAAATGCAGCATTGCTGTTAGGAAACCGCTAAGCTAAAGCCCCTCTCCTGCAAGTGAGCCGCATCACAGTGAAGCCATATGCTGATATCTTAGATGAAGATCACACTGAATTAATTTTATTTTTTAAGATGTATCCTCTTTTTCATTTATTTATTATTTTGTCTTTTTTTCCTAGCAAGAATTTTCTGTTATTGAGAGTAGAGAAATTAGTGGGAATTAGAAGAAAGGTCTACATGGCAAGTTATCTGTATTTTGAAAGAAAATAGCAATGTAAAAATGCACTTATTCTGCTTCAGTTTGAGTTTCCAAAGGTTTTGTTACTAAACTGTTTTGAATCATAGTTTGTAATAAACAATGCAGGTTTTCACATATGCAGTGAAGTTTTTCCACCCTTAGCAGTACAATGCAGGTTTGGATTCTTCTAAAGAGAGCATTGAAATGCCAGTGAGTGATGAATTGCCTGCTGTCTTTTAAGCCTGACCTTGAGTTGTTAGGTAGCATTATAGTGTAAAAATGAAAAAGGAAAGGAAAAAGAAAAGGATAATTTTGTGATTCAGATGAAAGCAAGAAATGAAATTCAAAGGAGGAACTGCTGACTGCCTTCTCCAGGAGAATTGTGCTATCCTGTGTGCGCTGTGCAGCCCGTGCACAGTGTGTCAGCCAGGATCGCCCCGCAGTTCTCACAGCCCTTATGAGGTGGGCTTGTTATTGTTTGTGCTCGTCTCGCCTGGCTTTCCCACTGTATTGTACCATCTGTCTTTCTCAACATCGCGTCATAGGAAGGTGAACAATGATTCCAGTTATTTGTTTGTATGGATCATGACTAGCTATATCATTAGATCCCCCTGTTTCTTTCTATAAGGTCATTTTTCTTGCTTTGTTTTCTCTTTCATTGTCTGTACTCTAGTTGCTGAGTCGCTGTCTTCTTAAGTGTGGATAGTGCAGCATGCTGATTTTCATCTGTTCCAAAAGGACAAAAAGGTGGAGGAGTGAAGGAGGAACTTTGACTTCACCATAGCCCACAGGATGAGTCCGGGGTATTGTGGAAGGCAAAGAAGACTTCTTCTGTGAGCAATGACCATCTGTGACAGACTCTGTACAGATAAGGAATAACAGAGTAAAAAGCCACAAAAATGAAAGTCTTTGTCACTGTTAGCCATTTTCCACAGTGGAAAATAGTGCAAATAGATGCAGAAATGCCATTGGTTCAAGCCCTTGCTCCACATACTGGAAGATCCAACACGTAGAGGTGTCTGCTGTTTTGAGATGAGTTGGTAGGAAGGCGAGTGTCTCCAGATCTGCAGGCAATGCTTAGGATTCCTCCTCTGTTCCTCAGGCATTCAGACAGCCCCTGGGCTGGGATGACCTAATCACCTGAAGGCCTCTCTCAGCAAAATTCCTTGCAAGTAGGCTGTCTTCTCCTGCAAGGGCTGCCCCTGAATGTGTTTCCGTCAGCTTTGTGGTATACATTTCTTCATTCAGACTGCTCAGAAGCAGAGTAAGAATGATTGCAGGATGCAGCAGGCAGTGCTTTCAGTAGTTCCCTGGCACATACTTACCTACCTGAGTGTGTGTTCTCACCCTGACTCTCCTAAAACTCATGGAGCACTGTGGGCTGAAAATGCAGTGAAGAAAATGTATGGTCAAGCAAAGCAATCACAGTTACCTGGAGCCTACGGAGTAGAAATCACTGTTATCTGAAGCCTATTGAGTCTTTTTCTCTTTATCCAAAACTGTCGCTGTACCCTTAGCCTTAAATGACTGGTGGCTCCTAAAATATCTATAATCTTTACAAACTGGAGACACAGTGTGGTTTCCCGACTTCTCCGCATAATCCAGCATCTCTGCAGTACATAAAAAGCCTCTGTGAGCACTCACAAAGGGCCAGTGCCTCAGCTGAGGCCCATTGACTTTGCTGGAGCTGTGCCAGCCTCCACCAGCCGAGAACCTTTTTTCTTGTATTTTCTAAAGATACTATTGGGAAAACACTTTTGAAATCCTATGAACAAAGTTCAGTCAATAAAAAGTGAGGAAAAAAAAAAAAACAAAAAGCGTATGCAGCAACAGAGCAAATGAAATCAAGTCCAGAGATAAGTGAGTGGTGCTGGTTGATGCTTTTTTCTTTGTGTTAATACTGATTTGGCAAAATAGGAACATTTCACAAAAATGAGTGAAGTTTTGTCAGAATGCTGTGGGAAATCATTGGAACCTTTTGTGTCAAAACACAAAATGTAGCATTTTGCTTTAGCTATTCTGCAATGAAGATTGATAGATCCTTCTGGAAACAAAGCAGTTTGATCCTCCTGAAAGAAAATATTTCATAGAATCATGGAATGGTTTGGGTTGGAAGGGACCTTAAAGATCATATAGTTCCCACACCTCCCACTGGACCGGGTTGCTCAGAGCCCCATCCAGCCTGGCCTTGAACACTTGAGGGAGGGGGCACCCACAACCTCTCTGGGCAGCCTGTTCCAGTGCCTCACCACCCTCACAGTAAATAATTTCTTCCTAACATCTAGCCTGAATCTCCCCTGTTCCAGTTGATGGCCATTACCCCTTGTCCTATCGCTCCATGCCCTTCTGAAGAGTCCCTCCCCAGCTCTCCTGTAGGCCCCCTTCAGGTGCTGGAAGGTCACTGTCAGGTCCCCCCTGCAGCCTTCTCTTCTCCAGGCTGAACAACCCCAACTCTCTCAGCCTGAAGTTTCTGAAATCTCATTTGGCTGTATATTGTGATGTTTCAGCTAGTTACTCAGATCTGGCAAGAAAACAAATGCCAAACTTCCTGATGGAAAGATGATTTAACACAACTTCAGTAAGAAGATATCTTAACAGAAAGTACTACCTTGGAAAAATGTGAGTGAAATAGCCACCCTTATTTGTAGCAGAGGTATGTGTTACAAGTGAAGTCTTCACAATCACTTTATAACATAATATTGAACAGTAACACAGTATTTCAATACAATGCGCCATTGTCCTCTGCCTATGTCTAACCACTGCAAGTTTCACAAGCTCTCAAAATGCAGAACACAGATATCAGCTGCACTCAGGAACTCAGCATCAGCAGAAGCATATCTGACTTTAAGCGAGTTTCTAGAAGTTTGTAAGAACGCAATAGGCACTGTAGAATCAGAGGCGAGAGGATGTCTGGGCCTGCCAGTCCTGCTAAGAACTGGGACAAGGAATGTTCCTCTTAAGCGCCCTCCACTGAGAAAATTGGTGGCGATCATTAGCTGAAGTATTCAGCACTTGAGTTTCTGATACTTTCATGCCTTTTCCCCACAGATTGTTTTCCTGTTGGTAATCAGCTGTGGGAGGAGATAATTCATCACCCCTGCAAAGTTATTGATGCTAGAAAAGCGATCTGTTCTCTGAGTTGTGTTATGCAGCCAAGGCAGGTATATTTGGAGATTTTATATTGGGCAGGATAATATTTTTTTGATCTGAATAACATTAACCATTTATCTTTTTTTTTTTCTGCCTCTGGAGAGAACATTTTCTGTAACTTAAAGGCAATAAAATTATTTATCTGAAAAGCACACTGCACCTTGAAGGTGTGTGAAGTTCAGCTTGTGCCAGAACTCATCTCCTTTGGAGTGGTTCTGCTGGGAGAGTTCCCTAGAAGCTGCAAGAAAGGGCTCTCCATGAAGAATAAAGATAAGTCCAAAGTGGACTTTCATGACCTTGTATTTGAGAGCCTCCATTCACCCGGTATAGGGCTTTGTTCCTACCTTCTATATTGATAAAAATTCTCTTTATGGTTTCAAATGAAGTATATTTATATTCATGGTACAATGTGAGAGTTGTCAACTTGTAAGAATATTTACATACTGAAGTGGAGCTGATTTTGTTCTAATTACACTCATTTCACACATTTTTTAGTTGTGAGGAGTAAAATACTTCTTTAGATTAGAGGATCATTATGGAATGAAAGAAGCATAATATTGTCCTCCTGTTTCCTGCCTGTGGCATGGAGGGAAGCTGAAAGTTAATCTTTAGCCATTCCACTCCCCTGCCTTTATTCCAAACCACAGCCCTCCATAACTGGGGAAGACAAATATGACTATCTCTACATATGTATATGTTTTATTTATATATCTTTATTAATTTATGGAGTTAATTTTATATATATATGTAATTATTACGCAAGGGGTAGAACTCCCAAGTGCTTTCTTGTTATATATGTATGTATTTAGAAGGATGACTCATACTTTCCTGAAAAGTAAATGTAGGCCATAAAATCCATACTTATTCTAAATCTGAAAAAGTTTGAGGAATCGTGTGCTGGAGCAAGTAAGGAGTAGGACTTGGGCAGCAAGCTGCTGAATGCAAATTTCTGTGCTGATTCATTTCATAGACCAAAGTTTTTGGGAAGCAGTTAGCTGGAATTTTATTATGGTGTTTTTAAAAGTATTTGATATCTTTTTAAACTTGTATTTTATGCTTTTAAAGGTAAATGTTTCTTTATATCAAGACAGTTATCTCGGACCGCCTTCTGTTGGAAGTTGATTTCTTTCTCCCCTTGTACCCCAGCCTTCCTCTTGTCTCTTCTTTCAGCTCAGGCTCTGTCACTGGATTCTAGGGTAGAACCTGTCTTTTGTGTCCAGTAAGCCTCATCCGTGTTTGCTTCATAAGCTACTAGCAAGCACCCTATTTCTGTTTGCTTTTGTGACTAACAAAAACTACCAACAGAGCAGCTCTGACAGGAGCAGACTTCTGCTAATCTTACAGATCTTAGGTAGCACATGCTTCAAAAACAGGCTGGGATCTTTCTTTCGAGACTGTCAGTGTAAACACGTCTTGCTCTTTGGCTCTATCTGAAAGTCCTCAGTAAAGCTTTTTAGACATCGTGGTTTTATAATGATCGTCTGCCTGGGGAGGGGGTGAGATGGAATGAGATAGCATATGTGGAAGTTGCTGTAAAATGATGCTTGCAGTGTGCTGATATGGCTTCTACCAGTGACCTGTGGGCTGCCCTTGCACTGCAAACTTCCAGCGCCCACCAGCACTTGACTTTTAAGCAGGCTGACTGACCTCCAGCTGACGGAAAAAGATGCAATTTCACTGTGAAAGAACTTGTTTCGCTCAAAAGTGATGAAATGTCATTGCTAGAAAATGCAGGATAGATTGTGTAGGACAGATTCTGGATGGTTTGTGCAGGGCAGTGATCCCAGATGGCCCTCTTCATCTTGCAGCATCACAGCTGTGTTCGTGGAAGAGAGCAGGAGTCTTGATGTCTGTGTCAGCCGCAGATACAGCAACTGCAGCTGACAGACAGATCACTCTCTGCAGTCCTGCAGTAAGTCATTGCCATGCTAAAATTCTTGGGGTGATTTGGAGTTGCTTAGTGTCCACCGCTTGATAGGCTGGCCAGTTATTAGGTTTTGCTTCAGACGTGCTTTGATTGAAATTTGTCATCACTGAGCTGTGAACTGCTGAAGTTCACAGTTGAGATGGACCGTCTCACAGAAATCAGTTTTTTGGCCTTGGCACTGACCCCTCTGCCTTTTCGAATTGCCCAAGGGGAGGGGGCCATTCATCACAGCCCTCTCAGCTGCTGCAAATTCCCTTGGCTGTTTACAAGACTTTAGCCCTTGCAAACACATGAGCTGTGGCCTCTCTGCTTTCTCTTCTATAGACAGCGAAATGAAATAACTGCTTCTCTCCTTTTGCATTTTTGCATGGACAGTGATTGTTAACTCACCGGCTTTCCTGGGCTTCTGTTTAATGAATCACAGCAGCTCTTGTGCTGCACAAGCACAGTTCTTTCAGGCAGTTGATGCAAGAATGCTACAGCAGGCTTTTATTGACAGTACTCTAGGCTGCCTGTCGCCTGTTTAGGCTCTGTTGGTAATAAAGTTATTTGTGTTAGAGCTGAATTTTGGCCTCTCCTGCTAATGTTGGTTGTCCAAGTCCGTTTCCCCTGGAAGTGGATTTGGGTTTCCTCAGACTCAGCTCTTGTGTCAGAGTTTAAACAGAGAAGAGGTGGTTAATGCTTCTAGTGGGAGGAAGGGTTGAGAGCTAATGATCAAACGTAAGCACAGCTGCAGGTTTAATGACCATGGTATCTAAAGAAGAAATACCTTAGCTCTCAAAGAAGATTAAGTGATAATTATTAAGTTTTTGTTCTTTTTTTTTTTTTTTTCCAACTAAGTGTTTTTTGTGCAGAAAACT
>VXAV01005166.1:264287-287212 GCA_013399715.1 Alectura lathami
ACTGTTATCAAAGGAAATCTTAACATCGCTACAAGGACTGAGAAAGGAACTGTATCAAGACAGTAATATATCCAGTACCCTTCTGCTAGGCAATGAGAACTTGAAAGTTTGGAGCACCTTCTCCTGTTTCTTCTGGTTATTGGCTTGATTGTTGTTTTTTAACAAACAGGGATGCAGATCTGTACAAATTTACAGGAGACTGTGGAACTGAGTTGGTAGAAGAGATATCAGAATCAGTTCTTGAACAGATTTTGCAGTAGTTACGAAGAGAAATCCTTTTATCATTATTAAGTCCAGTTGTGCCATATAAAGGAACAGATTGCTGACATCTAACCAGTAAGGTGAACACCCACTTTTCATGGCAGTTGTAGACTGAAGCCCTGTGAAATATTCTAACAGTCCACATCTACCAGCACAACCATAAATTGTTCTATTGACACTACTAGTAACAGTTTTACAGATGCACTTAAACTGCCTCAAACTGCCTCAAATAAAATTTTAATTGCCTAATTTTGTGGAAATAATGGGCTTAGATCCAGTCATTTACATCTGCAGCATCATATTTGGGAAAAAGGACTTGCACTTCATTCCATTATGTTAGAGTAGGGTGAATTTGAGTGCTTTGCAGTTGCTACATCAACGCAATTACAAATCATTGAAGTTCTTAGGAATTAAGGTTGGGGGACTCTGAAGAAAAAAGTATCTGAGGGACTAGGTAATGACAAGTAGAGCTCGCTTTTAGCCCTAGCTGGCTAGTTTTGCATCCATGGCAGCAGCTTTGGGAGCCAGTAGTGTATGTTTGCTGCTAAAGCTGAACAAAGATAGAGGCAACCTCCTCCTCCCAGACAGATAATGTCTGGAGACTCATTTCCTTGGCCTGTAAAAGGATTTTACAAAGCAATTGTTCTGTTGACTTATGTCATAGTGATTTCCAATAATTCATAGTTCGTTGTACATGGAAATCAACTGCTTCACTTCAGGCAATTAATTAAGGTTGAAAATGAACATTCACCTTTTTAGATGACTTCATTTTTCCTTTTTCTCCTCCTTCTCCCAACTATTTTCTCTTGATCTGTACTCCACATTTTGAAGGAGTTTTTGAGTTTAGCTTTGTGCAGTCCCCTGGAGTGGGGCTCCGCTGAACTCGGTGTGGACACTCAAAGGTCATGTTGGGAATGCTTTCCTCAACAATTAGACTTAAACGTTTTCATTTGCTAGGGCATCCACTAGAGCAGTTTTCCCTTGGAGGAGTCTCTCTGGTTATTTTTGCTTGAAGCAAAAGTTAATGAGAAGCGTATTGACCGTTTAAGGCACCAATATTCAGCTATTTGCTTGTGGTTCTTTACTTGATAAATTACTAATTTAGGGTGAAATCATACTCTTTAGTGGCTCCTTGTTCATAAATCACAATCTGACATTTTTCTCTAGGGGAAAATTGCTGTTTGCAGTATGCTCTGCTCCAGAACAGATGACAATATTAGTTTAGCGGGAGAGACCTTTATTTTAAAAACAAATCCTTATGCAATAAATTTCCAGCTGTCCATATTGCTGCTTGAATGTTTTTATTGCCAGACTGTCTGTGTCATTTTGAGCTTGGAAGCCTTCGTATAGAAAGCAGAGAAATCCAAAATGGAATGCATGGTCAAACGGACAGAGAGAGGAGAATAGTATTTCAATTTGACAATTATTTGACAATTTATGCAGGTGTTGTTGCAGATTAATTATGCTGATGAGAGATCACCCATCACTTTCAATTATGCAGCATTTCATTGAGAACAGGATTTTACTAAAGCTGGAATCCAGCATTTTCAAGAATCTACTAAGCTGTTCATGTTTTAAATTGCTACCAGAAAATTTAGGATTAGATTTTTTAGGTTGTTTTAATCCCCCAACTCTTGTAGAACTGGAACTTTTCACTGAACTCATCTTTCTGGGATGTTGTCATGTTATTTCCTATTGGAACAACGATTTGTGCTCCAGTGCAGGTTACCTCATGAAATTCGTTTGCAGTGCAGTTAGTGTACACTGGGTTCAGTTTTCTTTGTTTGTTTAAAATGTCCCTCAGTATAAGAACTTAAGTGTATATCATCAGCACTTGCAAATTTTATTCAGCAGCTAGAATGCTCTTCAATGCTCAGGTAGGATGAGCATATTACCGCTGCCAGAAGGAAATGTAGGCAAAAGGGGAGGGAGATAAAGTGATAGACTCGTCCTTGGACTTAAAAAATAATAATAAATAAATTAAAAAAAAAAAAAAAACTTTGCGTCTAGCTCCTCAGAAACAAGGCAGTTTGATACAATTGCTGTTACTTTCCTGATGTAACTCATAAAGATGTCTTGCACCATTTATGCAGAGTCTGTTGCACTTGACATAAAAAGGCAGAAAGCAGTTGTTTCATGGGGACTGTAGCGTGCGCCTCTGGGAGTCATGAAACTCAATTTTCCCTGAATGTAATTAATAACATCTCCATTATGAACTGAGGGAAGGTCCATGTAGTCTGAAATGTCAGCAGACTAATCGTCAGAAGAGACACAGGGTTGAGAGAATCATATGCTGAGTATTCATTTAGAAAATGAACTGCAGGAAAAATCAGAGAGATAATAACCTCGGGCTTTATGGCACTGCAGTAGTGCCTGTACGAACAGAAGCTGCAACTTCCGTGGCCCTACAGCAGTCCTTGCGCATTCTTCAGTGTTCTACCAAAGCAAGTCCTCTACAGAGGGTTCAGACTTGCATCTGATGTCTTCAGTCAGCTAGTGGACTTGGTTATTTTGCTTTTATAGAACCTCTTCTCTTTTTTCTAGATGAACCTGTTCGGACTCCATGGGTTTCATCCTGATGAATCCCTGAGCATGTGCGTGCGAGCTAGGTGAGGGGTTTGTGAAACCACAAAATAAAAGTTCCCCAATGCCACTACTAAGTTTGATAACACTGAACATTATTTATCAATAGAGTGAGAAGTCAAGGCCTTACCGTGTTTTCTGCCCAAGCCTCTGGAATGTTTTAGTTCTCTGAAGGAGACTGGCCTGTGACTGTGTGCTCTGAGGCAGCGGCCGCAGCAGCCTGCGGCAGGACGTTAGCTCAGCAGCCTGGCAGAGCACATGGAGGGCTTTGGAGCGACGGAACTGTGAGGGAGACATGGAGCAGAAGCACGCAGTATTCCGCCGGGCGTAGCCACCCCACCCTCCCAGGAGTTCCTTCTCTTGCTGCTTCTGGCAATGAACTCCTGAAGCATCAAAACTTTGATAGATTGTAGCATCTCACTGTGGCCCAGGTACTAATCATTCACATCGCCCCTGGAAGCCAAGGAGAGTTCAGTGTGCTTTGGTTCTGACTGGCTTCACAAATTGGGACCAAGTCCTTTATTTACCAGTTATCTGCACTTGTCTGATGGTGATCAAGTCCACTGGTGTTATCCTATTTGCGCAGGTCAACAGCATTAATTGGTTTTTGCGCATCTTGTATATTGAACATGCAAAACGTGGACTGTTTTGCCAAGAACAGAAGCGGAGGAAAATTAAAGAGTGCTTATGTTGGGGTAATCACAAGACGCTTCCAGGTAATTTTAACAAATCAGTTGTTCTAGTCACTCAGAAAGCACTAAATTAATATGTCTAGAGCAATGTGCTGAATTTTCTATCAATCATTTTTTTATTTTTCGTAATTATATTTCCCCTGCTTTAACTATTGCCTTCTAGCTGTGGAACTGTTATACTTTAGCTGCAGTAGGTACAAAGATTAGAATACAAACAGTGCATTTAGCTCTCAGCAGGAGACTGAGTTTAAAAATGGTTCAGTGAGTGAGTGCACAACAGTGTTAAACGTGGAGCATGCAGCAGATCAGGGAGGGGTTCTGAGAATCCTAATACACAGGGAATGTACCCAGGGCTCAGGAGTATGCAGAGGTACTAGAAAAGACAGCCATAAATACCTAATGGGCTACTTCTTTGTAGGCAAAGGCCACTTGGCTTTTGCTAAACTTCAGAGCTGAATGTTTTTAATAAAATAGGTTATTTTCAGACTAGTGGAGACTTTTTTCCTCTGCACAGTGGTATTGTCAGAAGTCCTTGCAGCTAAAGAAGCCATGGACAATGTCACCGGCATGTTCAAGGGCCACTTTTCCCTTTCCCTGCCACTGATATATCAAAAGCAATCCCCATGAAGTCCAACCAGTTAGACTGGCAATGAACCAGTCTAAACTGTCACTTCAGGGTGTTAACTAAGGCCCTGATGCTGCAAATACTGTCCTTGCAGAGAGCTGCTGGTATTCTATGCAGACTTGCACATTGCCTGTTCTGTATTCTTTACAGAATGAACTTCTCCAGTAATATTTCCCCAAAACTTAATGTCTCAGCATGATTAAGCACTAGGATATGTCTGGGATTTCAGGCTAGTGAACCAGGAGGTTCAGCAGAGTGCTGAAGCACACTGAATGTACCAACACAGCTTTATTAGCTCTTTTTTACTTCTGGAGACAATACTTGGCAGGGCATATGCAGAGAGGTTTGGAAAAACTGGGAATGCAATGCAGAAGCCCTGGCTTACAGCCATGCCTCATCCAGTCCTGTGACTGGAATACATTTTCTCTGGGTGCACTCCAAAGAGAGGGGAATGTCTGATGTACTTGGCAAGAGCTGGGAGAGGTGGGGTGTAAAAGCACAAAAATTGCAAAATTGGCACAAATGTGCTAGAGATATGAGTGAACAAATCATTCTTAACTGGCACCAGTAAAATCTTTATGATGGAATAGCTATATTTAGCTACCTTCCTACTTCTCTATGTATTTTCTGTTTTTTTTTTTTTTTCTCATTTTCTAAATCTGTGGTACTATGCATTTTTTAATTGATATATATTTTAACACTAGCCCGATGCATTCAAAACAAAACCGATGTGCTGGGTGAGTCACAGCAAACATATTAATTTTTACTGTTTATATGCATCATGCCAATTATAGTGTTGTGTGAATATAGAGGTCCAGCCCTACAATCTGGATTGTTTGCTAATTTACAATATATTTATATATGTTCTGTTGGGTAGTCCAGTGGTCCATACCTAGAAAATTGGCTTGCTCTTCATATATTTGGTAATCTGGCTAAAGATAAGATACATAATCAAGTTGTTGGCTGTCTCAGTTCTTTTTTTTTTTTTAAAGTCCTGTTTAGCACTGCTTCACTTGCGTCTATTTTGTTGTTTCCAATCAAATTGCATAAGGAAAACACTGACCTGTTTTCAGCCAAAGTGTGTCTCATTTTCTTTTCTGTTTTTGTTTTTTTTTTTTTCATCTTGCCATGTACCTTTTTCCAGTATATCACTCTGAAGTATATATGGATGATCACAATCATGATTTCTGGCCATCTGTGCAGTCTAGGATTTCATAGGCTATTTCTATTAAAAGTTATCGTTTCTTCTACATTTTTGGAAGGACCAAATTTGTACAGGAGATGCTGGAGGAATGCCCTTGTGGTACTAAAGCTCTAAAAAGAAAAGAGTTCAACAAAACCAAATCTTAATTGTCAGCCAATTGTCCATAAATTGTTGCTAAAGCTGAATACACCTTCCTGTAGGACAACATGTGCCTATTCTGAAAGGAAGTAGACTATTGAAAATGCAGATACAAGTTATCAAGATAAATGTTTTAAAAACAAGATGTGGTTTATTGGGAAAGGCTCTCAAGAGAAAGAGTGGAAGATTCTTCACACAGTTTTCTCAAGATGAGGCTGGTCAAGAACAATCAGTCAAGGCTCAGTGCTGCACTAACTGGGTAATGGAAAGACGGCCTCCTGTCTTTTCCATGTCTTATTATCATGCTTCCATGAGTATTCTCCAAATTCAGGTCACTCAAATCATTAGGTGCTGATCACAGATGAGCATTTCCTAGGCTATTTGCATTTTGCAGTATGTTCTTGAAGGTTTAGCAATTGTGGATGCAAATTAAGAAGGCACGTTGGATGAAAGAGCTGAGCTAATTCTGCCTTTCATTGGAGATCTAAGGCCAACAATTGTCCAGTGTGCCTGAAGCTCTTGGAAACACAAGTCCTGATTTCCTATAAATGTATTGCAGATGTTGAATTTTGAAACAATGATTCCAATCTTCTGGTTTTAAAGCTTCTAAAATTTCTGTTTACAAATTGGCCTTCTAGAATTTCTCCTACTTAGTAAGAGTAAACTAGCTGCTCCCCTAGACACAATACTTACAGCTCAGGTACTGGTTGTTTCATGAGCAGCTATGGAACAAATAGATCTGTTGCTAATCCAACCATGTCTTAACAGAAAAGAGTTTTCGAAAGTGTGATCAACAAACCTGGCACTGCAGTGTGATGTTCCTAAGAACCCACAGACCAGTTTAGTGCATGCTAACATCCCATTTCAATAAACACTTTGCTCCTCAGGGATGGAGTTAGGCATTTGCAATATTTGTGTAACAGTTGTCTCCTATGAGAAGGCTGCTAGTGTCAAATCCTCCTCTGTGTGTTCTTGGTTCTGTTACAGGCTGGGGTGGGCTCAGATTGTTTGATGGCAGAAACCAAAATGCCTATGTTATCCTACAACAGTTAGGTTTCCATTGCTCATTGTTGCACTTACCACCCAAAACCATTTTTGTACCCATTTTGTGTGCTAGTTGATTTCCTGTCTAGCCAAAACCATCCTTCATTTTGATTCGGTGCTGCTAGCACAACCCCAAAGGCTCTTCAGTTTTACAGCAAGGTTTTTGTATGTGGAGGAGAAGGGTAACTTACAACCGTGGGGAATACCCACAAGGGGGCCTTAGGGTACGGTTTGAAAGGATCGTGGAGCTGTAGTTTTGCTGTTGATCTCAGAATAAATACAAGGAAGCTGTTTTCTGTACTGATTCACGATGATGCCGTCGTGCGCCAGAGTGAGAAGGCACCTCGGAGAGAACGCTGGCACTGCAGCTGTCACTGAAGCCCCCACAGGCAAGGGAGAGCTGTGTAGAAAGTGTAGGTGTGAAGCTAAACATTCTCCAAGGGGTGACCTGAGAAATTTAAGTGTTTAGTTTCCATTCATGAGGTAGAGAGGTTCTGCAAGCAGGAGAGGCTTAAAGGCTCTTGGCTGCTGGTGCTGAGCACAGCTGGCTGAGAGCCCCTGAACGCCCACCGCAGCATGCAACTCCGCACCCTTCCTCTGCCTTCAGTGTGGACGTGTCAGCCTGCGTTGTCTGTTTAGAATAATAACCCATAAGTACCACGGGTATCCTACCCAGCTGCTCCGCTAAACCCAGCTCTCTCTTCTGTGACCCTCACAGGGCATCAGTCACTCCAACTGCTCACAGCTTGCCAAAGCTTTTATTTCTGTTTTCTGACAGCACTTATGGCTCCATTTCAGACACTAGACCTCCCCGGGACTGACTGACTCATCTCTGATGGTCTGAAAAGCAGCACACAGATCCCCCGTTTGCTTAGTCGGAGCTCTAACGTCTGATAGTTACATAATGGTGTTATGCAGCAATTCTGCCATTGCAGAGCCAGGTGATGTCACAGACTGAGCTGCTGCCACAAATTGAAAGGAAGCTTTGGCAAATTAGGCTCTGTGCAAGTGGGCACTGATGATGCCTTGGGATGGCAAAAGCTCACGCTCCTCTTTCAGGTCTAGTGGTGAGAAATGGCACAGTATCTTGAAAGATGATCTGAGCTTTAAAAACTAATACAAAACTCATGCTCTGTCCATTTTTTAAAACTACTTGAAACATCATGTATCAAAGTAACTGGAAGCTAAGCTGAGGAAAAAAACCTTTTGTTTTTTGCTAAGCAAATTCATTGCAGCCTAACTGGGAAAAGTTTGCAGGAACATTTTTCAGTGTGAAACTGTTGCCTAAATTTGTTGTTTCGTGAATGTGCTGTCAGGATGAAAAATGTCACCAACAAATCAGCTACAGAAATTCAGGAACATGGGAACTGTTTAGTTTTTGTGGGGCTTTTGCCTTTTTTTTATTATTATTTTTTAGTGGGAGTAGGAGCCAGGGTTTTACTGCTTCAGAGGCCTGTGTCATCTTCCTCATAGTTTGAATTAGGAGTAGCAGTGCCAGCCACGCCAGCCTGGAGTCAGGCAGCAGAGGTACTGTTCTGGCTCTGCTGGGATCGAAGGAAGCCTAATTTTAGCAGAACCAATATGACTGGTTAGTTATCTGAGTGCCACCTGATATGTTGAGCTCACTGCATTCCCAACAGCATCTGGGGGTGACAGATATCTGGTTTGAAATTGGTGCCATTCTTCAGTACTTGATGTTTAGTGTTTACCTTGTCTCGTCAGTGATTTCAGCAGAAAAGAGCTTGGAAATTCACTCATGACATCAAAGGACTTTTGATACTGGCCTTCAGTGACTGCTGGAAGTAGTAGATAAGGCATAGATAGCAGTTAATGAATATGCTTTTAGCTCATAACTTCCTTATAAAGAACAGTGTCAGTAAGTATATAATTCCCTTGGCCTATACAGAGTTTGCAGAGAGAATATAACATTTTTTATAACATTTTTTTCAAGGTCTGGAGGAGAACCTCCCTATGTGTGAAAGCAGGGAAACTGATATGGTTTAGCCTTCCTTGATCTGAATCTGTTAAGGCTTCTTTAATTGCCTTATGTGAGTTAGCTCTGAGGCGTAATAGTGATTCCTTATTCATTATTATTTGGTTGTATTTGAGTTAATTGCTTTACCAAATGGTATGAGGAAATGCTGAAATCCATAAGAGATTTCTTTCTTCCCTTTTTTTTTTTTTTTTTTTTTTAAAGCAGTATAGACAGGGAAGACCTTTTTAAAAAAATAAAAAATAAAAAAAATCAGAGAAATCACAGAAACCAACACAGACTAGCTATCAATCACAAAGCTTTGTAGAATCAGATACAACATTATTGTGTAACTGTTGGGATAAATTGTTTTTAAGTCCATGTTCTCCATGCAGAGACCTTTCCGTGGCTTGAGAGGGTCAGAGTAACCCCAGTGCAGAAGCTGAACAGCAGCAGAAACACCAACAGGCCTGTTTTACCAGGGACTATGATCTGTGTGGACATGGCTGCGTTCTGTAAATTGACTCTGAAAAAGCATCAAAAAAGTATTCTCCAGTTGTTCATTGAGTAGGAATTTTTCCTCTTTCAGTAGTTATCGTGTCTTTAGCACAATCTGTAAGAAAGTCATGTTATAATGTTCAAGTATCCTACTTATATTATTTTTTTCACATTTGTTTCCTCTACTTTCTGATTAAAATGTGTAGCCATTGTGATAGAGGGGCACTGCTGCAGCATCTTCTTTCATATGAGTGTACCAATAATGTCAGGAAAACAAATGGAAGAGAAAAGCTCTGATTGAAAGCAAATACTTAGAGCAGTTCTGGCTATCCTTTGGGTGGGAGTTAATGTAAAGTTGCTTAGTAAATCAGTAAACAAGTTAAAATGTGCACAAAAAAGATAAAGAAGTAGAATACCACCTGAAACGAAGGGGCTCCCAGGAAATAAATCAAACAATCAAATATGTGAAGAGCTAGACAGAATCTCAATTACTTGTGCTGCAGAAGGCAGACGTGGCTTTCCTCTGGCACAGCCACAGCTCTGAGGTTATTGGCCTTGACTGTAAATACTCCGTACTTCTGTCAAGACTTGCTTAACCTTTAAGGCCAGTGTGCCTTGATGACAGTCTTGTCACTGGAAGATTGAAGATAACTGGAATAATCACTGTTAGCACTGTAGCAGTAACTGGTGTGGAGCTAGTGTCTATGTTTGTGTATATGTAAGTCTACAAGAGATGGAGATAAAGATAATTATGTCAAAGTTTTCAGCTCTCAACTTTTCTAAACTTTGCAAAACATATTAATTTCCACTAAGCAGTTAAAGATGCAGTGAAATTATGTCTCTGTTAGGAGTCAGACAAAAGGCAAGAAATCTGTAGCTTAGTTTCCACAGGAACTGAGGATTCAAAAACCCACTGTGCACCTTTGAGAGATGTGTAATAATGCTTAAGCTGCTACTGCCCCATTTTTTGCATCTCTGGCAGAGTCTCATAGTTTGGATTGGGTTTACATATACCATCTGGGTTACAGGAGTACCAGGAGGCATGTAGTGAGCTTTATTTCAAATATTTGAAGCTTGATGCTATGTACCATATTTATCTCAACAGAATGTCATCACACCAATAGTCAAGGCATTATGATGGAAAAATGGTGCACACCCATGTGGTTGTGAAGTGTCTGCAGATAGGACGATTTTGTCTTTGAAACCTCTTCAATACTACAACACAGTTTTACCTGGCTCCCATGGTTCCGGCAACACAGGAAAAACAAATTCAGGTTTAAAATAGATGATCAGTGGTGTTGAACAACAGTTGAAAACACGGGATTTTTACATCTAGGTAGACTGGGGACAAAAAAAAAAGTATATCCAGTCTGGTGCCTCAGTGTGTGCTGAACTGGGCAGGGCTCCCTCTTAAACTGGAGGGAAGGTCTGGGCCAACCTGCAGGCAGATTGGGTTTGCCTGCTTACTAGACAATTGTGCTGGGAACGTTCCCAACAGAAATACTATTGCTCAGGATCCAGACACGCATGGTTTTCCCGATAATGTGCCCTCATGGTGTCTCATTAGAATAGCAAACGGCATCAGCCCTGTGTTCCCAGGTTACGATCATCAGATACCAGCTTTGAGGAGAGGGGCTGGCAGCACATAACCTTCCCCACAGCTCTACTGCTCCCTTGGCATGCAAGTGCTGGTTTCTGAATCTGATCCATTAAAAATCCTTCTCTGTAAAATCAGTCTAGAGGTTCATCTCATGCTTTGTGCATTGCCAAAATCTGAGTGTTGTTTTGTGTTTCTTTACTGACGGCATACCTCGCACACCTTTCAAACCACAAGCAAAAGTAGAAGTTGTTCGGCAGCATGCCAAAAAACGTTGCGCTGTGCTCTCTCATATCCTGACCAAGCCGAAGGGGAAAGTGCCAATCCCTGAGCATGCTGTGCTTGCATCAGCCCTGGATCCAGGCTTAATAGTGATTAGTGACCCCTGCGCTCATCACATGCATCAGAAACTTTTCCTAGTCCGTAGAATTAAACTTCTGTCAAGCCTTACGTGAAGCAATCAGTGTGGCTGAACAATTCTGCCTGGTTACACCCTAAGGATAGACAAGAGTAATTAATGATTTGGGGCCTCTCAGCCAGCCATATCCACACTGTGAGGGAGTCTACAAGACTAGGGACTGCTGCCAAAGCCGTTAACCACTAATCCAAAGCAATTTTCCCTCTTTCTCAAATATTCAATGATTTTAAAGCTTTTTGAACAGAAAATATAAGTTTACAAAGTACCCCCTTTCTATATGAGTTTAACAAAACTCTTGCAGAAAGTATAAGTGGTATAGTGATGTTTTCTAAGTCAGTATGGCTTTGTGCATAAAATTGCAGAAGAAACGTAAATTGTTCTGCTTTGAGCTGAACTTGAAAGTATTTTAATTACAAATGGTCTTTTAGATCCAGAGACAGGGAAGGGAATTCTTTGCTACATGTTGCCCTTTCTTTTTTTCTCCTCATATTTCAGCAGGCAGCAAGTATCTAGACAGCATGTCAAAACTATGCACAGGCTGTAAACGTGAGCTGTATGTTCTACCATATCTCACTTTTAGGGAAGCTGTAGGACTGTCGTAAGTTCATTCTTTGATTATCCCTAGATCACAAAGTGGTATGCTCAGGGCCTTGCAAATTTATTCTGAGCATCTCTATGTTCCTTAATAATGAGTATGCATACTGGGCTGTAGCACTTTATCTTTTAGTTTTCATGTCTTATTTATTTTTGCTGCACATCATTGTCATTAAGCCACATCACTTTCCTCCTACTTTTGTTTTCTTTCTTCATTCCCCCAAAATGAGAGAATTGAAAAATGAAACGAGTCTCTGTGCTTACTACAAGGCAAATCTTGCCTCTTGGTATCATACAGTTCCCAATTAACGTTAATGAAATTTAATGGACTGGAAGTATTCAAGATAAGAATTTGGTTCTATGATTGAGGAGAAAATAATTTTGTCTTAGAGTGGCTAATTTCTAGAGAATATTTATCATTTTTAGAAGTTTATTTCTCTTGAGGATTAATGACATATTTGTGAACCAACTCCACAATTTCCTAATTTATTCTGCCTTCAGAAATACTTGATACATACTACAAGCAAAAAGCTGGCGAGCTGTGGATAGTTTGTGAAGCACCAGGTTTTGAAATTCACTTTCAGACTTTGCATGTTTGTCCATGAAAAATAGGTATTTCATTTTGGAGTTAGTCAGTGAGATCAATTACACTCTACCAGTTAGGCATAACTTAATCAACAACTACATTATGAGAAAAAGCACGCTTGGTCAGAGAAATCTGCTTGTGCCTTCTGTTGCTTCTGTCTGGAGCTCCAGGCAAGTTTTACAGCACACCACCACTTCACTATCACCTGAGCACTGAACTCTCTACATTTTCATCAGATGTTAGCCAAAACACTTGCTGAAATCCTGCAAGAATTTAGCAAACAAATTAAAATGAGAAGTTTCTAGTCAAGTATTGAAATGTTTAAATAGGCAACAGTTTTTTTACTATCATATTTTTGGGAATGGAAATGAATCGTAAACTAGGATTTTGTTCCTCTGAGTACCTGCTCTGTCATGAATTCTGATCCTGCTTTCTGTGCAGCTCATTTTTCTGCTGGCATAAGACCTCAAAACGGAACATTTATTAACATGTCCATCCTGCAAAGGGAAAGACAATTCCATTTGATAGTTATTTCTCTGTTTTAATCCTGTCTAGTCCAGAATTAATCCCAGTTCCTGTAGTCCCAGGTACTGTGTTCTGACATACAGTGTCTGGGTAATCAACATTCAGACATAATCCTCTTTGCTTCAGGCCTTCCATTCAAAAATATGCAGAATGACAGAGAGAGCTTGGTGATTTTTGTCACCATTGTTAGCTTTTTTCCCTTCTGATGACGTAGTTAACCCTCCTGTGATATTTTAATGAGGTTTTATTGAGTGTTCTGACTTGTGTCCCCTGCCCTCTCTGTTCTGGGCAGCAGCTCCTTGTGGCTTCTGGCCACGGTGCCGCAAGCTGGGTGGCCTCGGCCAGAAGCAGGGCACAGATCCTCACCTTGTCCTTGGCCAGGCCAACGAGAGCTGCTTTGCCTGTTGCACGTTAGGCTTTTTGTTTGCATGTCACTATAGCTTAGCTTCATGTTGGAGGTCTTTAGAAATGGTGGTGCGTTTAGTGCTGATCAGATTAGCGTGACAAAATTAATAAAGTACTTTCATATACAGGGAGAAGACACTGAAGGGAATTGAAATTAGGGAGACAGAAGAACAAAGGCAGTTCTTAAATGAACATTTTTAGCAGTAGCTTAACATTATAAAGATTAATAGGAATTAATTTACATCTATAATGTAATATACAGGACACAATTCAAACTGACGACAGATTTTACAAGTAGTATTATTGTAAAAGAAAAGCAATGTAAAATAAACATACCTGTTTTCTTCCCCTGACCCAGTAAACATGCTAGGCTAAAACTACAGCAGGCACCGGTCGCTCTCAGATGTTCTCATGTCATGTGCCTTCATCTTGGACTGTACAGGCACGCCCATACCTCATGTTGGCTCTGACTATTCTTATTTTGCAGCTGATCAAAGTGTATGTAGTCGTAAGTACTGATAACACCAGCAATCATCATCTATGATAATGTTGAGAAAAACAAAGTGATCCATAATTTAGTGGTTGGTTGCTCAGGGAAGTAAGAATAACCAAGCCTAAGGAAGAACCAAGGAGTAATACAAGGACATTAGTAATTTTATGCAAGCTGGCTTGGCTGTAGCAGTGTCCCAGCCCATGAATGTTTGAGCTTCAGCCCAAAACGTATCAGCCATGCTGAGCACATTCAGCCTCTGTTTCTCTGAGCATTCCCTGCTCATCTTTTCTCAGTGCAGTGTGCTGTAGGGATATGTGTTATCTGCCTAGATGCAATGTTTATCTGTAGTACTGTTGGAAGTCACAGGTCTAGGGAGCACAGAGTCCAGACTGAGAGCTCTCCTAAAACCTGTGGGCTAGGGTTAGAAAACTAACGTGACATTTCATGTACTGTCTGATTGAACCTCATGTGTTCAAAACCATAAATACTAACAGGATGGCATTTCTTGTATTTCTCCAACATAGGATAGTATTATTTCTCCAACTTCTGCTGTTTCCTTATGTGCAAACAAATAGCACAGCTTCAAGTTCCAAACCTCCCTGAGGTGTACACATGATGAGAAATGTTGCTTCATACCTTGTCTGCTTTGGATGATCTCTGGGAAGAGGGAAAGAGAAATGCCTGAGAACCAAATAAAGATCTTTAAAAAGGAGCAACTGCAACAGATAAGGGATGACACTGTCCTTCATCCCCGCAAGCTGCATACGGTGGGACATGGGGCACGCGCTGCTGTCTGTCAGCCCAATGTAGCATGTAATTATCTCACCAGGTTGCACTGTTCTGCAGTCACTACAAGCTGCTGTCACACTAAGAGGCAGCAGCAGGGTGCTGGTACCGCAGTTCAGCTGTCCATGGACAGCATGCTGGGAAGCGCCAGGGTGGGTGCCCACAGCATGCTCGTGTAAGGCATGCAGAGAGCAGCCAGTGGGCCTGCCTTTGTGTCTGGCCATCTGGGATTGTGCTCACTTGCTGCACTCTACCCCACGTGCAATCTGACATTTCCACGTGGCTGCCAACTGTTTCCAAATGCTGTCAGATAATACAGTAGAAGAAGTTGGTCTATAAAATTCAGAAAGTCTTGCTTGAAACTAGTGCTTTACTTCACGTGTGCAGCCGAAGTATAAGAGCAGTGGAAAACCAGGGGAATGCAAACATTAATTCTGAAATCAGGTTTGGAGGTGTCTATTTAAAAAGGAAGAAGTGAAATTGCATTTAAAAATAGTCAGAGCTCCAGGTGCTTGTCCTGTCCTGAAAACAATGCTTTTCAGGCTGCTCTCCTGAGTGCAGGCCAGCTCTCCAGCTGCTGGTTCTGCAATCACAGTGTGACATTTGTTGTGCTTCTCAGGGCCCACTTTGAAGTCCTGCTTCAGTTCTGCAGCATGGTGACAGCATGTGCTTGTATCAGGAGTTGCTTCTGCTTCCAGTTTGTACAGGAACCGTACCTATTCCAAAGGAAATTTAGAGGACAGAATTACGCGCTCAGTCCTAGGTTTTGTGGAGTTGTGGAGTTTTTTGTGGCTGGGGACAGACACGTGGGGTGCATCAAACTGAACCTTTCCACAGCCTCACATCGGAGTTTCTCTTGTTTCAGTGTGCAGTGAGAGCTCTGGAAGTGAGACAGGGATGGTGCTCTCCCAGGAAGTAGCCTGGAAACGAGGCAGCGCGGGTGTTTGGTGTAGTTTCCAGAATTAATTTTAGTGTAAGAAAAAATTATGATTCTCATTACAAGAATTACATCAAATTCTGATTTTGTACAGTAAAGAGGACACTGACTCTTTGCTGTGGAAATGAACAAGCTCATGTTCATGTATCTGCATGGTCAGAGAGTGTTCATTTTTAAGTAAATCCAACTCGGAAGGTAATTCTCTGAAATATTGGCAGTCTTGGAAAGAATCCCTGCCTTCAGTAAATGCGCTTTGGGCTTTTGACTGGCTATATCAATGCGTGTTGTCTAGGTTAGATAGTCCCTTCCCAGAAACTGGCCCAGTTCAGAATCTGGGTTTTATTGTCCAACCAGGAAAACAATATAAAAAAAAAAAAAAAAGTAATTATTTCTTGATCTCTTTTTTCTGTAAGTCAGCAATGTTACCTTATATCCCAGTGCACTCCTGATCAAAGACCTACTTTCTACTCCTGCAGGAAGGCAGATTTACTGGCTTGGTGGTTCCTTCACATTTCTAGCTGCTGTAATCCTCTCTTCACAGGATGCTCCAGTGCTTCTGCACTGGCATCGTCTGTCTTGTTATCCTGGGTGGAAGGTAACCATTACCTGGGAGGTACTGGTTCTGCTGGTGCCTTGAAGGTGTTGCACAAAGAGCAATAGAAGGAAACCTGGAAAAATCTCAGGAAAATTCCAGCAGACAGGTAAGAGGGCTGGTATGGTGTGAGACATGCAGATAACCCTAAAGGACAGCTGGCAGTAGGAAAGTGGTGCTTGTAGGTGCATTTTGTGTCAACAAGTCACTGATAATTGCTTTGGAAGTATGAATAGATTTTAGCCCGCAACACGGATAACACACCAGCATCGTGAAGCACTACTGAGTGGCACTGGAGTGTCTACAGAGACATTAAGCATCTGCAGAGAGCACAATTTAGCCAGGTGTATGCTGCTGCACCTGTTTGGAGTTACTGTGGGTTAGCTTACCCTTCAGCTGTATTTGTTGTTCTGTGATGCAGCTCAGTGTTAGTGGATAAAAGCTTCTTTCAGTGGAATTTCCGTTTGACTCATCAGAACCAATGTGTCCACAAGGCCAGGAGTCTCTCATCTTCAGCCTCTGTGTTCAACACATGGAGTGATGGTGTGCTTGGGTGGAATGGCTGTGGCCTTGGTTTTAATTTTATTTTTCCCAATTTATCATCAGCATCAGACAACATCTGGAGGTTCAGTAGGTAGCATTGCTGCCCTCAACCATTTTTCTACTTTGGAGTAAGAAATCCCCCAAATACAGCCAAATACAGCATTCTGTCAGTGGATTGATCCAAGTTTGATCACACCATTAAGGATGTCCTGTCATTTACAAAAAAGGTTTGAGATTGGTTTGTTTCCTGCAGCTGGAAACCTTCATTTCATTACACAAATTATTTCTCTGAAAGCTGCTAAGAAGGATTGTGGTCTATAATTAGAATAATACCCCACAGGATTACATTCACAAATGTAATTATATAATCATTTAGAACTAAATTGTGCCATGAAGCTACAGGGTTTTTCAAAGTGGTACTGGCATTTCTGGAGGGTTGTTTTTAAGATTTTCTCTTGCAAAGTAGTTGCCATGGATCAATTGGAAAGACTTTCACTTCGGTGGAGAGCCCCATCCTGCTGCTTCCCCCATCAAAAGTTTGACACTAATCAACGTCGGAGTTTCTGTTCAGATATCTGCTGTAATTCAGAGCCAGGCAGTGGCACTGCCATCAGATGCAGCTGTTAAATTCACAGCATTTTGGGTGAAATGGCAAGGCTGGAGCCTGTCTGTTTAAAATCTGCAGTGGAAGGCTGCTTTACACCAGCTGCTTAGGTACTTCGGTGCAACTTGTGCTTTTGTTGGGGAGGAGGCAGTCAGCTGGCGGAACAGTTTGCTCCTCAGGAACCCCGTGTTGCTGCTCAGTGCCAAGGAGCTGCCTTTGTGTCCATGATGCTTTGAGAAGCACCGGTGAAAAGCAGGACATTCCTCACTGTCTGGTACCAAACTGTTTGCCCTGTTTTTCCCAAGAAACGCTGCAGTGTTATCATCATGTGGTGCAGTAAGTGCTATGGCTGTGCTCCTTGTGCTGGTGCTCAGGTACCTGCGGTTGCACAATGGCGTGCATGCACTTAGCTCTCTTTGATTCCTGGACCTGTGTGAATGTACTGGTATGGCACCTGGACAAACCTTCATACAAAGTTCTTTCACACTCAGTTCATTCCACTGCACTTGATGATGAAACATATACACATGAAATAGAGCCGTTTTATGGCTGCTTTTCTTCCTAAGGCTTGCAAAGCCCTATTTAGAATCTTTACGCTTGGCATGGCATTGCCACATCCTTTTTTACGTCAGTTTTCTCACTTACAGTGCATTTTCTCTTCCACAGACAAAACAGAACCAGAAAGTTTGCTTAATATAGGATACCGTACTAAAATTTTGGAAGTAAAAAGCAGTACCTTTCCCTGTTTTATTAGGAATTCATCCGCTGTGCTTACAGGTTGCAGACCCCTGGTTAGTGAGGCAATGGACAATAGCAGGGTAAACTAATGAGGAACTGCAGTATTTGCAACCTGAGAAAGGCAAATATTTCAGTGAGCTCTCCAATTACCTCTGGTAGCCTCATACACTTCTAATGAGCACAAGGTAATCAGCCTATCTCTTCCACTGTATTAATGACAGTTGCTTAAAATTCTCCAGGATTCCTGTGGTGAACTGAGATATGCACCTAAATGGGTAAATAAAGAGGTTACACAATTGCTCCTTCAAGGACTTCCAGTGCTGCCATGCTCTTTTCAGCACTGATTGTCTTTGCCTGTGGTGTGTTTTGTCAATGTATTTATTGTATGCAAACTAAAGGGAAAGTAATTTTAGAATTGCAAGGATGCTTGAGCAGCAATGTAATCTGGTTGCACAGAGACTACAAAATCATTCTTCTCCAAGACAGCATTTCCTGAGAAGGACTCCTCAGTTCTTGTTCGCAAGCTCATGTCTCAAGCAGTGCAACTGGAAAGAAACAAGGCGGCAGAAAATGCAAACCTGCGAACACTAGCAGTTACTACCTGGGCTTTTACCATACTATCCCACATCAAGAAGAGCAGGAAAATCCTGGAAAGCAGGGAGTACAGCATGATGGCTATCTGCTTTGGGAAGCAGAATCCTTTTCTGTAGCCTCTCATGTGAAGGAGTCAGCAGGAGCCAGGGCATGGTCTGGAGCTGTAGAAATAGGATGCACAAGAGAAGCGTGGAGAACAGCAAGAAGAGCTAGAACTGTTCTGCTTTATCGTAGTGTAACACCCAGGGGACTAGAGCTGAACAATACAAATAAAGATGTGTTCGTTTCTGTTCAGCAACAGTAGCTGTATTTATTCAAGGTTTTTAAAGCAAGGATGAGAAATTTTTACTCAAATGGATTTTGCCTATGAGGTTGGAATGTATGCAGATTTGTTAATACCCAACAGAAACTTGGAAAGGAAATAGAATTTGAGAACATTCTCCCGTCCAAAAGTCTGTGCCATAATGAAACCCATTTACAAGCAGATGTTTATAGGAAAAAAAAATCAGTCATTTAAAAAATGTAAACTGACAGCCAGTATCCTTTCTAATTCCCTAATCTGCAGCTGTGCTGAATTCAAACGTGTGCTTTTGGATGCTCAGAAGACTGGTACTGAGAGATGTTCTTCCACTTTTAGTACCTCCCGGCTTTAAAGTTACACCACGTGATTGTATCTGCCTACAGCTGTACTACGCAGTTTTGTAGCACAGATCAGTTTAGTATTTTTGTAATTGCTCTGACACCCTCAGCTGAGCTGTAAGTTCGGTTAGGGGAGAGAACACTGAGAGTCTGTTTTTCCTGTATGAGAATCAAAATTGCACAGATGAGTTTTTAACTAGCGTCTTTGTCTTCAATGTAATTAGCATAGCGATAGTCTAAAACAACTGTCTTGAACCAGGAGACAGAACTGAAACACCATTCCTGTTTCAGGGACAGATGTGAGGCTTGGGTGGTATCTCAGCTCCCAGTGGGCAAACACCAACAGGGCAGGACAGCTGCCAGCTGGTGTGTGGTGACCAACCCCTGCATCACTGCTGAGCCTTTGGTGAAGCTGTGCGATCAAGGATGCTCTCTGTCACCAATTCTAGGTAATTTTCTCATCCCTGATGAGGTGGATGAGTATCCCACTAATGACAAGTACGGCTGCCCTCATTGCATGCTGTGGAGAAGAATGTGCCTTTCCCCTGGCTGGCAGGTAGGACCTGAGGTGCAGAGATGGGAAGACCTCAGCACATCTCAACCAGCCACAACCTGCAATGCAGGAGCCTCAGGAAGCTGACAGCCAGACCATTCCTGCAGCATCCCCTGAGGCACTCCACTTCCTTCCCTTGGCTACAGAGGCAGCCAGAAGCGTCTTTGCTCTAACAGAATCTGGTCCCATTTAGCTGCAAGCCATGTGGGATGGCATCCAGTACCATTAGTCGCCTGTGTTAGCCCAGGGTTCCTGGTCCCTGAGCAAGGACTGCCAGGAGCACAGTCATCCTGGCGGGAGTTTTAGTTACTGTGGCCCCTGACTTCTCACAGAACACACAGAATGTCAAAAGTCTGCTTAATGCACAAGCAGAAAGCTTCACCAGCAAGGTGGCAGCTCCAGGAGTTGCCGCTGGGAAAGGTCAGTGCTGAGAGACAGTGGGAGAGGGCGGCAGTGCAGCAAGACACTGGCTCAGAGGGAGCCAGCAAGGGCAGCCAGCTGAGCAGGGTAGGGAGAAATAAAGCAAACATTAATCTGAATAAAGTGTTGTGTCTGTGCGTAAAACCTCAGCTGTAATCTCATGATACCTGTTCTTGTGGCTCGTGATGGCATTAGGCTCTCTAAAGGTTTATTATGTGCAGCTAGATGTACATTAGTCTATTTATTAGTCATTGCGAGGTTGTTGACATTATTTCCACAGTGCTTTTACATTAAGAGCTTACTGAAGGGATAGATTTATGTTAGGGTACTGAAGTAATTTCCTCATATCAAGACAGTTTAGAAATACAGGGACCTAAGCTGTTGCTGTAATGAATTTTCTGCCTCTCACAGGGATATTTATCCAATCTGTTCTGTAAACAGAGAAATTAGTTCAGACTTGTGCAAATGCATTAATTACACTTAACTGGATTAATGGCTGAACTCCGAAGAAATGGTTTTTCTTCAGACAAAACAGTTTGACCAGGGCATCAGAGTACATTTTAAATTCAGCTCGGTGACTGGAGAGAGCTGGGCTGCTGGGGAAGCAGCTTCCCTGGGCATTTGGGTGCCCTAAGGGGTCTGCAGCTCAAGGGCTGCTCAGAAGGACAGGACCCTGTAAGGAGTTATTTGCACCTAGAGCTGAAGCAGCCAGCTCCCTGCACAGAGTGCTGTTTTCGGCATTATGTTGAGACATTCGCTGGTAGGTTGTGCCGTAGAGCCAGGACTGAACAGCAGCACATCCAAACACTCGGTTCAGCTTAGCCTCTAGGAGCACAGCTCCCTCCCAGCCTCTCTACACTCCTCTGAGCCACGCCTGTCCTAGCCCTTTGCTGAAATTTTCTTGCCGATGTTGGCAGTAAGCCCTGAGCATAAGCGAGGGCATCTCTTTTCTCAGACTCCTAAGTGGGCACAAAAGCTAAACTCGATGAGTGTGGTCCTGTGGTTCTGTGTACGGGTTTTAATTAATTTATCTGGGGCTGATGAGGAAATTAATCCCCAACTCTTAACTACTCACAGAAAAACCTTCAAAAGATCCCAGTGTGTCCTTGAGAGGAAAAGCTGTTGATATATGCTAGTGATTAAGTGAGAAGGTTTAAAATCCAGGGTTTTTTTCAAGCTGTCCTCTTCTCTTCCTCTGTGCTTGTAGCATGTGTCCCTTCATGCAGGATATGAGAAGCTGTGTTCAGTAAAGTATATTCAGTTTTAGTACATCCACGTTTTCACTTCTATACAAAGATGAATGTTGACTCTGATCATTTAAAAAAGATTGGTTTTGAATTTGTATTTTTCTCAATATTGTAAAGATGCTGTTTCTATAAGGACAGCTGTGAGCTCTCTTCTGTTTAAGGTCTGAAATATCTCTATGCACAAAACATGAAAATGCAAGGGTTGTCAGATCCTGCCAGAAAGGAAATCGGCTGTAAGCAACCCGCGGCGTGCATTAAATCTCCCGCCTCACCATGCAGACGGTGCCGGGCTAAGCGGAATCTGTAAATCCAGCACGGTCAATTCAATGCAATTTAGAGTTCACTGCAAGTTGGCCCTGAGTCTCTTTTGATTTAAAATATTCCTGATTTGCACTGGTTCTCCTCAGGAGAGGGAGTCTTCCCCAGCTTTTTAATATTAGCAATGAGTAGAAGCACCATCACCATTTATCATTCAGGCTTTGCTGACTACATTACACTGCAGATTTCATTCTCCTTCTGCAGAAAGGGAGAGAATGGGACCTGTGTTAAACACCCCTTGGCTGTGCTGGGAGGCTGTAGGTGCTCCTGCTGCCCAGGCCTCTGTCCCCTGGAGCACACATCCTGTTCCCACATGGCTAGGCAGCCTGGTTGGTGCTGGGAGGGTGCCTAGAGTCACAGGTTCATGCTGCATGTTGGGAAATTCATGCTTCCCAGAGCTCCCCTTCCAAGGGTGTTGGACTTTTCTATTCACAATATTCTATTGAGCAGGGTTCGTTGGGCAGGGGACAACAGCTGCAGCAGGCAGCAAGCGAGCAGGTTTGTCCTTCTGTCTCCAGAGTAGAGCAAACTCACTGCCTCTCCGCTTTTCTCTCCTCCCCAGAGAGAAATGGTGTCCTGCAATGCATGTATTCCAGAAATGGACCCACTCCTGAAAAAAGATTGTAAAGAAAAGGAATGGTACCATGTTGATTATGAGAGATAGAAACATGATACCTCTCCATCCCTCCAAGAGTGTGCTCATTCATTTTTTCTCCCTTGGTGTTTACAAGGCCATGTCTGGCTTTTGATTTGACTCTGTCTGGCTCCAGCTCCCACATATTGTTTCCTTTCACTGTCTTATTTTTCCAGTGGATTAATAATCCTGTTAGTGCATGGTACTTTCTCGCCTCAAAGGTGACAGCATAATTCAGCCCCGGTAATGTCCGTAAACCCCAGCCCATGGGTTCATTACAGGGAGGAACTGGTTCTCACCTTGTCTTCATACCTTTTATTTTCTTTGTACTGTTGCAGCCAAACAGCAAAGGTTAAGTCTAGCACAGGAAGGATCCAGCTTTCTTTTTCCTAGGCAAGGCCTATGTGGGCACTGCATTAGAAGGAGTTGTTGGTGTTCCCAATTTTTGGCAAGGAAGCTGCTGTGGGAACAACGGACAGTGAACCATCATCCATCATGTAGCTGATTGAAAGGCAGGCTCGTTCTTTCTTTTGTGTCAGCAGAAATAGGAGCAGTTTAACACAAGTCAAAGGAATTGCGCTGGCACTGATGGGTCAGAACAGGGAACTGTCTGTCTGTCTGTCAAAACTGCTGAGTAAGAACCTGTGCTTTTTTTTTTCTTTTTTTTTTTTTTTTTTTATTTTTT
>VXAV01005166.1:287230-298183 GCA_013399715.1 Alectura lathami
ACTGACACCCAAGGAAATACTGTTCTGAAAACTAAGACAAGTAGAATATTTAGGTTTTGCAGTGGAGTACGTAGTAAAGATTTATTTCATGGCCTCAATTTCCAATTAGTTTCTAGAAAGTCTGAAATGCAATTTGGTGTTTGAATAACATCAGCATTGATTCTTGTCGTGGCATTGGTGACAGAGGAAAGCTTTAGAAGGTAGAACTCAGTTCACACATGGCAGATTTCTCAGCATTTTTTATTTGGGTTTAGAAAGTGTAATCACTTGCATTATTGCCACAAGACAAAAATCAGTGAGGGTTTGGCAGTTTTTACTGAGCTACTGAAAGCTACATCTGATAATGGCATTCATGAAAAATAACACCTCCAAAAAGAGTCAATCTTGTCCTTCTGTGCAGAGGCAGTGGCAGAAAGAGCTGAAGATGAGTTTTCATGGTAAAATTGTTATTTGTTGGTGAACCAGTTTTATGCATATAAAGAGTGCTTTAGGATTTTGCTCCCATGCACGTTTATTTAAGGAATGTAAAAGAGGCAGAAATTGTGAGCAGTCCCAATGGTATAACCCAGAAGAGCAATGTAAAGATGCAACGACAGCCAGTGCTGCTAATAATAGAAACACAAGTTCTCTGAGGGTGAGTATGGTCAGTGGGGAATGCCAGTGCTGCTGTAATCAGGAAAGAAAGGCTGCTTCTGCTTCACTTCTTTCCAAAAGTTTGGGAAAGCTTCTTCATTGTTTTAAATTTGCACTTCACAAAATCTGGCAGCAGTGACAACCTGACGGAGCAGTGCAGAAGCAAACCATGAATGCAGCAGAGCTGAACATTTGGGGCAGGGTAAGCAGCCAGTTTCAGGCTTCACAGTGTCAAGGGGCAGCTGGAAGTCTGTACCTTCCACTTGGCACGGACTGTGTGAGCTTGCACGAGGTGGGGGGATAGGGGTCTGCTGCCTCTCCCATAGAAAAGTGGCTTCTCAACCCTGATAGCACGAACAGCAAACAGCTGCAGTGGCCCAAAGCTCCCTGCATCTCAGCAGCAAACTGGCACAAGCACAAGGAAGCTCCCCAGCACAACACGTGTTCCTTGCTCCCTCAGTCCCTCTCTGTTGGGGTAAGGTCCTCTGGTCACACTGATGTCAGTTTCCTGTGGCTTGGGTGGACCCTTGGGTCATTCAGCTGTGTCACTGGAGTTGTGTCTGTGTTTGTCTCTCTGGCAGTGCTTAATGCCTTTTTAAGCTCTTTTCTCTTCTTTCCCCTCTCTCCTGTTGGTTCCCTGAGCAGCCTGCCATGCTTCTCCCGCAGAAGTGGCCTAAGCGCCTTAGCAGCATGCTGAGCCTGCACGGCTGGCTGCTCCTGTGCACCAAGCAGAGGTGGGGGTGATAGGGACGCTCCTTCCAATCCTATTACCTTGTCGTGCTCTTCTTATAAAAAGTGGGCAGTCGGGGCGAGCTGGCCACGAACAGAGCCATGCAGCCATGATTTAACACAATCATTCAGCAGATATAAGGCACTAAAGCTTTCAGGAAAGCTGTAAGGCTTAACCCAAAGCACTCTGAAACAAGATAAAAGCTTAAGCATTTCCTCACCTCGCATTCGCACCTGAAGATGCGTGTATACTGACCTTTTATATTGCTAGAGTCAGTGTGTAGTGAAAATCCCTCTGTAATTTAGCGCTACGAGGAGTGCAGTCTGACTCATCTCTGAAAGAATATTTTGTCTGCCACTCAGGGTCCAGTGACTAAATGTATTATTTGTCCATAAATACAAACACCTAATGAAAATTGTATTCTAGCTGGGGAAAGCAACCGTGTTTGCTCCACGTGATTATTTTGTCCACAGATTACAAAACTTGGCAACCTGAAGCTGCTCTCATTTACACTGCTCTCCTCCTCACCTGCTCGTACTGCTGCTCCAGTCACGGGGAGGTGAGGAGGCGAGTGCTGTGCTGCTCCAGGGCCTTGCCCACTAACTGGCACGCTCCTGTGGTCATCTTGAGGGTGCTGAAGCTCACCTAGCTGGGGCTGTAGGGAGGTGCTGGGCTGTTCAATGAGGAATCCTGGCGGGGAAAACTGCACATCTCTCTGCTTGGTCCTTTTGCCAAGGTTATAGCTCTCCCTGTCCTGAGAAGGTGCAGGTCTCACCATCTTTTACAAAGCATGGTGTGTCACAGAATTAGGGTTTTTCTAACAAACCTTGAATGGCTGTGATTCTCTTGCCCATATCCATCGGGCACCATATTTTATGGCTAGTGGAGATACTATACATCTTTGTCAAAGCAGAACTAGCAAAATAGTCTAAGATTCTTTCACATATTTTCAGGTGGCCTGATGACGCATATCTTCATACTGTTATTGAAGTTCAGACACACCAAGAGACAGAGAATTCCTTTGAAACTCATTGCACCCATGCAGAAGGGAACGAGCTGACAGGTCAGATGCTGTTCTCATTACCAAGGTCTGACCATTGGCAGAGAAGCAGACCTAAGCCCAAGGGGGCTATCTTCAGTATCTCTCATTTCAGGTAGCTCTGCTGCACCAAAATCTGTGTGTCGGGTGAATGGCATTGCTGACATTGGTCTGCAAGGGGCTTAAGAACAGCAGGGCAGAAAATATAGGGTGCTGTCCCATTACGCAGGCAGCGGCAGGCTCAGCAGCCGGCTCTGACGGGTGCCATTAGCTCTCTGTAGCCAGACCATCTATTTACTCTCTCAGTTAAATAACTTTTGGTAGCAGCATCCACAACAATGCATTGTCTGCAAGTCCATGGCTTTTCTAGCAGGGGAAATATATTGGACTAGTCAGGTTGTCTTCTGTGATACCTGTCAGTTTAAATCGTATGACCTTTTAGCGAGCTCTGAACCTCACCTGTCCAAGTCAATTTAATCATGTGTCTTTGTAAGGCTTCACATTTTCAGAGTTCTTTCAGATGAGAAAACTAATTGGAAAAAAAAGTCAGCAAATACTTGAGAGTAAGTGAACTTGGAGGAGAAAAGTATCTTCTTTCTGCACGGATTTCCCTATATCATTCACCTGCATTTCCTTTAGAAGTCTTCTGCTGAAAATGTTCACTTCTAAAGCAGCACCTTGTCTTTTCCGTCTCTGTATCTCAGAGGCTAAGATCTGTGGAAGGTAACTAAATTAAATCTTTTTTCCTAATTGGTTTGAGTCTGTGCAGTTGTTGTCCATTTCCTTCAGGCTTCATGATGTAGAGGCAAGTATTTCCTCCTGGATTTCAAGTCTTCTATTTTCAGTCACAGCCCCGATGCACTATATTTCACCTTCTCATCCTGGCAGTTTGTCTGCTTTTTCCAATCTGTGGCAGGGTCTGTATTTCTCCTTCTGAGGCAAGATGTTCCCTTGGTTTGTTACCCTTTGTGAGACCTGCAAAGAACCCTCTGTTCTGTGCTTTGGATTCAGGGCTTCGTAGGCCCTTCCTGCTTGTAATTATTTCACAATTCCTAGTGCTAATCTGGTTTGACTTTAGCAGAAAAGATGGCTGTTGGCTGAAAATGCGTTGATGGCAACAAATAGGAAAAGGTCATAGTTTGTCAGATGGATTCACTGGGCACTGGTTTTTTTTCTGCTATCTAATTGGTGAAGCTCGGTAGTCAAACACAAGATGGGCAGTGCTCCAGAGAGGCAGCTCTATGCCCCAGCAAGAAGGTGGCAATGCAGTGAAGGGGCTGCAGCACACAGGATGGCTCCGAAGCTCTGAGGAATGTCAGGCTGGGAGAAACAGTCTGAAATCTGGCTTCAGACTCCTCTTACATGGATTTCAGACAAAGCATAGTAAAAGTTCTTCTCTACAGAGCAACCAGCTAGAATGAACAAAGAGGAGAAATCATCTCTTAGAAAGATGAAGGGGTTTCCAATGAGCATCAAAACCGTTATGGTTTTATGTGAAGCAGTGGGGGGGAGGGGAAGAATTCTGTTCTAGGAGATCTTTTCTTAAGGGTATGATAGATGATTAAGTTACACAGAAAGCTTCGATAATATACATGAGAAAGTTCTCCCTCCATGGGTTCGCTGTATAACAAATGTACTGCTTTAAGGATAATGGCGTGGTATTATTTATGTAGACAGTTCCGGCAGTTCTCAAAGAGGAGTAAATGCTGTAATCGTACCCATAAAGGCCTGCCTGCTTGCTTGCACATTATTTGGCATTAATTTTAGTACAAAACAATTATCAAAGGAACATTCGGATTTATTGTCTGTAAAGGCAATAAGTGTTCTAAGCAGCGTGAATCCAAAATAGAGTCGTTGTCTTACACCTGATAAGTCAAACTGTGATTGGGCGTATGGAGAGTTTTGTAATATATTTTTTTCAAGAATTAGAAGGTAGTAAATATTTGCAGAAGTAATAATCAGCATCTGCTTCTGCAGGCAGGGAGGACATACTGTAAGACATAGAAAGAAGCTCCTGAAGTTAGTGATCCTGTTCTGGATGCTGAGACCTTGGCTAGGTTCTAAGGTCTTTTAGGGGGGGAGAATGAGGCAGGAGAGAAAAGAGTTAAACACCGAGAATATGGTTTTGAGATGAAAGCCTGGGTTAATGCTGGTCAGTATGGTGATCACCTGCAGTGAGATGCTCACCTAAAATTCCAGCGCTGCCATTTTTCAGCTTCTGAAATAAATGGCTTAGGAGATGATGCAAGCTATCTGTATTGCAGCAGACTGTTAGTCTTACTGGACTGTATTTGATCTCACTGGACCAAACTCTGCTCCTAGTTTGCTGGATAGCAGTGAAAGAAGTGTCCTTTTCCAGCTGCCCAAGCCAAGTAATTTATTTTGCTCTTCAGGATCGAAATGTGCTTTATGCCCTCATCACATCAAGGCCTGACAGTGCTGTAATGGGCATTATACACCACTAATCAGGAAAGCCATGCTCAGGAATCAATTCAGGTCACCCCACTTCTTGATTAGAGTAAGCCAGCAAAAGCATGAAATACCTTTGCTTCGTATGCTAGTGCTTGCTAGCCCTTGTACAAGAATGCTGTGTCACTAAGAAAATACTGCCGCATGCCCTTGAGCAATTGCATCTCCTTCAGTGGTCCCTGGGCTCTGGGCAGGGCTCCAGGGCCAGACAGCAGAACCCATGGAGCCGCTCCTTTGCCTGCCCCTGGCTGTCAGGTCCTGAATTGGGCTGATCCAGAACACGACCAGACTCGTTCCTGTCTGCACAAACAGCTGTATTCCTTTGCTTATCTCTATATTTATGTGATTGGAGTGGTAGATAGTCTGGGCAGGCAGACACTGGCCTGTTGGGGTGAAAAGGGCCTGCCTACACGTAGAGTTAGAGAATGGTGTTGAGCGAATCAAAACTGGCAAGTGCTCTGGACTTGAACTCCATTTGGGATTTTTTCTTGTAATAAAGTTAACTTCAAAACCCTGTAGGGCATTATAACTTTTTAAGTAGGAGGAGAACAGTGTAGCAGTGTTAATGAGCTGTACTGCCAGCCATGAGCTGTGCTCTGTGGAGGTTCTCCTAAATATGGAAATATAGTCAGGAAAATATAGTGACCTGCCTGAACAATTTTTTATTGATTTGTTTTGTATTTTGAAGTAACTGAATAGAGCATAACCTTGAGAAGTGAGAGTTATAGTGCTCACAGTACTAAAAGTAGGCATAGCAAAGTAATTGATAGAGGATCAGCTAAGTCATTTAACCCTTTTTTCTGCTCGTGGTTTGTTTATAAGTGGTGACACATTCCCTTGTGGGTGCTGCTCACCTGCTTGTGAAGCTGCAGATAAATGTCTGCTCTTGCAGTGCTTGTTGTTGGAACTGGTGATGTCCGGCAGGAAGCAGCTAAAACACAGAGACCAGCAGGGACCTGTCTGTGGACTGGGTTGTCATGAGCAAGATAGTACCATCTGTCCCCCCAGAAAGTGGGCTTGGTCAAGCCAGCAGAGGAAATGATGTGGCCACGAAAGGGGAAGGGCCGTGGGGCAGTGTGCAGGGAAGGTGGTGAAAGCTGATAGACAGCTTGCTGGGATGGAAAGGTAACAGCAATGGGAAAGCTTAGGAGAGGTGGATCAGGGAGAGAAAGGAGAAGATGCCACAAAATACCACAGAAAAAGAAACCCTACTAGGAACGAGAACAACAGTGGCTTCAGTAAATAGAACTGATTCATGGCACTATAAAAAAGGAAAGCAGCAGACCAGACTTTCTCGTGGTGTAACATGGTGCTGCAACCGTGCTGATTTTCATCCGTGAGGGATCCGTCTCATTGCCTGTAAGGGGCCAGGCAGGCTTATCTGGCTGCAAAGTGCCCTGGTCCTGCCGCGGGAGTTTGGGGGGGTGGGGGAGAGGTCCTGTCACCAGCACTGTGCCGTAGGTCAGAATTAGATGGTCATTATTTTCCCCTCTGGCTTTAAAATCTATTAAGAGCTATTTTATGATGCCGATCATTTATCAGCGCACCACAGACTGCAAGACCAGGACCACCATGATATACTTCATAGTTAATTTATTTCCATTAGTTCACAGCTAAACTTAATTTAAAAGAAATTCTAAAAATTGGATTAGAAAGGAGAAAACCTGGAGAGTTTCCAGTGTAGAACTACTTGAAAAAATAAAGGAATTTCTCAAGCAATGAGTCATTGTGGGTTCTCAGAGCAGCTGTTTGGTACTTGGCTGTGTCATATAGGTGGTTGAATGGGTTGTGCTGATGGAAATGAGAAAGGGGGCTTGCCCTGTAACTGGTGTGGAGGAGGAAAGGAGTGACGTGCCGTACCATTTTCCCTCTCGGATTTCCAGAATTGCTCTCTTCCTTCGCTCTTTACCTTTCCTCCCGTTATGACCTTGCTGCAAGACAGGGAAAAAGTGACCCTTGAGGAGGTGGCCTGCTCAGTTCTCCAGCATAGCAGTTCTCCTCCAAGCGTTCCTCAAGCAGACATGCTTCCAGGCACCAGCTGGTTTTAGCTCCATGTTAAATCCACTGTGCACCTCAGAGCAGGATTGTCTCACGGAAGGATCGGAAAGTTCTTCTGATGATATAGGAAAAAAGTTAACATGTTTCCACTTGCATATGTTACAGTGATTTTTTTTCTCCTGAGAACTTAATCTTTTATATTAAATTAAGCTAAATAATCCTCTTGTCACTATAAAAATAATTACTATAGCTTTTCTAAAAGAACATAGGAAATAAAAGACTTTTCAACCTCTGAAAACCCACAGCTTTTCTTTCCAGCATTATTTTAATGAGCAAAACAGTGTTAGATTTAAAACTGCAATTAAGACAAGAGTACAGAAATGACCAGCTTTATTTTTTGACCATATCTGCTACTGCTGAAGCTGCTAATAGCTTCCACAGTCACTAGTATTAATTGGCCTAACACGAGATAAAACTAGATTTTGTTTTAGGCAGATATTAGAAAAAGATAAAAAGAGACACAGGGAGGACAAAATCCCCTTGTTCTTCAGGCATAAGAACTCCAGAGACACAAAATCAGCTCCTCCAGGCCTCCTCTCAGCATTGAATGTTCTCCCCTAATTTCTGTCATCAGGCCAACCTGTCTCCTCCAGGGGGAGTGCAGAAAATAGTCCCAGTGGGGATGGAAGCAGTGGCCCTTAATCAGTAATGTCCCTTTGCATCTGGTAGCAGTAGCCCTGTGCGAGCAGTTTTCCTTGTAAGAATTACTTATATTCCTGTGCTTTCTCACAGATCCATTAACCAAATGTACTTCAGTGTCAGATGTACGCCCATTACAAAATACAACCTGAACTAATATGACAAGGTTACCAATCGCTAGCACACGGCGCCAGGTTTTTAATTTTCACTGGGTGAAGCTCTCTGCTGCCTGTGCTTAGGCATTTTGTGCACTGAGACTGTAAGCCCCTACCACGACTTCCCAGCACCAGCCCCAGAGCGGAACAGGTAAAGCTGTGAGAGCCATGGCTGGGACTGGTGCTGCTGTCCTGGCCACAGAGAGGGCCACTGTGCCATACAGGTGAGGTCTGAGTGTCTGCATCAATCTGGATAGCTGGAATTGACCCAATATTTGTAGGGCGCATTTTGAACTGAAAACTTTATTTTCTCCTATAAACTCTCTTGTTCTGCACTGTTAAGCTGCAAGGATTTTATTGCACCATTACTAATCATAGCAGCAATTTCATGACAGTCCTGAGAAGTGTCCTGAGATCAGTTCATTTTGCTCATGCATGCCATGGTTCGTGCCTTGCAGAATGGCTGAAATGAACAGGTTTGAAACATGACTCTACGTGCATGTTGCTTTCCAGTGTCGAGGTGTCTTGGGTTATTTCCCAGCCATGGCTAACGATGTCTCCAACACTGTCTGCGCAGCTCTTGGATTTGTTTGTTTGCTTGTTTGCTTATGGCAGCAGTTTCAGCAAGAGTCAGGAGCGCAAAGCATCGTGCAGTTGATGTAAAGAGAGCAGGACTCTTCTGTAATTCCTTGTAGCTATTTCAAGTACATCCGTTTGCCGTTGATGCGGTTGTACATTTCAACCAAACACGTGAACAAAGAGCCCAGTGCTGAACACCTTTCTTATTGAGTGTCTGAGAAAGGACTTCCAGACATTCCCTATTGATATTTAAACTGTTTTTATCCAGAGCTGAATTTTGGACCTAAAATCATTAAGCGCAGCTCCCTACTGGAATCTGAAGCCTGATGTGAAGGAGGAAGTTTACTCCACATGCTGATGTCCCTAGTAGAAGTTTTTCTGAGATATTTTCACATCCAGGAAGGGATGCCAGATTTGTACTCTGATTTCTTCTAAGATATTCATAAGCCTCATCCTGTATGAAGGATGAGTGACAATGTTCTCATTGCTTTTGTGGAGGAAGGTCTCTAAATGTAGAGGCAAATCTCACTGCTTTTCATGCCATCATCTAGCATGTCTCACAGTTTTCTTTCTTTGGTATCACTAATTTGCTGATATGACACCCTTTTATATCATTTTAGTCCATCAAAAATTCTAAACCTTGCCCTTTTGTATGTATTTTACTCTTTTATTTTTTACTTAGTTGTACACAAATGAATACTGAATTCAGGCCGAGCACCTGATTTACACAGATGCAAGTATCTAATTGTGCCTTTAATTTGCAAGCATGGTTAGTGTAATTAAAGGCGTTTGTGCTGTTTAGCCACACAATTGCATTTGGCTTTTTAAAAAAGAATGATCCCCTTGAATAATTTTTCCCCACTAATTAACATAATGGTTGAACATCAGGTACAGGGCTATTCCACAGGTAAGGAAGAGATATCCTTGTAAAACGAGGTGTCTCACTTGTGCTGGTGGTTGCATGGCCTGAATACAGACCTAGTACTGAACAGACCTGGGTTTTTCTGACCATTCCGACATCGTTTGTTCTTTTGGATGATGTAGGGAATTGTTCCAGAGGACAAAGGTATAATATTCCATAAATATAGCATTCTTTGTTTAAGAGATCTTTTTAGAAAGTAAAAAACTTTCCTAAAAAATGCTTTAATGCTATATAATCTATTCCATTTCCCATGTAACAACAGAAACAGCTTAAAAATGTCAATAATTTGTGTAAAGTATTCCTGAGCTAGTAATTTGTATGCTGGATTTCCACTGGATGCAATGTGAAACTGTGAAGATACCTTATCATACTCTGAAAGCTGACATTAACAGGCACTACTGAAAATACTGCACAGCTTCGCATAGCAAAGAACATGCAGCTGAGCAGCTAGTGAGCATCCTGTGTTTTTGAACAGCCACCTTTGCTGCTTCAGTACTAGTAGAAGCTCAGCAAAAAAAGAATCTAGACCTTAATATTTCTATAATTTTAAATGTGGTGAGAAAGTAAAATCTAAAATTAAAAAAAAAAAAAAGTGTGAGGAAAAACAACCTAAGTGGGAAAGCTTCAGGGCTCAGTTGTTGCAGATCATCACAGGACTGACCGCTAGACACCGGGAGCACCAGGAGGTGTGTGCTGCTTGCACAGTGCTCGCCTTTCACCAGGGCAGCTTAGAAGTGGGTTCCTCACTCCCAAACACACCCGTAACACAGCTTCGTGTCAGGAGTGCAGGCCACCAGCATCTCGGGTAATCTCACCCCAGCTACTGCTGGCAGGAGATTTGTCAAAATACGCAGTTGTAACAAGGGCTGCTCTTTAAAAACAGCTGCCTTTGGTACCGGATGTGGGTTGGTTTGGAGTTTTCATCTTTCTGCATTGTGTAAAACCTGATATTTATATTGTGGATTCATCAGGGAAAGCTGCGCTTTCAGATAGCTCATGTTTTCAAACAAGATCTCAAGTTTTCCTGAAGCCTTTGTCTGAAATTGGATCTGAATTTCACGTGAAACCAGAAATAGTGCTTATGTAGATTAAAAAAATAAAGTACAACAAATCAGGTTTTAAAACATTTCCCAGTGGCTAAATCTTTTGCTTGCTGGTGATAAGGAAGCACTTTTTTTTTGCTAGTGGTTTACTGCTGTTTTTCATGGCTTTGTATATCTAAGCTTTAATATTTCTGCTTACATCCAAAGATGTTAAAACTGAACTATTGTAAAATTAATTGCTTTGGGAAACACAGCATTATTTTTCTCCCATCTCTGCTGTTCATATTGCCACTGAGGGAGCAAGAGAGACAGCAGGGGAGGTTTCTGAATGTTGTGGTAGACAAGCTGCTCATTTCCTTCACTGATAGAGAGCAATTCCTACACAGTGAAGCAGAAAGATGGCTCAGGACATCGGCTGTGAGCAACAGCATGTGGGGCTGTGCTGGGAGAGGGGTCAGTGACACGCTTTGTGGCCACCGACTGCGTGCTTCATGGTTACAGTTAGAGGAGGAGATCTAAACCAACAAGAGAATTTTATTAAAAAAAAAAAAAAAAGGAATTTTATATCTATTTGAAAGACCTTTAGAGAATGTCTTATTTGTTCTATGCTAAGAGTGTTGTAAAAAGATAGACACAGACACGTACACAGATCTGCGTCTACATGTGCTCAAAATGCAGTGGAAGAG
>VXAV01005168.1:5110-40476 GCA_013399715.1 Alectura lathami
ACATTTACAATTTCTTGTACAAGGTTAGTACTGGATTTGTAGAGTGCTTTCTATACTCTTTGCTGCATGTAGTGGCTGAAAGGTCATAAAATATCATTGCAGTGGCCAGAAGCAATGCTGGTTTACACAAGGCAAAGATCAGGCTTTGCCGTGCAGTAGTTTTTATTGCATATCCATGCTGTGACAGTGTGGATAGAAATTAAGATCCCGGCTGGTGTAAACCAGGAAACCTCATTTAAAGGCACTGGGCTTACTCTAAATGCTTCCCTCTCTGCTGGTATCATTTGTGCGCTGTCACAACCTATTGAACATTCCCAGCTGAGTTCAGGCTTCCTGAAGTAAGGCGCTGGGCTAACTTTTTTTTATCCCTTGAAAAGGGAAGCTTTGAAAAAAAGTCCTGTAAAATATATTTTCCTAATCTAGTTGTCACTGCCAAGTTATTAAATGATTCAACTACCCCACACACATGAGTACATAAACAGCAAGTGAAAATATTGTTCACTGAGAACTGTGTGTTGAATACACATTTTAAAATGCTACAGAACTGATCCTGGGGGGAAAAAATGTTACTAAATGAGAATGCCAATGAGTTTGGCTCAGGTCAGAAGTCACTTGTAGTGTTTGACATCTGTGTTGTGTGAAATGCCACCTCTTAGAGACTTGGATTATATTCCAGCCAGTATCCAAAGCACATTTCTCAACTGCAGGTGTTTGAAAACTCGCTGCATTTAGAATATGTAATATTCATAGGAGAGGACTGCAAAAGCACATGGGGATTTAGGAATGCTAATCCCATTTGTTTCCCATGGGACACCCACTCCCTCAGCCTCCTAATGGTTTTGAACATCCCACAATCTTCATTTGGAATTAGCAGAAGATCATGGGTGTGTGTGTGCACGTGTGCACAGATTCCTGCTAATCATAATTGATTTCCTTCCTGGCTCTTGCAGATGTTCTTCCCTAAGGAACTTCAGAAACCTGTTGACAAGATGTTAGGCCTTCTGACAAAAATGAGATATTTCAGACACCAGGTTGAGTCTGAGGTTGATCCATTGTTACAAGCCATTCACTCACTGAAAAAGCTCCGTCAGTCCAGAAAGATGCCACTGAGTAAGGTACGTGTAGTCTGCATGCGCTTTGGAAGTAAAACACCGCTGGAACAGATTCCACAGGAATTTCTTACCCTAGAAGCTGAAGGTGCACTGAACCACGAGTTACTGTTTCTCTTTTAAAGCAGCAATGTCCTAAGACTAATCTCTATCAAACTGACATGCTGCCCTAATGGGAGTGCTTTGGTTTGGAGCAGTGGGGCAGCCATGTGCTCAGTGTGGTTGGAGGAGGGGACACTAGGAAGTAAAATGCAGGGGGTGAACAGCTGTTCTGAAGGAGGGTAGATTTCCAACAAAATACACAGGTGCACTGGAAGACATCCGTTTGTGAAAACAATTGGAGAACTGCCCATTAAAGACTATCCAAACCTGTTGAAGTTAACAGCAAAAATTTCCTCCAGCTTTGGTGTGCATTACATCATGCCTGCAGGCTCAGAAGTGCCAAAACTTACGGTACAAACCCAGTCCTGCTGCACCAGCTGCAATAACTTCGGGTTGCACTAACATCATCTACCACTGGATCCCGTCCCTCTCTGGTCCATAGTCTTGTACGTATGCCTCTGGGCACCCTTGCTGCACATGTCATAGGCAGTTCCCACGTTAAATCATTTTCCCACCTCTGACATAGCAGAGGTTAGCCATAAAATCATGCTTTCCAGGGAAAGCCCCTCATTTTGTAGAGACAAACTTCTCATAATAAATCAGTGTAAAAAAGTTTAATCCTTGCCTTCTAATTCTGTTATCTCTTTTTCCTCTTTGGAATAGTATGCTTGTAGGATGCAGGATTTATTTATGTGTGTTTTTTTGTTTGCTTTTGTTTTTATTTTCCTCTTCTTCAGGCATTACTTAAACCAAGCAACTTTATGGAAACGCGTGGCACATTTAAATCCATGTCAAAAGTTCTCTGCAACCAGGAGATCACACCCCTGTTTTTTGAGTCCTTACTTCCTGATGTTGGAGACCCTGTAAGAAACAATTCTTCTGTAGAGGATGCCCATGTCCAAAAGATGATGAGGAAATATGGAATTCCTCACGATTCCAGTAAGTCTGGCTTGTTCATGTCAAATGCATTTTAAAGCCAAACTCTAACATTTCCAGAGACATCCACCACTGAGCTCAGTGTTCCTCTATATGTCTCTGGAGGGCTCATGATTTATGCTAATTGGAGATCTGCCCCACCCAAAATATTGGTGGCTTATTTTCAGAAGTGTTAAAAGGAAAACAGCCTACAAAGCACAGCAGTGCTTGATACTGCAGTATTTCCCATTTGTTGATGATATGGTTCTAGGACTTGACAGGTCACTGTTGTTTTCTTGATATGTAGTTTTTCCAACTGTGCTGACATTATTAGCTCCTCTGAGTTCACAAACTCCATTTAACCTTCAAGTGGAGAATCCTGGCTCAAACAATGAGGCTCTTGTTGCCTTGAGTTCAGCAACAGGAGATTTTGGGGGTGGATTGCTTTTGTCAAGACACATTATGCCAGTCAGTGAAGAGAGGCCTGAAGTCATTTGCTGGATGCAGCAAGAAACTGGGCCAGGCTTTCTCATGTCTGGTCTACTCGTGCTCTGTACAGTTTATTTGTTTTTGTCCCCTTGCAGCACCGTTTTGTTTGTCTTTTTACCTGGATCTGGTCAAGACCCCAACTGGAGCTTTAATTTGGTCTTTTTTAAAGCCAATGGTGTTTGGGAAGATCCTTTACACACCAGATAGGCCAGAAACTCGAGCAATCATGGAAAAGGTATGGTTCTGCTTACACTACATGAGGATATACCCACTCAAAAGGATTTTAATTTGTGTCTAGCACAGGTTGGTTTCTTCGGCAAGCAGAAGTCTATTTCGTGCCTGTTTGGAGTGTTAGTCAGATTTTTTTGTAGTTCCATTGCTGGTTGTATGAGTCATCTTTTGCCTTTCAAGGAACGTTACCACAAAAAAAAAATCATGTTCTTCTACTATTTATAGTACATCTTTTTTTAAGGCTTTCAGTTTATGAAGTTTCACCTCCACATTTTCAGCTAGTAACAGAGATGTCTCCCAGGACAAATGCTCACCACTACTGGCAAACAGGCCAATGATAGAAGGAAAGCTGATACCCAAGGCATGCTCCAAATGTCACATAGGAGGCCACATTTTAAGTACTTTCTTAACGAGGCATTTTGCCAAACAATGACAGGGTGTTATGTAAAACCCTAAACAAACCAAATTTAGTCTGGCTGTTGTTTTTGCTTTATTATTTTCTTTAAAAGGCTTTCAGGTAATTCATTAATAAATGGAACCTAATATGTTGTTGTCGAATTTTTTATAGTCTAATGCTACCTTGAAGCAGATGGCTGATCTAGCCCTGAAGTCTCACGAATGGTTGGACAAGTCTCCTGCCATCATGAATTCACTGACCAAGTTAAACCAGACGGTTCCGATGATCAAGGTACGGTACGGGATCTCACCCTATCCTGTCTCCCTCGCAGGAGAGTGAGTTCCTTCACTAAAATAAATTGGGGTCGGAGTGGTGTCAGGGACACCTGAGCTCATGCTTCTGCCCTGGACTTCACAGTTTCCGCGCCTGCCTGCCTGTTCCCATAATGGAAATCCTCCTGATGCACCTTTCAATGCAAATCTTCTTTCTGAAATGATCTGTCTGTAATATGCTCCCTGAGACTGGCCATGCTGAGGGCTGCTGGAGGGCTAAGATGAGCGGGGAATGCTCTTCAGTTTGTAAATTAACTTTCTGCTTGATGGAGTGATCCAGCCAGCCAAGACCAGGCAAGAAATGACTTTTTGAGAAAATGGAACTGTATCTATAATAAGCATGTAGCTCTGGGTACACATAAGAGCTTGGAGATGTCTTTGTACCTCAGTGAATGTAAATAAAATTTCTTTTTCCCCTTCTAAGGAGCCTAGCCTTGGTTGGATGCAGAAAGCAGTAGGCTGTAATGCTTTACACACTTGCCTCACATTTGCCACTGTAAAAATTGTCTGCTTTTCTTAAAAACTATGAAAATGAGATCACTGGAACCTTAAAGCATTCAAAAAATAATTTCAGTGGCTGGAACTCATTGTAATTTCCGTGGCACAGAGAGAAAATCCAGAATAGAATATGCGAAAGTGAAATGAAATACTCTCTGCTGACTGCATGCGGTGGTGGAATAATGAAGTATTCAGCCAAACAAAAGTATGACAGCCGGTCTCCAAGCTGAATTTTGGACCCTACCCATTACGTGCTGGCTGTATTCACAGGACTTAGAGCAGACAGAAGTGACATTTACTGCGCTTTTAAGCCTCAGGTTAAACAAGGAGTACCCATGATTTTTGCATGGGAGTCTAATACCTGTTGGAAGTCAAGTGGCATCTTCTGTTGACTCCAGGAAACATTAGCTTTCTTCTTTTCATTTCTAATGTTTCCCCATCTTGAAACACAGAGTGAAGAGTGGGAAGTTAAGAAAAGAGTAGGAGAAGGTTGTACAAGTGAAGTCAGCTGGTCTGTTGTATTTTAGCAAAACACTGAATGAGATTATGGGATTTGTGGTCAAACTAAGGCTTTTTCTTATTGCTTGTTGACAGAACGCCCTGCAGAATCCCTTTGTGCAGGTTTTTATCAAGATGATGGTGGATTTGGATGCAGCTGAACTGCTGAGTCAAATAAACACACTGGGTAAGTTGTTCCTTATGTGCTGCCCTCCTGTTTGTGCTTGAGATCTGAGAGCTCCACGGTCACCAAACTGTAGTCATCCTCCAGTCCTTCTCTTCAGTGGCCGGCATCAGATGCTGTAGTGTGAGGCAATCTCAGCTATGGTTCAAACTCTTGTGGTCTGTCTATGGGAACAGACTTTCAGAAAGCAAAGGGCTTGTGTGAAGAGATGTTCCTCCCGAGTCCTGTAGGAATAGTAGGATGGGAATCTCTGAGGCTGATTGTGGCCACTGGAGGACACTGTTTAGCCATAATTATCACTTCAAATGAGTTACCTGGAACTCAGATGGGAAAAGTGGAGAGCTTGCTTGCATCGCATCAGGGTTCCGCTTAAAAGTTTTCCAGAGCAGAAAGGGAAGGGATCTGATAAACAAGCCCAGGCTGCTGAAGCCAGAGGCATGATTACGAAGTACACCCTGATGGCATTTGCTGTTCCCTGATGGTCTTGTGTGGTCCTTCAAAGTGAGAGCTGCTGATCTGCACTGTGGGAATCAGTGCCAACGGCACAGGTGGATGTATTCCCTGTTAATGCACAGCATGGTAATCATAGCCCCCTCCTAGCTGGTCTTATTGCCCCTATCCACCTTTTCAGTGTGTCCATACATCTCAGCATAAATCTGGTTTATGCCAGCAAAACCTAGCGTAAGCCAAGAGTGGTTTGAGTCCGTTTCAGTCCAAATGATAGGAACATGCTGTTTGTGATGACCCCTGTGTTATTTCATGAGTCGTGTCTCCTGCCTAAGCTCCCCATAAAGTCATCATCCCTGCAGCAGCTGTTCCATATTAGTTACGCCACATTATGCAGTCACCTTTTAAAACAGCCAGGAAACAGCAGCATCTTTATTAAACTTCATTATCAGGTTTAGTACACACATCAGCACAACAGACATAACTTTTCCTTGATGTGCTTGGATAAAGCCCATTCTCCCCTGAGACAGAGCAGCTCAGCAGACTTGTTGATTACATCAAAAACCCTAAGATGTGGAATGAATAGTGAGCATCATGCACAGGTCTAGAAACCCAGCAGGTTAGTGGCAACTTCTGATTTGGGATGGCTGTCACATCACATTGCTGGCATCCTCCCAAAGGCAAACTCACGAGCATATTACAAGTGATTAACATAAAAATTGGGTCAACAACATGCCTTCATTGCACTGTGAAGTGCAGAAATGTGTTTCACACTTAATGTTAAGTCTGATGTCTTTTCTTCCTTTCTGGTGTCATTGTTGGTATAAAGAGCGGAATGATTTGATGGATTGTTTTGTTGTGTGTACTGATGCTACTGGTCTTGTTTGTGTTTTTTTTCCAGATGATATTCGGCTGGAATTGCAGAACAACACTGACATTGTCGACCAGCTGAACACATTAGCTACCCTTGCTGTAAACGTGTCCTCCTGTGTCTCGTTTAATCGCATCAGGGCAGTCAAAAGCTTGGAGGAAATGGAAATGATGGCTAAAGAGCTCTTTCTGAAGAACGAACTTTTTGCAAGTATGTGACAGAGTCTCAAGTTCCCCTGTCTTTGAAGTTGGCCCAGTACAGGGTGGGAGTCCAGCCTACAAGGCTTGGCTGTCCCCTGGTGACTGCTGTGGCCACAGCTCCCACCACACAGCAATCGATTGTCACCTACAGCTATGGGACCTGCACGCTCAGATCTCCTTATGGCAGTGTTTTACACTGTCCTGTTTATGCCTTCTCTTCACTTGTACCTCTGTTGTCTGCAAAGAAAGACTTCTGTCATCTGGTTTATTCTCAGTGGAAAAAACTGTTGCTGCCTTTAGATCTTCATGACGAGCTGCCTTCTCTCAGGCCTCCAAGGGAAAAGATGCTTTATTGGTAAAGAGATGAGACAGTTGAATGTGTTAGATGATTGTAAAGATTTTGAGGTTTTCCCGTCCAATGCTGCAGTATTATAACAGGTCTTCTCAGTCACACCTTTGTGGGACTGGATTACAGCTTCAGATCAGACTGCAGGGATGAGCAAGGAATAAGAACTTGTATTAATTTGAATGATAAAACGTGTCTCAATTATTCCAGATTGCACAATAACTCCTTGATTAGGATTTACTTTTAAGTCCTGTGACCTATTGGTATTATACCTTGTAATTCCAGTGTAGACATAAACTTTCTCCATTCTTTGAACTTCAGGCCCTGATAATTTTGGTCTATTCTCACAAAAAGAGTTTTCCTCCGTGTTTGCCCTTCTTTCCATGATATGTTTCGTATACAAAATAATCAGGAAAAATATTCTGGAGAGAAAGATGTTGTAGTATGACCTCGGCTCAAATAGACAATTTAAAGGGAAAAAAGAAGTCCCGTCTGTCAAGCTGTGTTTACAGCATGCCATTTCCTAGCAGAAACTTGCAAAGCTTTTATATTCCCAGACATTTCTCAGCTTCATAGGAATTTCTGTGTGCACAAAAATATGTGCATAGGCCATGAGCCATTTTCAATGCCACGCTCTGAGGTTTCTATTTTGCAGCATCAATATGTGAGCTCTCTTGATGGAGTACATACGGGCATTTTCATGAGAGGTGCACATGGTAGGAGACACACCTGACAGATCTGTGACAGTCCGTGTTAACAGCAAGATTCTTCCAAACACAGCTGGTTATTCTGAGAGCCTTTGATTTTTGAATGCTCGGTGGGAAAATATTTGAAGGCTTTGGGGTGTATTTAGCTCCCAGAATCATTGGCCACATTTGGAAGTATGAGTAGCTGCAGTGATATTTGCTTTCCACTTCCAAACCCTTGGTAGTGACCATAAGCAGCCTACCCATCTGAGCACTTTGTGCAGCAAAGAAATGAAATGATGGCTGTAATGTAGAAAGGGCTGCTAAAAATGAGGAGTTCCTGTGCATCTGTATGTACTGCTCCAATTCTCTCAGCTCTGACTGAAGGAATACCCTTCCCTTCTTCTCCAAGGTATCATTTTCAAGCTGCCTTCAAGCTGGAGCAGCCCAGTCCATGGGGCATTGGCTCTCCCTCCTGTGCTCAACTACACCATCAGAATGAGCAGCAGGATCACCCAGACCACCAACAGGATAAGGGAGCGCATCTGGACTGTGGGACCGCACAACTCCACCTCACAGAGCCAGATCTACAGCCGGGCGTTTATCTACATCCAGGACAGCATTGAAAGAGCCATTATTCAGTTACAGACCGGCAAGAAGCTAGAGGAAATAGCTGTTCAAGTCCAGGCCATGCCTTACCCCTGCTACAATAAGGATATGTAAGTTTGTGGGACATCAGTCTTCATGTCTTGTGTTAGCTCATCTTGTCTGACCATGGAGTTCATCAGCAGTGCCGGTCTCCTCAACACCACATTCACATTGTGTCGTGTTGTGAAATCACTTTGCGTTGTGATTTTTCAAGGGTCTGAAACAAAGGGGGACCTTTGGACTCTAGCATAAATGGCCTCTGTTTAGTTTGCCCAATCTTCTGTTTTCAGTGCTCTGCATGTACTTGGATTGCCATGGTAACTACAGGTCTTACAGCAGGTAAAATTTGCTGTCCCTGTTTTACTGCACAAGAGATGAGACTTGGTTTGGCAGGACTTGGGTTGAATATGAGCATTGGCTTGTTCTGCAGGTGTTCATATGCAGACAGCGCAGTAGATCTTAGAAAACTTATCTGTTGGGCAAAAGGAGCACCTCAGTTTATGAGCTTTGTTCCTACGGCTTGCTATCCAGCTGTGCTATTTGTTATTCATTCCACTGATTCCAGCTAATGTTCGGTGTATAGTGAATAGTGCTCAGGTTCACAGGTGCTTCTCTCACAGATGCTTTAAGAATGATAAGAGTGTGAGATTGTACCATTCATCGCCGCAGTAGTGAGGGAGGACAGAAAAGATTTTGATGCACCGAACTGTTAGGGTTAACAGCCTGCTATACAGAGCAGTGCAGAGTGAACCATGTGTGGACCAGAATAAGTTAGGAATGGTAAAGCAGATCAAAAAGTTTTGGATCATCTTCCTTTCCACTCATCTTGAGCCAGATCTGCAGCTAATATTAACCATGTCTCTTGCCAAGTGCAATAGAGAGAAGCCAGTCTCTCACAGCTGAGGACTGGCCCCTCTGGCAAGGCAATTTTGGTCGGTGTTGGAAAGCTGCCAACATGGTACATCCTCAGAGTCACTACCCTGACCGCAGCTGGTGGCCAAACTGAATGGAAAACATGCAGGGAAGGGATTTTGTGGCCATCAAAAAGCCCTGAAGGATGTTCAGCAAGTAGTATTTGTAGGCTGGGCAGTCAATCCACGGTGACACAAGGGTCCCTCTTGGACCAAGAGTACAGAGTGGACATAGGAGCTCTGCATCTCCACTGCATGAGCTAAAATATGGTCTGGGAGCTACAGCAGGCCCATTAATCTCCTGTGTCAGCCTATCACCTGAGAGCTGGAAACCTATCATCTCTCCTCAAGGTACATGCATGCAAAGTGCCCGCAGTGCACGCAGGCAGTGAGCATTCAAACCAAGTGTCGTCTTCCAGGAAATGTGTGGATGATTGCTGTGAGCTAGTTTTGCACAATGATTAACTGGCTGCTGGAGGCACTCACTGCAATGTTGTCTGTTCCTTTTCTTGTTCTTGGGCTGCTGAGAAAACAGCCTGCCTTCGGGTTTCCCTCCCCACCCTGGGTTCGGAGGGGCATGAATTTGCTCAATTATTGGAATACCTGAAGGCTTTGGATTTCCATCCAGCAGAAGTCATCATAAAATGGCTGTTTATTGATTGTTATCACATAGTACCATGCTGTGGGGAAGTGGAAGGAGCATAAACACCACTGCATAGAAAGTGTAGGAAATACTGAATTTTTAATAGCCTAGAGGTCATGCACAAGGTGATAACAAAAAACAAAAAGAAAACAACAACAAAAAACAAACAAACAAACAAAAACAAGGAATAAACAACTGCAAGAGCTACTGAAATGCCATTTCAAGGTTCTTTATAAATATGACCTCATTTGCACAGAAGCATTTCCTGAAAGCACTGTTTTTTGGGAACTTTTTGGCATTACAAGTCAAAAATATAATTTTTTTTAAAGTAATCATATTTGTTATTANAAACTGCTATAAAAACTTGCTTTCCATCAGAAAAGGAGAAGTTTACTTTTGGCCATTGTTGTGTCTTTTCTCAGCACACATTTGGCATGGGAAGAAGGTTGTAAGGAGGAGGATCCAAGAACTGTGAAACCTACATTGTAGACCTGGATCTATTCTACTGCTATGTGGAGTAGTAGAACAGACACTCTGAGGGGAAGCATTGACATCCAACCTCAGGCACCAAGAAATAACAAAATCTGGCCATTTTTTCTGTTGACAGAATGGCTGGCTGCTGGAGTGTTTCCAAGTGGCATGCACCCCATCAGAGAGCCAGGAGATGCCACTGCCACTGGTGGTGCTGCTGAGCAAAATGCTTCCAGAACCTGGTTGGAAGTCCCTATGTGATTTAATAAATAGATAATTCTTTTTTGGAACAGATAGGAGTTTCATGAATGGAAAATCCAATGCAGTGAGAAAAAAGCCTCTTTTTTTTGTGATTATTAATTATACTCCGTGTTTTTAAATATAAGCATGTCTTTTCCTGTGCAAAAGTATTTTTCTGAAAAATATATTCTATACAAAGCCTTAATCCCCAGAAGATTTTGTATTCAGCTAAAGCCTGCATTTGCCTTTTACAGGTTCTTAATCAGTGTGACCTACTCTCTTCCATTTGCTCTGATGGCTGCCTGGGTGCTGTTTATAGCTGATTTTGTGAAAACACTTGTTCAAGAGAAAGATCTGAGGCTTTATGAGGTATGCTGAAACTTTCTGGGGCGTGCAAAATTATAAACAGGTTTTCCTTGTTAGTGGGTAGTAGGTCTCATGTGCAACATTAAATGGAGCAAAACAAACGTTAAGGAAAATAATTTTCCCAATACCTATTGTTTGACCTGCAGTGTTTGAATTCTGACATTGTAACCAAGCTCAAAACTGTAGAAATACAGGCATTTGCCTTTCAAGTGGTGAGAATATTGCTTTGCTGTTCTGAACACTGGAAACATGGGTGCATCACAAAATTACAAGATTTCCAAAGATTTAAAGCTCTCTGAACATTAACTTTGAGTCATGCCTACTGGGGACAAAGGCGTGAAGAGTGACTTACTTCCTATCCTTGAAGTTATTATACTTAATATTTCAGAAGGGGCTACATATTACATCAACTCCTCTGAAATGAAGTTCTTCATTCAGGTTGCCTATTGGAAAAGAAATTACACTGAGACATAGGGAATTTATTAAATTAGCTCGGGTTTTCAGTGTGAACACAGTCAACAGAGATGAACAGCAAAGAACTTTGTGTGAAGCTAAGCTTCAGCAAGCAACAAAAGCTCAGGCAGATTTGCTTGTTGTCCGATACCATGGAAACAAACACTGCTTCACCAAAAAAAAAAACATTTCCAAGAAAGGGCATTCTATGAACTGTGATGAGCTTGACAATAAGTGAACCCCAGTGTCTAGTTGACGGCCCTTTAGTCTAGTTTTGGGAACACACTTTCATTGCCTCTGAGATCCAAGGAGTCAGTAGTCTTTTTAGGTATGTAATCTACAACAAGACACAGCATCTGTCATTTCTTTTGAATTTAGCAAGGCAAATTTACAGTTCTGTATGTCTTGTGGACTTGATCATCAGCTTATATAAATTAATATGGCTTCCATAAACCATTCTAGTTTCCTATTTATTACCTTGGGGATGTGCGTGAAATGGTTTGCTTTCAAAGGTACGTAAGAGTCTTTACGCTTAGGCTACTGAGTCAACCAGCATTATTTTTAAAAAAGAAGACAACATAGCCAAGATACTTTAGAAAAGTATCAAATCTAAGGCCAACATCTGCTTTGGACCTTGTGGGTTATGACACATGATGCTCGCAGATCCTACCTCTGCTGTTCCTTTGCAATGAGCTGCTGCTTTGCAGACCTAGAGCGCTGCAGAAATGTGAGTGCATGGTTTCTCCCTGGTTATCAACCTGGCAGTATGCCAAAGGATGAGAGAGCATATTTTACTTGTGTACCCTATCCAGGCACTGAAAGAAAGAAAAATGAAAGCTCTCTTAATAAACAGTTGTCATTTGTAATTCTTTTTTTTTTTTTTTCACCTTTCTCTCTGCAGTACATGAAGATGATGGGTGTTAATGCAAGCAGCCATTTTATCGCCTGGTTCATAGAGTGTGCCATCTTCCTTCNTTAATAAACAGTTTGTATTTTTTATTTTTTTTTTTTTTTTTCACCTTTCTCTCTGCAGTACATGAAGATGATGGGTGTTAATGCAAGCAGCCATTTTATCGCCTGGTTCATAGAGTGTGCCATCTTCCTTCTAATCACTGTCACCTTCCTCATCATTATCCTAAAAGTGGGTGACATCCTTCCCAAAACAAACACAGCACTCCTCTTCCTGTACCTTATGGACTACAGCTTGTCCATCATAGCCATGAGCTACTTCATCAGTGTTTTCTTCAACAACACCAACATAGCAGCACTGGTGGGCAGTCTCGTGTACATCCTCACCTTCTTCCCCTTCATTGTGTTGCTTGTCATTGAGAATCACTTGAGCTTCTCTGTGAAGAGCCTACTGGTAAGTTCTGCTTTTCAATAGCAGGGATTATGTGTGTGGAAGCAAACATTCCCCTTCAATAGACTTCAGCTTTTCGTAAGGCTTGTGTCACAAATATACATGAGTTGGTAGCTTTACACATTCCATCAGTGGGTGTTGACAGGTACTGCAGCACATAACAGGAGAGCTGGTAGAGGGAGACCTGGAATTAGTTGTGGCCTATGACTGAAAGCAATATTTGTGGCATTTTAGTGAGTAACACCTGCCAGCTGAATCAAAGTAGCGTGAACTGCATATTTTACACTCTCAAACTGCGAAGCAGGAATTGATTACTTTCAACCACCGCGAGCAGTGAGGCTGGACAGTAAGGAGTTAAGGTGCCAGGAGGGCACCTGTGAAGGAGGGCTGGCTCTGTTCATCTTTTAGTTATATCTGTCTCAAATTTGTAGCCATGGAAAGAGACATAAAGCCATGTCTCTTACCAAGGGTAGAAATAGGTAGGTATTAGGTTCTAAAAGCCAGATTTGTTTTCTTTAAGCCACCAAATTTGGGAAAGGATACCTTTTAAGGCAAGTGGTAAAATTACTAGCCACACAAGGTGATTTTCAATCACTACTTCACTTAAACAGCCTAAATTAAAGTCCTGACAGAGGGAGAGAGTTGGGTACTGGAGGTGGAAGCAAAAGGAAGGAAGGCTCTAACGAGATATTACAGCCCACCACCAGAAGCTCTGTCCATCATAAGAGTGGTCCACTGCTCTTTTTGACTGGTGGAAAAATTCTCCCTCATTTTTCTAGTTACTGGACCAAGCCAGTGAGGTACCTGCTTGGTTGTCTGACTTAAATTCTCTTTAAAACTAATTCACAAAGTATGTGTTTTCAATTTTGTTTATTCCACAGAGCCTGTTGTCTCCAACTGCATTCAGTTATGCAAGTCAATACATTGCTCGCTATGAGGCACAGGGCATAGGTATGTTTATTGTAGACAAAACCAGGCTTTGAGCTTCCATGGCTGTGACATTTCATTGACTAATACGGACTCTTCTGTATTTCTAAATTCCCTTCTGCAGGTCTGCAGTGGAGCAACATGTATAAATCTCCAATGATTGGAGACAACACATCCTTTGGCTGGATGTGCTGGCTCATTCTCATAGACTCTTTCATTTACTTCATTCTGGGATGGTATATAAGGAATGTATTCCCAGGTAAGGATTTGAAGCACTGAGGCTGCTTCTGTACCATTTCCTTTGGAAAACGATGAGTACAACACTGGCTGATTCCAGGATTCAGGCAGTAAGACACACAGATGCCTCTGTTCCTAGATCAAAGGAACCATGTCTTGGAGGATGTCTGAGAGTATTAATGACACGGGGACAAGGGAGAATTAGGGTTCTTCTGCTTATCATGTGGGTAGGAGGAACCTCTGAAGAAGCTGAAGCCAAGGATACAGGAGGATATGTTTGCTGTCTGGTCAGTGAAAATGAGAACAGAACATGTTAACCAGCATTTGTCAGCTGAGTGATTTTGCGTTGTGTTACTTACATCATTTGATTTCAAAAGGTAATTCCTGCCTTGGGCAAAAGCCAGTACATTTGTCTTTTGCTTTTCTTCCCCACCTAATGAAGCAGTCCACTGGCACAAGGAAATCTACCCAGTGGAAAATGTAAAGTACTCCAGCCCTCCGGCTATGGAGTTACTCAGAATAACAAATGAGCAAATGCTTCCTATTGTGCCAATTAGGGGAAAATCCTATCCAAGTATCAGTAGTATATGAAGTACATCAGGAGATGAGGGATCTCTGTGGAGTTCATTTTTGTTATTTTGAGTGCAGCCTAGTAGTGGTGCTTCCTGCAGAAACAGATACCTGAATGAGCTGCTTCTTCTTGCAGGGAGATACGGCATGGCTGCTCCCTGGTATTTCCCATTGCTTCCATCTTACTGGCTTGAATACAACAGTTACCTCCCCTTCTGGAATGAGAAACGAAGAGACTTCCTCTTCAGCAAGCTGGTGCTAAGGAACGAAGCCACCCTCAACACTCAGATATGTATGTGAATGCTAAATGGGATAGCGATGCTAACTACCACTTTAAGTAAAAAAATAATAATAAAAAAAAATTGTGAAGGAGAGCCATGCTCAGGAAGCGTATTTCTGTGTTAATCCTTATTGTGTAGCACAGGAAAAATTGGAAGCTGTTACTTTACCCAAATGGAGATCTGGCTTTTAAATTATATTTTCTCTTCATGTTTGATTTGGGAATCCACTACTGCTATTCACATGCATAGTTGTGTATTTTGTAGTTGTGCAGATACCTTAGATGCCTCACCCTAGAATGCTCTGTGTAGAAATACATTTTTGTTTGTGCAAGAAAATAGAGAATTCCACCTGGCAAAAGGGATGGATGTGCTCTTCTTTGTCCATTTCTTTAAATACTAAGCCTGGAAAATAATATGAGATCACACATACAAGCTTGCTGATTCTACCTAACAGAAAATAACTCAGTGGTTTTGCTGTATGTTCTCTAATGTTAAGTGCTTACTTAGTATATATAAGTTAGGTGCTCTGAAACATCTAAATACGAGACCTTTTCAGAAGAGACAAATGCTTATTGTCAGGAGTTACAAGAAGTTGCAGAAGTGAAAAGGATAAATCCGGAGAGCTTAAAGTGATTCAGATCCTATGAAATGATCTCTGTGTTCTTTGCTGAAAGGCACCTGTTTTTGCTGTATTTCATGCTATAAAAAGTCCTGCTTATCTCTGAGCTGAAAAAAAGTAACTGTCCTCTGACACTTCCCTCGGTGTTGAAGGTGCCCCCCCCCCTCACCTGGAGCCAGAGCCCACTGATCTCACCTTGGGAGTCTCCCTGCATGGCATAACAAAGGTTTATGGATCCAAAGCTGCCGTGGACAACCTCAACCTCAACTTCTATGAAGGGAATATAACTTCCCTGCTGGGACACAATGGAGCCGGGAAAACTACAACGATGTATGAGTCCTGTGAAGTTGGGATCATTTTATACTGTGGGGCATGGTTGGGTGAACAAGAGAGCAAGTGGGGCTTCACAGTGTTGGGAAGCTGAATGAGATGATGTATTAGGACAGATCTCTCTTGCAGTTTTATCTTGCTCTTAGGCAGCTGCAGCAGGGCCTTCATCTATTAGAATTAAATGTCCTTTGCTGCTGAGGAATATGCTTCTTCAGTCTGGTAGGATCCCTGTAATACACAGCACAGTGATTGTTCCAGCATTTTGTTCCATGAAGCTTTGGTGCCTAGCGCTGGGTTGCTCTGAAAGCTGTGGGTAGCTTGTGCACATGCCAAAGTTGAAGTGATATTTGCAAGAAAGCTTAATAAAGGTATATTTCAGCTGTACAGACTCATGTGCAGGCTGGGCTGGGATGGCCAAGTAGGTTAATACATTGTCCTTCCAGCCTTTCCAGCCTTGCTATTTATAAATTATAGTTTGAGGTGTTAGATAACAGCACTAAAACAAACCTGTAGAACTTGATTTCTCCACTGATATATATATGCATCACTCTGAAAGCAACATTAAGCTGATAAATAGAAGCCCCAGAAGAGCCAAAAATAGGAAGACAGATGTGTGCTTCATCTCAGCTTATTATAAATTCGGCTCACGTCCTCTTTGTAAAGTGTAGGCAAAGGTGATGTACAGAAAAGTATAATAGCTTCTTGAAACTTAGTGCAGGTTTCAAATCCTGAGTAAGGTCACAAGTTACTTCTTCTCTCCTTTTTAATGAGGGTTAAAAGTCCCAGGAGAGAGAGCAACTCAGGGATGGAGAAGGACAGCCTGCAATGCATCTTCTCCCTTTACTCCCTGCAGGACTGCTCTAAAACTGACCTATATTGTGCAAGTAGTCATTGCAAGCAGAAGGTGTTTGACTCAGGTCGGTTAGGTATTGCTAGGCAGGTAATTATTAGCATGAACTAGATGAAAGTGCTGCCCTCAGTGAGGTGCCTTGTCGGGAAGTCCTCCACCATTCCTTGCTAATAAGGGCAGTGAGATGGGGTTTGCGTGCTGTTATGTGGTTAGTATGATGAAGATGTGGTTTTCAATCTCTGAAGTGGTTAGCAATGTGAGGCTGTCTGGATACTGCAGACAGACCTCAAAGAATGAAGAGTAACTGCATTATATAAATTCCCAGTGATTAAATTGGAAGTGAAGGGCATTCATGAGTATTGATGGGACACACAGTGGTCTGACTTGTGGAGGGGAGACCAAGGAAGATAAAAGTTTATCTGAAAAGTAGCCAGAGTTCAGTGTGTGAGCTTGCTACTTGCCCTCGCAATCCCACAGATGGGGAGGAGGTTGTTCTTTGATGTTAATTGGGCACTGCTCCGCAGAAGCATGGAGAGACAGCAGAAGAAGCTGTGTTCAGTGATTTCTGGCTGCAAGGAGCATGCTGGTGATAGAAGGAAGCTTTACAAGTAACGATAGGTACAGGAGAATGTGGAAAAATTACCCATGGCTTTCTCCTTTTTTTAACTTCCTTTCCTACTTATTTTTCCCTTTCAGATCTATTTTGACCGGGTTGTTCCCTACATCATCGGGTACTATAATTGTCTATGGCAAAGACATCAAGACTGATCAGGAAGTTATCAGGAAGAACATGGGTGTGTGTATGCAGCACAATGTGCTCTTCAACTACCTCACCACGAAGGAGCACCTGCTGCTCTACGGGTACATCAAAGTCCCTCACTGGAGTAAAGAGGAGCTCTACCAAGAAGTTAAGAGGTATAAAAACAGCAGGGTGGGAGAAGGGAGAGAGGCCTGTGAAAGTTATTGTGTGGTAGTGCCATTGCCACTGCAATGCTCAAAGGAGTGTTTTTGAGCACTGTTGCAGACCTAGCCAAGAGTTCAAATAACACCTTGATCTGACTAGAGGAGTTGAAATCTGTGGCTGTAAGAAAACAACATCTCTTTTCTAGGGAGCTGACAAGCTTCTGTGGCAATTCTTTGAAGATGAATTTATAGGCCTAAGGGTCTGGGCCTTGCTTCTTTACAATTTTCCCCAGAAAGAGATTTAATCAACCAGTCAGAAAGATGATGTTGGCTTTATTGGTTCTGCGGAGAAGTGAAACAGCCAGAACATCCCAGGGAATTTGGATCTTGGTGTTCTCTGTTGATGAGGTTGAGCCTTTGACCTTGACTTGTCAGATGGAAACTTTGAAAACATCCTAAAAAAAGATTTTTTAAATTAAAATCTCAGTGGCTGAGCCATAGGATGAATCATCACCCTGCCCTGTGACCATTCAGTAGAGCAGTCCATACTTGAGCAGTTTTTCATTTGCAGCTATGTTTTTTGGGTATTTTCAAATGTCCTGCTTTTAAAAGATGCCTAAAGGACAACCTTTGGGGTTGTTTTTCCTTTGTTTTGAAGGACTTTGAAGGAGACTGGACTGTACAACCATCGTCATAAGCTGGCTGGTTCCCTATCAGGGGGCATGAAGAGGAAGCTGTCCATAGCTATTGCTCTCCTGGGTGGATCAAGGGTGGTGATCCTGGATGAACCAACCACAGGGGTGGATCCATGCTCTCGGAGGAGTATTTGGGAAATTATTTCCAAGAATAAAAAAGGTACTGAGATGAGATGAGATGAGATGAGATGAGATGAGATGAGATGAGATGAGATGAGATGAGATGAGATGAGATGAGATGAGATGAGATGAGATGCTGCCCAGTGGCAGAGGTGATTTGTGTCACCTGGAAATATAATAACAGTGACTTTGTGCTGTGGGTTTTGGAGACCATAGAGAACTAATTATGGGGACTGGGACTTTGCAGATCCTCTGGGTGCATTCTGGACTCTTGTAAATTCCCAGTCTCATCTGAAAAGTAACTTTACCATAATGCACAATTTACAATAGTATATTTCAGCTGCTCTATACTGTTACCTTTCATCCCGTTTCATTATTAATTCTCCAAAAACACAGTTGATTTTCACCTGATACTCTGGATCTCCTCATTCAGTGCAGCTTTCCACTGTCCCATGTAATCCTCTATATTTATTCTATGTTGGTTGACATCAGCTTCTCATTTTCCAGGCAGAACCATCATTCTCTCAACACATCACTTGGATGAAGCTGAAGTACTGAGTGACCGAATCGCCTTCCTAGAGCACGGAGGGCTCAAATGCTGTGGGTCGCCGTTTTATCTGAAGGAAACATTTGGTGATGGATACCACCTGACACTCACAAAAAAGAAGGTTTGTGTCAGAGCTGGTCCTAAATCTTCAGCCTCATCTTAAGATAAATTTATGATTTTATCATAGACATCTTGGGTGTGAAACTGAGTCAGCTGTATGACAGGAAGGAAGGAGGCAAGCCAGAGTCCCACAGAAATGTGGCCTATTGCAGAAGGTTCTTCTCAGATTTCTGCCATGGAATGGTTATTCCAGTCTAATTTCACTTGAGTGGAATAGATTCTTTATGTGACTGTTTTATTGCAGAGTGAAGGTGGGATGTGTTTTGGGTTGAAACCTTTGGTTTTGGACACACAAGTTCAAGAACGTGCTGGACTTGTAAACATGTAATACAGCATGTAGATTGCCAATAAGATTGCTTTTTTCTATGCTCCAGCCACTGAGATAGGCAGGATACAGTGCACTCTGCTCTCTGGCTTACTCTGTCTGTCCCGTGCTGGAATTCACATGCTTTTATAAATAAGTTTCCCTCAGAAAGGCAGCCTATATGGAGAGTTCCCCAGAAAACTAGCTTTGTGTAGCCCTGCTACACAAAGCCATGCAGCTCAAACAGACCAGGCAGAGCTGTTATCTGAGACTCCTGCACCCCAGATGCACATTGCATCCCTCTTCATGTTCCCTTCCCTGCTGAGCCCTGCCTTCCTTTTATGTCCCATCAGCGCAGCCACCGCAGCCGGTACTGCTGGGAGCAGAGATGCCTGGAGGTGAGCTCAGGTGTAGCTGAGCTGGAGCTCTCAGCAGCTTCATTTCTGAGGGGGGGCATCAAGGCTTGTTCAGGGATGCAGGCATTTATGGCTGTTGGCAGGGCTGAGAATGGGAGCAGTACCAAAGTGGCTGTGTTTGAGGCAGAGGCACCAAAGAGCTACAGAGGATCTACAGGTGAGCATGCTGCTTCTCACCGAGAGATGCTAACAGAGCATCTTCCTTGAAGCAGAGGAAGGCTCTCCAAACCAGCCTCCAAGGAGGCCATCAGACCTGCCTCTGTGGCCATTAGGAATCAGGAAATTCAGCTCTCTGCTTTGCTGGAAAAGAACAGGATCTCCTTGAAGGTTAAAGGCAAGGCTGGATGCAGTGTGAGTTCTGGAGTTCAGAGATATCAGATGGGAAGAGTCTGTGGCTTGAGGCAAAATGTTCTATTTGCAAGGGACGGGGAACTCTGCTCTGAAAGCATTTATTACAGTGCTGTTGGTAGCCCCAGTGCGCAGAATAGCATACAGATACTGTAAGAGATCAGCCCCTTTTCCAAATTACTGGCAGTATAGAGAAAATGAAAAAAAGACCCACGAGCAAGGCCTGTTTTTCATGGGGAAAAAGGTTGCATTTGTGCTGGCAGCCAAGTTCAGGTGTCAACGCTCCTTTGTGGCTACATTTTTTCTCTGTACTATAAACCCTCCAGCTGGTGCAAAGTGCTTGATCTGTCCCAGTATGCCTGTGGACAAACAGAGCCCAGCAAGGTCTGGATAGACCAAGATGGGCACAAGGTTGTCCAAAAAGCACCCAGAGCTCAGCTCTTCCTGAGCACAATGAGGGGCAGGGAGTCTGTGCCACATCTCCTGAGACTTCTTCAAATGCCAGAAAGCCAGTGTCATCTCCTTTTGGTGTTAAAAATGAAATGTTGCGTGTCTGTACTGAGATCACCCACCATCTACACCGCAGGACACGATCTGGACTGCATCCTGCAGCAGGAAGTTTGACTCACCGCCCCCTGGTTGACCACAGAGTGTTTTCCTCCTTTTTCAGAACATGATAGAGGAGTGTGACACCGCAGCAGTGACCTCTCTGATCCAGTCCCACCTCCCAGAGGCTTATCTCAAGGAGGATATTGGTGGAGAGCTTGTGTACGTGCTTCCCCCGTTCAAGTCCACAGTCTCAGGGGCCTACCAGGCACTTCTCCGAGCCCTCGATACCAGCCTGAGTGATCTCCACCTTGGTTGCTACGGGATTTCAAACACAACAGTGGAAGAGGTATGAGTGCAGGACTTAATGAAATGTTATGGAGAGAGCTTAACAGCACTGCATAGCTCTGCTTTCTGGGCTAGATAGTGGCATGTTTTGGGTGTGGGAGTTACAGGCAAGGGAAGAAATGGTTTGGTTACTCACTGTGCTACATTTGTGAACATGTGTGTGTGTAGATGCATTCATAAATCTATACATTTACTAATGCACAAAGCATACCACTGTCTCACTTTGCTGAGACCTAGAATGCTAAGAAAATGAGATGTTGGATTTAGACTGAGAAAAGAGGGCAAAAATACGTTTTTGTTTGAGATATGCTTCTCATTGGGATTGTCTGCAGAATCAGCAAAGAGTTGAAATGCTAAACTTCAGCATGGATGCTGTCTTGTGCAAGTGAGTCACCTAGAACATCTCAGGGTAACACAGGCATCTTCCTACCCACAGGAAATCTCTTGCCAATTAAACACAAACAAAAGCAGCTTTAAATGATGAGCTTTAAGAAGTAGTTTTAAATGATGCAACCCTTGACTTGCACAAAAGAGGCAGAATTTGTCACTTTTATGTCCAGAAATACTTGCTTGGCAGTCAGGATTGTCAGAGGCCGGAGAGGAAAACATCCCAGAGAGACAACCCTACTTGTTTTTCACTTGTGCCATGCAGGGTGAGCTGTGTGTGCACTGAGACGCAGTTTCATTTACACCTACTCATTACTTGTGGTAGCAGGAGTAGCATTAGGGCAAGGTAAGTCCAAGCTGTGGGCAGCTGCAAAAGCTTAAGCATCCTCTGCTGCAGCAACAGAGAGAGAAAGGAGGTGACAGGAAGCTGGACAACAACAATTTGATACTGAAATAAAGTGAATTTCTCCCTCAGAGCACAAAGGGAACAGAAAGAGGATTGTCATCCACAATTGCTTCACCAACAGCTAGAAAACGGGAATAGGAGCTACAGAAGCATGTAGGAGAGTGGATTCTGATAATTGGATTTGGGAAATTGAGTATTTTGGACCAATTTTCCTTTATGTTTTCTTGCTCTGCAGGTGTTTCTCAATCTGACAAAAGAGCTAGGGAAGGACCCACAAGAAGATGCTGAGCTGCCCCGAGTGCCTGGAGCCAGTGGTCAAAATGACAGTGACAAAATGTCTGTGAGCACGGATACCTTCACAGAAAGAGATGGTACTAAATTAACTCCAGGTTCTAATCCAGATTTGTCAAAGATGCAAACAGTGACAGATGGACTGATTTGAGCTCCCTTGTCCCCTTTCTTCGTTGAAAAACACGTTTCACCCAACCAGCAACAGAAACACAATAATTCCCTAGAAGCACAGCACTCGACAATTGTTTAGATCCACTGGTTTGGAATGTCTGTATCACAGAATAAATTACAGAGGGGTTTTGTTTGCCTCCGCCTCCCTCTAAATTGATTCAGGTTTTAATCTAATCAAATACAGTGTGTGGGTGAAGGAGTAAATGTATATCTCTGAAAGTAATTGCTGTAACTGATGCAGAGGATTATTTCTAAGCAATTAGTAGACTTTGAAAGAAACTTCGTGGAAAAAGCTGCACAGCTCTGAACTGGGTCCTCCCCATGACTTTTTGCTGTGCCCCAACCATTGCAGAATAGTCAAAGAGCAAAAAGGGCCAAACGGTGGGATAAACCTACCATCAGGAGAGAATGAAACTACGCCGGTATCTCTGAGAGTCTGAGAGCTGCAGAAGGTAGCATTGTCCAAAAAAGCAGCCTGAACATCCTTTCTGACAAACTAGAAACATGTTTTACTTATGGATATACCGTTTATAGTTAAGGAAGCAGTTAAGGGACAACACAGAGGTGTTTTCATCCTTGCTTCTCAAAGCCGCCCTGCACTGTAAATGTGCAGCTCCATAAACAGTAGCACAGATGTGTAGAGAAGTGTTTTATGTCACCCCCAATGAGAGCACTGAAGATGATTTGCTTCATGCTGTATTACATAGGTTAATATTTCATAAAGAAGAATAGGTTGCATAGGGTTCAGCTCTGCTTTTAGTATGCTGCAACCTTGTCCATGCAAGTGATCGATTAGTTTGTGTGCCTTGTTTTCTTGTTCCATAATGAATTCTCTTATTGATTTGTGTGAGGACGTGCTTTCTAAATGATGAGAGTTTTCAGTTTGCAAATACAAAAGTTGCAGCTGGGTAGGTAGGATGTAGATAACCTGTTGCGTCTGGAAGTCTCTGTTCTTCTTGCAAGATGTCAAAATGCATACGCTACATGTACACATTTGAAATCAAGCGAAAAACTGGTGTTATGTGAGCTCATGACTAGAGCCAAAACCTGAATCCTTTCCAAAGAGGGTATGATCCAACTTACTAGCTTGGATTTTTCAATCTGAAAAGGAGAGCAGGTAGCCAGAGCTTCTCCCAAGGTCCTATAAGTTCCTATAAGCATCATTTCACAAATACTGATCCATGACAAAGTGCCTCCTTTTGTACCCAGACCAGCTCCTGATCAGATCTAAGAGTCTGCAGGGTTTGCCGTTGCTGCTTAAGAAGACGTCAGCTTTACTCATTAAGAGATTCCACCATACCCGGCGCGATGTCAGAGGCTTCATTGCTCAGGTCATCCTCCCCGTCCTCTTTGTGATGGCAGCGATGGGACTTGGAACGCTGAGAACTAAGGAGACGGAATATCCAGAACTGATTCTTTCCCCCTCTCTGTATGGCACATCCGACCAGGCAGATTTCTTTGGGTGAGTGGTGTTCATTTTCGTCCTTAAACCTGTTGGTATATAAACAGCCAGTTCTTATTATCAGCAGTATTTCTAAGCAAATACAGTGGAAAAATGTTACACAGATTAGGTAGTGACAAAATCTTGTTCCCAGGGGATCTCCTGGGGAGATGGCTTGGCTCAGACCAGCAATCAGAAAGCTTTAGGAAAACAACCTCTCAGCCGGAATTAACTGAAATATATGAGAAATATTCTTTGTTGTGTTTGCCATTGGGGCTCTCCATCCCTGTGACAGCCATCCTGCCTCAAAAGGACTTTTTAAAAATATGTTTACTCCTCCCCTGGTCTGAAATGGAAGCACCACATTACTTGGCTCCAACATTACAACTATGGGACCAAGTTCTATCCATCTTGTCAACCATCTGCATGTTGGTACAGGATATGCTCACCAGTCCAGGGCATGCAGTGATCTGAATGGCCTGATTAAGACAGCTGAATGATTTATCTGTGCTTAAAAATCTGGTTCAGGGTAATTTGTATCATTCTGATTTCATGAGGTGAGCTACTGTATTTCTGTAGTGGTTCTCAGCTTTAAGACAGCAATATAAAATTCATCTCTCTAACATCATTACAAATCACACGTCTGCTGTCAGATGTTCTTTCCCAGGACTGCTCATGCTTTTCAGCTTCAGTACTGCTAGATGGGGGAAAAAGCCATGTGTCTCCGAGTCCTCGGTTCCTAGTGCTCACCTGCTTCTCCTGACAGATCATTGCAGAGGGCTGGCTCAGGAGAAAAAAGCATCTTCCTGAATGACCTAAAACAAATGGGCTTCACAGATGTCAGAGCTGATTAAGACGAGACTACAAGTCATGCCTGAAAATTGCAGTAGATGCTTTTTCCCTAGAAACAGAATTTTGATTGTTCAGGAGTTCCTCTGTAGGTTGCTTAGATCTCGAGGCAGCAAGTCACTGAAGTAGATGTGCAGCTCTAAGCAATGACCAGCACTTTTAAAGCTGTGTGTCTGCTCTCCTGTGCTGCATGTATTTAAGTGGTTTGCAGGGCTAGCACCACAAATAATCATTTATTTAGCATCCTAAATAAATGCTGTTTCTTTCAGACAGCTTTCCTCTGCTCAGTGGTAGTGGAAGCACCTTGAATATTTTTCTTTTTCTTTTCTTTTTCTTTTATTTTGTTAAATCTTAGGAATTTCAATGAAACCACAAATGCTCTAGTCACTTCGATGCTTGCTTTCCCTGGGACAGATAACACTTGCATGAATGAAAGCAATTCGTAAGTATTTCTTGTTTTGTTTTGTTTTTCCATTTAAATCCTGAGACTGCAAGAGAATTGATGTAACACTATTAGCCACCAGACTCTATCACCATCTTTGATCACTGCAGAATTTCCATATGTGGATGCCACATGCTGACAAAAAATACCTCCTGCCTCGCTCCAGATTGACTTGCAGACTCTTCCAGCTCACTAGGAGATGTCTAAGTGGCCTTTTGCAGGCAGGTGCAAGCTTGCTCTGCTCACAGGCGGAGCTGACTGGGTGCAAGTCAGTCTTGAGCCAGGAGCTGCCTAGTCCTGATAGGTGTGAAGCAAACCTCAACCCTTCTGAGAGCCTGCATGGCTTGGAGTGAAGGCTCACATCTTCCACCACAAAACTGTAGATATTCTTGAAGACAGCAAATTCTATGCTCTAAGGCTGAGGCTTGGACTTCCTAGGCCCTTGACACTGGTGGTGGTTTTACTTGCCTGAAGAAGTACTCACCACTCCAAGTGGACTCCTTTACTGCTGTGAGTCGTAACAGAACAGCTTTGGTGGTGACAGGATGGCAGAGTGAAAGTTGGTTAGCCCCATACCTGGAAAGCAGTCCTTACCTCCTCAGTGACACCATTTATAGCACTGAGGCCACCCAGAAAGTTCTCAGCATAGCTGTTGTCCGTATTTCAAAGCTGTGCCATGAGGACTGGTTTGTATGGGGGCTCTGCAGGTGGATTTTTAAGGAATCAGTAGTACAATTTTGGGCAGCTTATGTCCTCAGGTGGCTGCCTAGTCAATATAGTCCAGGTATTGCAAAAGCAACAGCCCCTATTTCTGTGTTGAAAGCTGATTTTGGCCTTGGCTAACTCCTTATGCTGTCCACTGCATTAATGAAGAGGTGCTTGGTTTCTTTCTGATCAGCTGGATGGATCCAGGCACAGAGAACTGTGGTGAGGGTTCTCTACCAAGTCAGCAGGAGGACAGGTGTTCCCTGAAGCACTCACTGCCACCTCTGCAGTCATTAAACGTGACAGCAATTAGCATCATTTGCACACCTGCCTATAGAGACCCTCAGAGGAAAATGTGTTCATTTTCAGGCAGTGTTTAAAGGAAGACATGCTTGGCCCATGGATTACCAATGGAAGCGCCTCAACAAAGTATTCTGCCTGCAACTGCACGGATGGCATCCAGGTAATTTGAATAAACCCAACGGAGAGGGAGTTTGGTGGGACACTTGCAGGCTGTGAGTGGGGATCTACGGGAACTCAGTGTTCAGAATCCCTCCTGTCTCTTTTTGGCCTTGTTGATTTTGTACCTTGGATAGTGACTGACTGCACCAGCTTGGGGACAGGAAAGGAAATGGCAACCTCAGAAGATTTGCATGCTAATATATCTGCCTTGCTCCCCTCTGTGGGAAAAGGTTTAATGCTGTTTTTGAATGTTGTATGATTGTCCCTTTTAGCAGAGGTGAGCATGTATTCAGGAGGAAAATTGCATTTTATACAGCACTGTCATTATATGAAAGCACAGCTATTATTGCTGTTTGCTCTTCAGAATTTAACTTTATGCAAAGTCTAGATCTGTCTGCTTTTGCTCTGTTCCACGTTATAAATAGTGGTGATTAACAATGTTAGTTACTTGCATTGCGGTGGTGCATACAGGACCAGATACGGGCCCTGCTGAGCTCCGTGTCCTTAGGTGCATGTGGGGACATGGCAGATTCTGCCCCAAGAATGTTATTCTATTTAATGTGTCCGGTTTAAGATGAACTCTCTTCCTCACAGTGCTGTTCACCTGCCTTCAGCTTTTTTCCAGTAGGAAGCCAAACTTCCTACTGGAAGTAGGTACCAAACGCAGCGTGGTACTGTTTGTAAGATGAAGAACGTGCTTAGGCAAAAGTTCCTAGTCCTTCCTTAAAGCGAAGCCATTTTATGCAGTTTGCTGGACATGCACTTAATTTCACATTGTTAGAAGTATTGGCATCATTCCTCTGGTAAGCCAGGCTAGTGTTCAGAGCTGATTCTCACCTCTAGCAGGCACAGGCAGGTGTCCCTCAGCATGAAGGCAGCTATTTTGTGTATTCTGATCTAAAGTTTTGAACAGATACACTATAGGGGAGGCCAGGATTTTTGTTATGGATGAGCTGAAAGCAGCAGCCAGCATGCTGTCGGGTGTAGGACGTTTCAACCTTATGAAACAGCCAACGCAATTCTGAGCCTCGGTGTGTTAAATTTTATATTCGAGACTAATCTAAGGTTTCTCTGAAGCTCTGAAAAATATTCCCAATGACTGACAGTAAAGCAAAAAATGTACAACACAGCTACTGTGAAATGCAAGATGAGAGTTTGAGGCCACCGTGGTGTTTTCTGCTCCATGAGCTATTTTGCCCTCTGCCATAGTCAGTGCAGTCACTCTGAAGCTCTGCTAAAAAGGATCAGTGTTAATTCAGGAAAAGTCTTCCTACCTAGCATGAAGCACATTTCAAGGTCTCACTGATGTCAGTTAATCTGAAGTGTAGACTCAAGCAAAGGTTGTTTTGAAGCACCTTGCTAAATATGTTGAGAGCAGCACACAGGGTTTTATGCTGTGAGTCTTGGCACCCTGATTTGCAGCTCACCAGCTTCTGTAGGAATAGGTTCCAGGACCAGAATTCACGATTGCCAGCTCTCAATCTTGTCCCGATATGCTAGTTTTTTAGTTAAAGCACAGACACTAATGCTTTTGTTCACTTGTCTCCCCTCAGACATGCCCACAGGTGAACTACACTCCCCCTCACAGAAGGACCTTCTCTACACGGATGGTTTACAACGTTACGGGGCACAACGTGGAGACCTACATTCTGGCAACCACCAAAGACTTCCTGCAAAAACGGTACAGCGTGTGTCTCCAGTCCTCCTCTGAACTGCACCGGGAGCATCCTCTTACACACATCACATCCCCATACTGAAGAGGTGACAGTGCAGCAAGGGTTTAGCAGGACCCCACTGCTGATGGTCTCTGGTGGAAGGAGATAAAATGCACTGGAATCACAGAGTTAAAGATAAAGGTTCTGTGTAAGCACTCTGCTCAATCACAGCAGAGAGCATCTAGGGATAACATGTCAATCACCTGATGGGCTGATGGGTGGATCTGCAGATGAGCTGCTGTCTGGCTCAGAAATGTTCCAAAAGAGGAAAATCTGGCACAGCCTGTCATGAAGCAAACCCTGGGGAAAGATTCTCCTCCAGGTTTAATTCTCTGAAGAGTCTTGGTGTGCACTTCACTTAAACAAGTGCATCTGTTCGAGGGAAGTTAGAAGTTGAGTGTTTTCTTGCACCAAGGGGCTGTTAGAGCTATTATTGTCTGCACAGCATGTCTTAGGGCAAAAATAGCCTGCCATTAAGGTTGTCAAGGAATATGTTCATCTGTCCATTGATTTGACCTGAGCTGTTCATCTTCTGGGAAAGAAGCAGTCAGCTTGTTCCAATGTGGTAAGCAAGCAGCTCCAAAATGCTTCTCAAATGGAGGCAGTTTGGTGATAGTGCTGCTGAGTTTGTTTCCCTTTTTTCCCCAAATTAAAGGCTCCTGCAGCAGTGTTGGCTTGGCATCACAGTACGTAGTGGGATAAGCTGGATAAGCTCTTCTGTTTCAAATCAATCTAAAATTAGTTGAGGTGATGGTGATGTGTAGTACGTTAATTCCTCCAAAGAGCCCATGCTAACACACCAACTACAGAATTAAAGCTTCTGGGTGAGAGTAAAAATGCATTTCCGTCTGTTTTTTTCACTCAGGTATGGTGGCTGGAGCTTTGGGATGCCTTTGTCAAAAGATCTCCAGTTTGACATCAAGCCAGTGCCCCCCAGCCGAACATTGACCAAGGTAACTAACCTCCATCTGCTTGCGTGTTGTAGCAGGGGAAGTGTGAGACGGAGGAGTGATGTTGAGTTCGGTGATATTTCAGAAAATACAGGGAAAACTTCAGAAATCTGCAGCTTGGCATGGCAGAGACGACTTTCAGTTCATTTCTTCTCCTCTCCCCATTCCTTTTTATTGGTCTGACTTCTCTTGCTGGTAGGAAACAATTTTTCTGCTGTCATAATTTTGTTACCCAGAAGTGAAAAGATTGGTTGGTGGCACCTTTGTCTCACAAGAGAATGTATGTACCTTTGCTATGGCTGCCTTGTACATTCTGATTTACCCATTCCTCTGTTTCTGCTCAGTGAAAATGTTGTAACGCATCAGCGTTAAAAGCACCAAGGCTGAAGTCAAGCACCAAGGAGGGAAATGCAAGAGAGTTGACAAGATCCTGTTGTCTCATTACAAAACATAGCTATCAGGAGAGTGTTCCTGCAACAGCAATGCTGTTTTCAGAGGTGTCCCCAGTAAAAGGGGATCACAGGGTTTATTGTTTCAGTAACGCTCAGGGCTCATGTAATCAATTTGCAGATGTTTTCACCCCTCCAATCTTAGATCTGAAAGCTCTTGCTATTTGCTTATCATGTGTCAGATTTAATACCTGAAACCCTGGCAGTGCTGGAAGGAGGGCAGACTTCCAGCCCTCTCTTTCTCTAGCAGTAGTTCCTCTCCTAGGGCAAGGAGAATAAAATCACTGAGCATGTAGAACTTGGGGATGTATAAAGGTGGGAGCTGTGGGCTGTATTTAAGCCTGTAACCTTAATAACAGCCTAAGCCCTCTGCTTTGGAAGGTAACTTACACCTATAAACTGGATGCTGCAAGTTGTGCTTAAAGTAGGTGGCGGTAAATCCCCACAAAGTGCATGTCCCATGCTCTGATCTCTCCCCTCAGCCCTTGGAGTTTATCATGGTTTAGGAAAAAGCTATCATGGGCATAGGAAGAGCTGTTCCTGAATGAGAAGGTGGCTGTTTTCTGCCCTAAAGCAATCTCTTCCCACTTGCTTTCGGTGGATGTTGATGTTTGACTGCTCTAGCCTTCTTTTGGAAGTCTCCAGTGCTGGTGCTCAGAAGATCTGAGCAACTTAATTACAGAGAATAAACCATGTATCTGTATGCTTTATGTCACATATCCACATATCCTTCTTTCTTTTCTCTCAGAAGGCAAATGAAGCTGATGGGACTGCTCACATTTTAAGTGAAATGTGCTTTTATACTCATTTAGTGCCTGATGTGGTTTAATCATTGGACTTTAACTTGTAGAGCTTATGACTCTAGATAACAGCCATGGAACGATTCATCTGTGCAAGCAGAACAAACCAAAATGTTATCAGTAACAATTTTCTCCCAATTTGTTTCAATATCTCCATTGTGTGCAGGTGTGGTATAATCCCGAAGGTTATCACAGCCTTCCAGCCTATCTGAACAGCTTGAACAACTTCATTCTTCGAGCTAATCTGCCAAAAAATGAGACTTCCAGATATGGTAGGTATCCCTTCACATGTGCAGATAATCTCTCCCCATTGGGTGAAACATCCTGGTTCAGCTGAAATCAATGACAGCACTTACCTTGACTTCAGTGAGGCCATTTTTTAATTCAAAATTATGCAGGTTCCTTTAAAAACAGAATCAAAAAACATGAATAAATCATGTATTTCATTTGTCTTTGTCAAAGACTTGAGGGAGCTGGACAGGGAAGACCCCAGCTCCTACGTAAAAAACTTGCTTCATCCAAAAAATGTCAGCGGTTGCTGTTTGATTTATTGCTTCTCATTATGGTGCTGAAATGGCTGCCTCCTTGATTGGTGCCTATGGGCTGTATGTAGAAAGGCTACTTCAGGTCATCTCCAGGGGTGGATTAGATTAGTTAGTTTTAGTATTTCACCCTTCTGCTGAGAGCAACTCGGGATGTGTGGGTACGTGTATGTTTGCCTTTGAGTGTGAATGCGAGAGAGTGAGATTAAGCGAGAAGCATCATTTTCAGCTATATTTTTCCTGCAACACATGACACACAGATCCCAAAGAGGGTTAGTAGCCCATTTGGGCTCATAAGTTCTCATAGCTTCTCCAGGTAACGTAATGCAGCAACCTGAAATCCTGCTGATAAACGCAGATAGCCTATCTTGGTGTTTGCTGGCTAGCCTACATTAAGGGTGCAGCTTGGGCACAAATATGTGTGTGTGTGTGTGTGCCTGTCTCTAGGGGTGGAGGGAGTGCAGGGAGAAGAGGAAGACTGATGTTGGTGTCATTTTGAGAAACCTTACACAGAGATTTATGGGATTTGACAAGAGTAGTGATTGCAGAATGCGCCCCCCGCCCCCCCGACTGATTTTCTGTGACAAATGGTGCCCTTCCAGCCATGTCGTGGCCATGCCAAGCCCCTGTCACCTCTGATGGCTGCTGTGCCAGGTGACAGTCGGATAGGTGAGAGTGTCTTTTTGCTTGTAAGACTACCCCTCAATGATGTGTCCGAATTTAACTGTAATGGAAAAGGCATCTGCTCTGAAGCTTTGAGTACCATGCCATGAATTTGAGACACAGCAGAATCTGATTACAAGTCAAACCAGCACATCTCTTCCCACCTCCACATCCTGATGCAGCGTAACTCCCCTCCCAACACGCAAAAGCAGCGCCTCGTCTCCACCGCTATCCTAAAATAAAGGCGTGTGCCTTTGAGACCTGCAGGATGCCCCCGAGGTTAAAGGTTCAAGCTCTTCGGTATGCACTGCAGGAGCACATGGGAGAGCTGCAGTCCCTGCCAGGGTGTGGATAGAGGAGACCTGAGCCCCGAGCTTCCAGCAGCAGGAGCATCCCAAAGCTGTTGAATTATTAAGCAGTGATGCTCGCCCCGTCTCTGCATTCCCAATGCGTGCTGCAGTGGGAGCAGAGGCTCATGTCAGAAAGTTTTCACAGGGAAAGTTTGATGCCAGCAAAAAAAAATTCAGTGGGAAAGAAGAGAAGCAGTTTTTATTCCATCTGTCCTGCTGCATGTGTGTTTTTTTTTTTTTTCCTGAATGAAACACTTAGTAGTAAATGACCAGGCAGATAATTCTCCACTTCCCACTAATGATCCAATTCATACGGCGGGGGAAAAGAAAATGAATGGCTGAGGATAGCTCCCCGGGGACAGTGTAAATCCAGTCTGAAATACAATTGAACAGACGGTCTGCGTGGTACGTCCCTGGCAGCTAAATCTATTTGTTGTTGTGACAAATAAATGACAGTTTAAGAAGCACTGAAATGGCCAGATAAAAGTGTGTTGTCATTTCAGCACTTTGAAAGAGGTGCCAGTCCTGCTTTAGTACATTTGACTTAGCATATATTTAAAAAAAAAAATACATAATGAGCTTTTTGCCCTGACACTAAGCAAGTCATAATAGCTTTTGACTTATGTATATTGTGCTTTCTCAATCCCAACCAACAAAAAAGAGAAAGCATTGAAATGGAAATTCTGACTTCTAGCCTAAGCTTCAGCAAAGGAGGATGGCTTTATAGTGAAGCATTAACAGCTTAGACAGACGGTATCTTTCTCTCTCCCTCTTTTAGAGAAGGGAAACATTTTCTGGCTGTTTGTGGGGCTTTATCAGCAGCCTGAGATTTTAATTCCATTTTGCTCTCTGATGACAAGGCTGAGGATTTTTTCCCCCTGAAATGCATTTCCTAGGAAATCTTCCCTTTCAAATTTATTTGCTTATTGGCACTTGGTCAGCTAAACCCACAGTCTCCTCCTTGCTGGCCCTCATGTCAGAGCATTCTGTCTTAGTGAAAATAGCCCAAAATACTCCTTCCTGTAAAGCTGCCAGACGTCAGGCACCAAGGAGCTTAAATTTCAGAGTGGCTGTGTTCTAGCAAATCTCTTTGGATTTAATAGCAGCTAGAGGTTCTCCAGCACCCACTGAGAACTGAGGCATTTACTTAGGTGCCTAAATCCAGATGGAGAACCTCATTTTTAGGCATAAATTTATCTTAAACCCTTTTTCAAATGCTGGTGTGACCAAGGCTCTGACCTGCACTGGAGGTTGGAACTGGCCCAACAGAGCCCTCCAGGTTCCTCCTTGTGTTAGAAAACTGTTTTTATAGGCACAAATTGCCTCTGAACAAAGCAATTTTCACTAGTTCCTTTAGACAAAATGTTTTGTTTGTTTGTTTCAAATGCATAAGATAAAATTGTTCCGAATTAACTCATTGCCAAACTGGGACAAAGGTGTCTGTAGCTTACTTAGGTTAATGCTAGCATCTCAACAGCCACCCATATTGATAAAAGCATATATTGTAGGAAGATAATAGTTGTGGACAAAGGCAATAGGGGATGATTTGTTACTCATGATAAAAGAAGAAATGAAATGCAGTGAGATCATCGGGCAGCAGTTTTAAAATGAAACACATTTACCGATTTTGAATGTGTCAGTGTTGAAGAATCCAACCTGAACTACATGGACCCACAGGCATGTGCCTAATTTTAGGTGTAGGAGTGTTCTTGCTGAAGTGAATGATACAGCCTTTAAAGCTGGGCAGGTGCAGAAACAAGGCCTAGGGTTTGAATTTCCTAGCTGCTGAGCATCAAAGTGAAGTCACAGGAGAAATGGGGACTCTCAAAATCCTGCCCAAGGTCACACCAAGATGACAGAGAAAAACCAGCTTTTGGTCTGCTTTTCTTCTCTATTCATTTTTCTGTATTACTGTCAATCTCAAGAACTGGAGAAAGAGACTTTAAGCCAGCCACATTTAAAATTTATTTTCCTTTTGGTTTTGTAGGTATTTTCTTAGCAGCTCACCCGTATCCTGGAGGACAGAGTCAAGAACAAGTAATGTAAGAAGATTCATTTGGCCGATGCCTGAATTGTTTACCTTCAAAAGAAGCAAACCAGCTTCCTGGAAACCATAAAGCAGCCTAAATTACTAAATAACTCCTTCCAAACGTGGGAACTGCTCTTATCTTGCCCTTACTGCCTTTATGCATGAATAGCATCCTGCATGCCACAGAGCTGATGATTCCTTTTAGGTTTTCTTGCAGGACACCATATAAATCTGGGGGTCACAATTACAGGATCACGTTGCTGTGCTTTGGCATCATATTAACAATTACATAATCCTCCTTTTGGCCTTCCTGATCAATGTTATGGCAGTCTTATGACTGAGTGCTGCAAGCCCTTTTTTTGCTAGGCATGATAGTAATGACCACCAGCAAAAGGCACTGGCACAGGATCAGGTTAGCTTCTGAGGTCTAAACATCCCATCAGGGAAGTCTGCCACTTTGACTCACCATCTCTATCTTTCTCTACTTTCTCCTCAGGCTCAATAGCTTACTCGATATCATAGTTTCAATGTCTGTTCTGGTTGGCTACTCTATCACAACAGCGAGCTTCGTGCTGTACGTGGTAAAAGAACACCAAACCAAAGCCAAGCAACTGCAGCACATTTCAGGCATTGGGATGACAAGCTACTGGGTGACTAACTTCGTTTATGATCTGGTAAATAATTCAAGTTCTTAAATGCATCAAGAGTAGCATTCAGCAGCAGGAGGGGAAGAAAGTTATTTATTTAAAGTTGGTTGACTAGACTTATTAATATTATCGCTACCAAGAGTGTTATGTAGTAATTGTTCTCAAAGGCATTGAAGACGATTAAATGTGAACCGCAACACTGGATTTTGCTAAGCAAAGGCATTCCTTTCTCTCTCGAGTGTATGCAAACCGCTCAGCACATTTATATGAGAGCAGCACAGCACAGGCCAGAACTTGATTTCGATTTTACATGCAAGCAGCAAGCTGCTTTTTTGTTAGCTTTCGGGACTAAATGAGTTGTCACACAGGTTTTATGCATGTGGGGTAAGGATCTGGGGCTTGATACTGCAGCCATTTTGGAAGCCCTGGGACTGCAGGGTATGGCATTAGCAGACATCTCGCAGCTGAATGTCCTCTGCTGGGCAAAAATTCATCGCTGGGTTGAATGCTGTTTTTAAGGTTATCTGTTGTAAAGGTTTTTAAGGCAGAAAAGGTACTAATGCAGCTCTGTGCCTTCCAGGACATGAGCAGGTTGCTTTCTGAAGTGCTGCACTGCGCTGTATAGATTTACCACCCTGTTCCTATAGGTAGCTGGGCTCTCCAGCACTGTGCTGCATTATGTGGCATATGCATGCCCTTATACTCCCTGAATTTTAGTTTCCTTTGGCAAGGAGGGTTAATAGCACTGCTGGAAAGCATTGCATGCACAGTGTCTGTGGGCTAAAGTGCCTTGTGTCTTGTGAATTACCTTCGGTGCACGATGTCAAACCCTCACGTAGCTAGAGATCTGCAAGTGCAGACTGTCTCTGCTCAAGAGCTTTGGCATTGCCGTCTGTGCTGTAATGGTGATCAGCTCCACATATCTTATGAGTTTCCACCAGTGCAGTTCTGTTAGTGGCTAAAATCCCAGCAGTTCCTGAAAACAGGAATTCTGCAAGGGCATTTGGGTGGCCAGCCCCTCTTTAATGCAGCGAGGGCTAAGGGCTGAAATCCTCTGGGGAATGTGAGCAGTGGTCACAGTCTGGCTCGGCACAGCACCCCCAAGTCATGGCATGGGGGCTGGAGAATAGGGCAGGTATGTTTCTGCTTCCCCTACCCAAGCCCTTGCTCCAGCACTGCATATTTGTAAATCAGCCTGTGGGAAAATCCACAGAGCCCTTGCCACAATCAGTATTCAGCAGGCTGAAACTAATCCAGCACTCTCAGCAACTTGATACTTCTCAGTGAATCCCCACCAGTAAATTCTGTTAAATCCCAAAGCTGAGGAAGAGAGGAACCTCTCAAGGCGGACGCATGGTAGGTCTGTAGCTTGACACAACGCTAGGGAGACCAGATTTACAGGGAGCAATGAAGTGGACTGTTTGCAAGGCTAACAGAAAACCCCAAGGGTATTTTTTCATTTTTCTCTTTTTTCTCCTCCTTTTTCTTTCTTTCTTTTTTTTTTTTTTT
>VXAV01005169.1:49371-63437 GCA_013399715.1 Alectura lathami
CAGACCCAGAATAGCTCTAACAAGTAAATGATTCAAACTTCTAGGTGTTGAGATGTGAAGTTTCTGTGTAGATCATTTCAACAGCATGAAATATAGACTTAGGCATTATGTATCACTCTTAGCTAGAATTTTCTGGGTCATATCTATTCCATAGAAGTATTGAAATGCATATATTTCTGTGTGTATATGTGGCCAAAATTCATTTACATATTTTTTTTTTTTTTTTGTGAATGGTAAAAAAGCATAATTCATTGCAATAATTNNNTGAAGTGTAACATAGCATAATGCATTGCAATAAATTTAGGGTATTAAAGAAACCCAGAATAAGCTATAAGAGCTTAAAATTAAAACAAAAAAAGAAAAAAGCTGCAGCCTTGCTACAGTACAAAAGAGCAGTAGAAATCCTTTAGAAAACAACTGAATTTGTTGTCAGTGTCTGATTTTACTCTTTTTTTCAAAGTTCAGGTATTTTAATTAGGGAAATAATCATTCTTCAATGTGTTTCCTTCTAAACCAGATTATATGTTAAATACTTGGAAAGTACATATTCAGCCATGTCTGCCTTTACTGACATGAGGGGAAGGCTATGTTGTAGTCATTGGTGTTGGTAAGATGTTAACTTACTAAGTGGAGTGATGCCCCAGAATTCTCAAAAAAGATAAATTCTTCTCAAGGAAGAATTGTTTTAAATGTTGTTGTAAAAAAGATTTGCCTATCCATACTGCAGTGATAACAGGGAAAGGCAAATATTCTGTGCTTCCTTTTTACAGCTACAGAAATCCGCAGGTAAGAAAAAATTATTGTTCAAGTTTAGATTTTTCCTTACATGTTGCTGGCTACCAGTTCTGCCCCTAAGTTTTTGTCTGGAGATAAGGAATAGAAGAACATGATGAAGGACTGATTGTGCATAAAGGAAATGAAACTATTACCATACATCCCAGAATCATTCCAATACTAAATCTTGATTACTTTTCTTTTAATGTATATTTACTTATGTGGTTTCACTGGCTTCAGCTGTTTTACAAGGGTTCTTTAAATTACCCATATGCCTAAGTGAGTTGTTGAATGGCCATGTTCTCAAAGTTTTTGCTTGAAACCAGATGTTCAGTCAGTTTGGATGGCTCCAAGGATGTGCTTAGCCAAAATATTTGGGCCATAGAGCAGTGTGACAGGATCCATGAGGGGAAATGCTGACCTGGACTGTTATTCATCATTTTATGCACGGATAACTCGTCACAAAGAAAGAATTACATCTACTGCCTCTATTAGGACAATATAAGTTTTTTACACCACTTGAAGGACAGGTAAAGCCCTGCTGGGGAGGCATGCGGAATTAAGAACAGAGAGGAAGAAGTTGGAAGGTGGTTCCAGAAAGAGCCATCCTGAAGCCCTCATGCAGGCAAGGCTGAGAGCAGAGCTCTTGCTGAAACTTTTAAGAAGTCTTCTGATGAAACATCTTGAGGACTGAGACATTGGGGCTATATATGGTCTCTTACCAGAACTGCTGGAGTAGTGCACTCATGCCAACCACATACTTTTGAAGTGAGAATAATATTAGAGCTTTTGAGAAGTGTGTTTCACTATTACCTGTTAAACACTCAGATAAGGCAGAAATTCACAAATGCAGGTGGTGTTTTCAGCACAACCTAAAGCTGGTTTGCCCCTAAGTTTCTCATATTACAGACACATCTGTCTCAGCACAGATCATCTCCCTTGGTCGTAAAAGGCAGATGAACATACAAGAATGTGACAGGCTCCCGTGTGATGGGCATAAAGTCTCACAGGTCATGCACACTCCGTCCTTTCCCTTCACTTGTTATTAGCAAGTAATTAACCCCTGTCTTAAAGTTTATCTTTTAGAGAAAAACAAATACTGTTTTCACTGTTAGAAATACCTTCATTTTTATCAAGAAGATAAACCACTGGCATGTGTCTAAAATCTGATCTGTAGTATATGCACATCTATACTGTATTCTGTCTTATCTAAACCAGAGAAATAAAATATTCTATTGAATTATTACTCTTGGTACCAAAATTTAATCTTAACTTTTAACTTAAAATTTAATCTTGATACCTTCATATGCATTTGCTTTCTAACATTTGAAAAAAATGGGGCTCCTGGTACCTGAGGTATTTTCACAGCTCAGCAAGTGAAGTATCTGGCAATGTGTTCCAATTTGCAGAATACCAAATTTTATCTGCTGAAAATCCACTGTAGTGAATTAATATTTTTCCATGGTGGTTAAAAATATTTCTTTCTAAACAGAAAGTGACAGGATTTCAGTTTTCATGTAAAACAACATCAGAATTACAAAACTGCAACAGTATTTCCCCATGCAGAAATAGATAAACTCAAGCTCTTGGACAGATATATGAATCCAGACAATTCAGAAACTCATTCTTCTCCATGGCTGCTTTTCATTCCAATCTCTCTTGCACATTTTGGGACTCTCTTTTGACAATGAAGTAGTGCTGCAATATGAGAGATGGAGAAGAGCCAGAACTTCCAGGCCTATATTACTTTTGTTTATTTTGTTTTCCATTCTGTATGTTGTTTCTCCAAATCTATGAGAAATATGATGTTACCTATGTACATTAGTAAATACACCTTTTTTTTTTTTTTTTTTTTTTTTTTTTGGTTCTGCCCATGGTAAACAAAAAGAAATCCTGAATATTTTCTCCATAATTTTAGGAGGAATGGGATTCATTCACTTGTGAGAATTTTTGAGACTAGCCATTGTAAAATCAAGAGGAGTACTGCGTGTAGCAGTACATGCTGAAAGTACAATTGGAAAAATTACCAAGAGCATATATTTCACTAGGTTCAAGAGTTTCCATGAACTTTTGTTGTTATAGATTTTCACATCAATTCTAATTTTTTTCCACTGTCTTTGTAAATTAGTTATACATTTTAGCAAATTCCGAAATATTCCTACAAATTTATACAGTTCTACAAACCTTGTTAGAACTTAATCATAGCATGAAATTCAAGCATATAAAACTACACCTTTGAAAAAGATTTAAAGTATGCATCTATTAATTTTACTTCTTCTCGAAACTATCCTTATTGCATGTAGAATAGCAGATGAGCCATACTGATTACATGCTTATTAACCTTTGAATGCTAAGGTGAATTTTTCTAGTAGATAAGGTAAAAAATAATGTGTCAGATCTTTGCTAACTCTTTGTCTTGCGGGATATTTTCTCACCTGTATTTAACACAATGTAATTTAAAATTAAACGTTTTGGTGACATACAGCATTGAGAGGTCTTTTTTCACCCATAGGCTGTATGAAAGGCTAATGACATTTAAAGAGGCTTTTTTTCATATACTCTTCTTTTTTTTTTTTTTCCTAAGAAAAAACTGAGTGTTCCTTTCTTTTACTTTTTACAATAATGTACAATATATTCCCTTTTACCATTTTTCTTTCTTGTCCATTTTTCATCTGGAGACCATACTCTGATTTTGGATTATTTTGTTTTAAAAATCTATGATCGTGTTATGAAATATATGTGCTAATGCCCTTGGGAGTTATCAAGATCTAATTTTATTCGGAAGTCAAAGATGTATGTAAAAGCTATTTCTCTTTCTTTTAATATTTCATTTTAATTTGCCATTTTAATTTTCTTAGTTCAATTACCTGGAAGATTAGGGTCACCTAAAAAAAAGTTACTCATTTTGGAATCAAGCATGAAAGTTTCACAACAAAATCTTTTTGTATTTCTAATTATTATTTCTGAGAATTTTGTGGTGAAGCTATTGAACACAAATTTGAAAATATGTTTGATTAACCTGAACCTCTGTTTTTCAGAGTTATGTACCCTTCAAAATTCAAATATTATTTAGGATTGTGGTCACAATGTCAAAAAGCATTACAAAGCCTTTTTCAGACTTTTTAGTATTTGAAATGTTTATAATGACAATCTAAGCTAACGATCAATTCTCTTTTGTAACAAGGCTATTGCCAACTCTCTGCAGATTCAGTAGTGATCCTTAGAGCACTAGACATGAGAATGACTTGGAGACTGGGAGCTACATATTGTGCGTATCAATATGTTTTTATAAGAACCTTCCCCAGCAGAAGTGTAAACAGACGTTTATCCCAGGTGTCAATGTGCAAGAGGTATGTCATCATAGATCTTGTAAACATAGTAAAAAGTGTTCATAAATATTAAATATTTCTAGGATTTTTTTCATAGACATTACCTAGTATTTTTAGCCTCTCTGACATGACAAATATCATCAGAGAAAGTAGAGTTTGTTTTTGTTTAGAAGAGCTGTAGAATTGCATCCCTTTTTCAAGCCACCTTGAGTATCTTAAAAGTACAACAAAGTGCATTCCAAGCCCCTCACTATTTCATCTATGTGCCTCAAGTCCCAGCTGGTGTAGTGCATTCCTGTGCTTGTCATCTGACTACTAAGCTCTGATCGCCCTCCTGATGTTAGATGGATGGATGCACTCTGAAGTCAGGATACTGATCTTCAGCCATCTAAAGATTTACTCACTAGAGTAGCTTTCATTAATTCATAGTTTGATTAAACTACCAGTCAGAATCTGACAAATTGCATTTCTATGCCTGAAAACCTCACTGAGCGTGTAAAAGGCAGATGATAATAGTGAGAAGCTGCACTGAATCTGTAGTGGTTTAAACCCTCGGTATCTCACAACAGCAACTCGCTTTCCCCTCCCCCTCTGGAGAGCAAGCTCTGGGCTGCTGGCGTACTGCCAACGGCCAGTATCAGCAGGGGGGAAGGAGGGAAAGTGAGAGGAAAATAAAAGGTAGCACTCAAGAGTTAAGATAACCAATTTTACTAAAGTAGCAAAAGGAATGTAAAAGATTCGGAGTGAAACAATTAACTTACAGAAAAGCAAGTCCTCACCCACACGCCAGCCCAACCGCCAGCCCGACCCCTGAGGACTGGAAGCAGCCCCGCAAACTGCAGTGATCGCCTCTTCCCAGCACCCCCTCCCCTTCCCCGGAGATCAGGGGGAGGGCCATGACGTGATGTATGTGGTATGGAATACATCATACACCTTTTTTTTTGTTTTCTTTTTTTTTTTTTTTCCTTAATTCTGTTTCCAACCATGACAGAATTCTAACTGAAATTAGCCTAAACTGGAGGAGGAATGTGTTTTTCTTCATGGGAATAGATTTAATATTGCCATTGTTGTAGGTGAAAACATCATCAACATTTACAATCCCAAAAAGGATTATATTACACAGTGCTCAGATTACTTCTTACACAGGAAAATAATAATGCTTGAATGCAAAGTAGTATGAAGTGAGAGATTCACTGTCAAAAAGAACTGCGACCAGCCTCAGCTCTTTTTCACCTGTTTACAGAGGACCTGCTCAGCTGTCCACTTCTGGTGTCAACACAAAAGTTGAGTATCTGAAAGTGGCTGTTTACAGACAACTCCAGGCACTGGACTGGCTGCATGGAGGCCTCAGAACCAGGGGAGCCAATACTTTGTGACAAATATTATGCCTGCTGGTGTTTGCGTTTTTAAAGGCTGGGCCATGTTTTAACATGATGGCAGAGCTGTGTTTTTAATAACACGATTGCAGGTCTGGTAGTGGCCATTCTGAGGACATTAATGGAGCTGACCAGGCAGATCTGTGGATTGCAGCATGCATAAGCCATCTCATGTCATGTACATGGTGGCCCAAGTGGAGCTCTACCAAACACCAGCTCTTTCCTTGTTGTTGCAAGGCCTACGAAGTGAAGGTGTTTTAGAGTCAGTGTCAATATCAGCAGGAAAAAAAAAAAAAAAAAAAAAAGGGAATGTAGCTCTCTGACTGTGGTGGTTTTGCATCATTGCATCTCCAATAATACCGACATTGCTCCTGGCTTTCATCAATATGAGTTGTCTAAAGATGTTGAGTGTTGTGTTTCAGTCTGTGGAAAGCACTAAGTGCTCTGCTAGGTGAGTGTAATATTTGTAGGGGAAAGAAAAGCTAGAAAACAGGCAAAAACATCATATTTCCCCCTGATGCTACATTGTAATTTGTTTAACCTTTAAGACGATTTTTTTTTTTTTTTTGGCAGATATGTGGGAATTTGAACAGATAAGTTCTGTATTAAGTTTCAGCTGAATATGATTTGAAATGGAGGTGTTATTAGAACCTGAAAAGAATAGTTTAAAATAGGGGAAAAAGTCCGTAGGAAAAAAAAAAAGAAGGGAAGGGAAGGGAAGGGAAGGGAAGGAAGATCTTAAAAAATCAGTCTAAACTGTGATGCATCAGAAGTATCAATATGTGTCTGCATGTGTTTGTTATGCCTCAGTGTGCTGTTTCATTGGCTTTGTACTAGCTGGTCTATGCAATCAACACTGCCTGCTGGATTTCATGTAAATTCAAAGTGCAAGTGATACTTCACTCTTCTGGAAGCATTTCGTCATATCAAACCACCACATGAGGTGATACAATATTCCCATTGCTCAGTGGTCTCCTTGTTCTTGCAGCCTTATTTTTCAGCCCTTAGGGACTGAAGCTGCATCTGCTGAGGAGTTGTTTCTGTAATAGCTCTCTAAGAGCCTATTGCTGGTAGTCTCAAATTAGGCACACCCAGATGGCGGGCACTGAGCAGATGTACTGCCAGCTTGGGGTATACATGGAAGAAAGTTTTCTTTTCGCTCCCCATAGTTTGTCTTTCTAATGGCTCTTCTCAATTTTTCTTCACAGTGAGCGTTTGAAATGTTTGTTCACAATTCACGAAGTTTGGAACAAGCTCAAGCATTCTAATTTAAAATGCAACTCTGATCTATGGTACTAAACATTCACAGTACTTGATGTAGTCTGAAACCCAAGCATATTGAACGCATGCTACTTAAACGCTGTCATGAACAAAACTGCTCACCTGTGCTGTGATGCAGAATCTTTATTAACAATTAATATTTGGTTCTTTGAAACTAATTAACAATTATGGTCATGCTGCCAGAGCCATAAGCAAGAACATTCAATCATGTCTATGTAGCCACCCTTGCAGATCAAATGAATGTAACTAGCTGCAATACAGGCTGGAGTTTTCAGTTACATGAGTAAGCACAAGAAGCAAATCTTTACAATGAGAAACACCTATTTTCTTACAGATTCCTTCCACTATAGAACCATGCATTACATGTCTAACTATAAATGGCATTGTAACACTTAAAGGAAGACTACTCACCCAACAACTCAACCATCATATTTTCAGTGCTGTGTTCTATGCTTCACATCCCATGTTGCTGCATTTTTCACAGCATTCAAGACGATGGCAGTTTTTTTTAAAGTTTCCCATAATATTTCCCACCTATCTAAGCTTCATCTTGTGCAGAAAGAAGAAAAATAATCAAAGTATGCTGTGCAGCATCCTGTAATCACCTGTGTTTCAAGTGTTTTAACAAACAAATCTGATCGTCAGGTATCATATTTCCACTGTATTATCATTCTTTGAATACAACGATTTAATTTACTTGAAATCAATATTCACAAAATGGCTGTTCACCAAACTAAGTACAAGAGTTTATAAAATATCTTGTGAACCGAAGAGAAATTTAAACCTTGAAGACAACATTTGTGAACATTCCAGGGGGAGGTTTTGAACCCATTTTTACCACCTAAGCATCAAGAAATTTAACTGAAACATGATTAAGTAATTATTTGTGTCAGCTTGAATGATAATGGACTTTCACAATGAATGTGAGCCTTAGTGCCTTTCTGTACATCGCTCTCTGTTTTGGCATTCCTTGGAATGAAGTCTTTCAGACTTTTATTGTTACATATCTGGTATGAGAGATAATTATACTAATCGTTCATAGGTGAATATATAGAGTGACCACTAAGCTGCTGCTTAGTCATGCCCCAGACAACTGACAAGCAAGGAAATAACAGAGTTCAGTGGCAGGAGAATGCAATTTATATCTCATGCTATAAAAAAGAACATAAAAACATACACACAATCATTTGCAAGTGTTAGATTTTGGAAGGATAACAAAAAGAGTCTTCTTCATTTTTTCATCATTTGACCATTACAAAGTTGCTGAAACCACCTGACAAGATACATGCAGACACTTTAATTTTATCAGTAACTCTGTTGGATTGAGATAGACTTTAAAATTAAGTAAAGACCTATTCAGTGAAGAATAAGCATCCTTTAAAAAAATTCTAGAATCAATCCAAATTTGAAAATTCTGAGATGCTACATAATTCATCTTTATTTCCCATTATTTGGTCATTTTCATATATACTTCGCCTCTGACTTTGTAGTGTTGAGTGACATCAAAAATTTAGAGAAATCATAAGCAAAAGTGATTGCAGTTTTTCCTGCCCAATCACATGCAAAGTATTACACACCTAGTCATAGAACCATAGAATCATAGAATCATAGAATCATAGAATGGCTTGGGCTGGAAGAGACCTCAAACACATCTAGTTCCAACCCCCCTGCCGTGGACAGGGTTGCCAACCACTAGCTGACTAGATCAAACTGCCCAGGAACCCATCCAGCCTGGCCTTGAACACAGCCAGGGATTGGGCAGCCACAACTTCTCTGGGCAGCCTGTTCCAGTGCCTCACCACTCTCTCAGTAAAGAATTTCTTCCTGATGTCCAACCTAAACCTCCCATATTCCAGTTTTAGCCTATACCCCCTTGTCCTAACATTATCCACCTGTGTAAAAAGTCGGTCCCCCTCCTGCCTGTAAGCTCCTTTCAAGTATTGGAAGGCTGCAGTGAGGTCTCCCCGGAGCCTTCTCTTTTCCAAGCTAAACAATCCCAACTCCCTCAACCTTTCCTCATAGGAGAGGTGCTCCAGCCCTCTGATCATTTTGGTGGCCCTCCTCTGGACCCACTCCAACAGCTCCACATCCTTTCTGTACTGTGGGCCCCAGGCCTGGACACAGTACTCCAGGTGAGGCTTTCCAAGGGCAGAGTAGAGGGGCACGATCACCTCCCTCTCCCTGCTGGCCACCCCTCTCTTGATGCAGACCAGGATGCCATTGGCCTTCCTGCCTGCGAGAGCGCACTGCCGGCTCATGGACAGATTTTCATCGATCACAACGCCCAAGTCCTTCTCTGCAGGGCTGCTCTCAAGGAGTTCTTCTCCCAGTCTGTACACACACCTGGGATTGCCCCGACCCAAGTGCAACACCTTGCACTTGGCCTTGTTGAACCTCATCAGGTTCTCGTGGGCCCACTTTTCCAGCCTGTCCAGGTCCCTCTGGATGGCATCCCTTCCTTCAGGGGTATCAACTGCACCACTCAGCTTGGTGTCATCAGCAAACTTGCTGAGGGTGCACTCGATCCCACAGTCTAAGTCGTCAATAAAAATGTTGAAGTGCACTGGTCCCAAGAAGGACCCATGACCGGCCTCCACCTGGACGTAGAGCCATTGACTACAACACTTTGGCTGTGACCATCCAGACAGTTCTTTATCCAGTGAGCAGTCCACCCATCAAATCCATATCTCTTCTCTTTAGAGATAAGGATATGGTGTGTGACCATGTCAAAGGCCTTGCACAAGTACAGGTAGACAACATCCGTCGCCCTCCCTTGTTCCACCGATGCCGCCACTGCATCATAGAAGGCCACCAGATTGGTCAGGCACGACCTGCCCTTGGTGAAGCCATGCTGGCTGTCTCGGATCACCTCCTCATCTTGCATGTGCCTTAGCATCTCCTCCAGGAGGATCTGCTCCATGATCTTCCCAGGCACAGACCTGAGGCAGCTCACTGGCCTGTAGTTCCCCAGGTCTTCCTTTCTCCCTTTCTTGAAAATGGGAGTGATATTTCCCTTTTTCCAGTCACCAGAGACCTCACCTGACAGCCACGACTTTTCAAATACGATGGAGAGCGGCATGGCAACGACATCAGCCAACTCCTTAAAGACCCTGGCATGCATCCCATCCAGCCCCATAGACTTGTAATTTCGACTTATAGTCAAAAGAGTAGCTTCTCATGGGTTTTCAAATTTATTTTTACAGAGTCAGCATGTTCTGAAAAAAATTTGGATGAGCTTTCAGACTCCCAAGTCTTTATGTTATCAAAATTGGAACTCTGAAATCTTGAAATTCACCCATACCTAGGGACAAATACACAGTCCCAATATATAATGCCAAAAGCTTTTAAAGTCTTTAATCTTAATGTACAGTGAAGGCAGGCATATGATGCTAACTGCTGAAAATATGGGTTAGTAAACTTTGCATAAATTGGCAATGTTTTAATATATTCTGGTCAGCCAATGCAGTTTTGCTTTTCATAACATTTTTTGAATGTTTATTTTAAATCCATAATCAGGCAATTGCCGCAAAAATAATTATGGTGATTCAAAGTGTTACTGTCCCTCAGAAGTGCTATCCCCATATCTGAGCAAGCAGAAAGAATCACATGAACACTTCTGATCAGTTTTAGGTGAACCCTCTCTCTGTCTTCGCTTGAGCTGCTACTAAATATTGCTTGAGCTAGGCTGGTGCACATCAGACTAGGCTCAGGTACAGAGAGCTTACATCCAATATTTTTGGCAACTCAGTCATGCCAGATTTGACCTAGAGCAGGTGATAAATGCAGGTATGGGCTGTACATGGATGGAGCAACTAAGGGTGCTACATCTCCTGATTACAGGGTGCAACATAGCTATGCCTACCATTTGTGCTGTACTCACGGTTAACTTACTAGCAAGGGCAAGTAAAAGATCAAGGTTTGCTTCATGTATTGTCTAGCTGCAGAATAAAACAACATTTGAAGCTAGTATAGACATTAGAAGTAGTTTAACCAAAGCTGCATACTCTCTGCCTGAGGTGCTTTATCTTGGTATTGCAACTTTTCAACTTTACCAAACCAACACAACATCGGATTAAACTGTATAGAGCTAACCAGGTAATTTTGGATAGCTTTTTTTTTTTTTTTTTTTTTTAATATTTTCCTATGGTAGAAAGAGATGGAAGTGCAATGCTAAATATAGAAAGGTGTGATTTGGTCACTCTTTCTCATACACAAAAACTTATCAAATGCCATGTGGTGGTTTACCAGTAGCTTGTCTAAGATAAACCAATAGCTTTCTCTTCTATGCACCATGCAAAGCAAAGCCACTGTGCCAACAGTTGATTGTGGAGACAATTGCATAGATTTTGGCTATAAAAAACTCTGTGCCTTATACCAAAGCTTGTGCCCTGTGTGCTATACCAAAAAAAAAATGAATAGTTTAATCTATTCCATAGGTTCTTATGCAAGAGGTTACAAATTGCATATCATAAGGGGATGAGAGAACAAAAAGGAAAAATTATTCTGTACTTGTTTCTGTATCCCCTTGTTATGATGGGAATACAAATCCTTCTTTTAGCGCCTTGTAATCAGAAAGTGAAAAGGATGGAAAATGAGACGTCATTAGAAATATGTTGTTCTAATAGCCACACATTGTTGAAGCCAATTAAGAACACAAAGTGTAGAAGTACTGAAATAAAGAAATCAAATAATCATGTAATTTCAGATTTCCACTTGCAACTTGAGGGGATGTATCCCTTTTAGTGAGTCCTGCCCAAGATCATCACTTTTCTGCATGGAGTCTTTAGTGTATGTGGCATGCTGTCATAAGAATTCCTTGGTGGTTCATGCCACAATACCTTTAAACATCAGTCATTAGTCATAGCCAATAACAGTCACACAGTTGAAAAAAGGCAAAAATAGGTAACTTGAATGTCTCTATTTTAGTCTAAAACACAGAATTTTCTCTTCCTTATTTAAGGAACTCTTCAAAGTATTGATTATCATGGCACAAGGGCATTGTTATACATAAAACAAAGGATTTCCCACAATTATATAGTTCAGTATACTGTCAAGACCACAGTGTTTCAAGTCAAGATAGCTGACATCTCTCATTCCTCCCATGTTGACAAAGGACTTATTTCAAGGGTGATCTTGCTTAACCTTTCTTGCACTGACACTATTCTTTATTTAAATGCATTCCCCCACTGGAAAGGAAGAATAATGAATGACATACAGCTCAGCCCTTGCACCATAGTCTAGGATCAGTAACTGCTTAAAACAAAAGCACAATTAAAGACATATTTTATTCTTTGAATGCATACATACTTACCATGATCTGAGATATGGAAAAGAACCACAGTCAGTAAGAACAAACATGCTGGAGACAGCAATCAGATTCTTCCAAATTTTGAATTAATGCCATAATACCTGTATCAGTTTTTCAACACTGTTGTGGCAACTGTCATTTTAGTTTGATTGAAGAAGACCAAGAGTTATTTCAGAAATATACTAATAGACACCATTGTAGAAACCAGATCTGGCTTGGAAAAAAATAATTAAAAATCAGTCATATTCAGTAGATCTGGACAATTAAAATTACCTCTTTCAAAATGAGTTTCCTATTATTACCAAACTTTCTTGTGAGATCTGCCCAGAGCTATGGGTGGCTCTTCCTATCCCCCTCAGACACACTAAGAGGAAAAGTCCTTGCCCTCCAGTCAATCTGTGCTCAGGGAACAGTGCTAAGTTTTACCTAGTTTTTTAATGGGTGCAGCCAAATGCTGGCAGGTGGAGCATTACAAATATGATCACTGAAATGTAAAGATATTAGTACTATTAGCAGTAAACTCTTGCTCTTTTGTTCTTGACACATCTGTAAGAGTGATATTCTACAATTTTATTGATCCCTCTGTATTTGGGAACTAGCATGATTGATTGTTCTTACTAGTTTCACTTGTTTAAATTTAATCTTTAAAATAATTATCAATCTTTGTTATTTTATTAAGGAGTCATTAACCTAAAAATTACCCAAGAAACTGTTACCAAGTGCTTTCTTAGTATAATTCACCTTGAACAGTCTTGGCAGTATGCAATTTGTGTATGAAAACCTGTTACTACTGTTGTAAGTTAAAAAAAANTTGGCCCTAACAGAGAAGCCAAATTGTTCAGCAATAAAAAAAGAAGAAAAATAAAAGAAAAAAACTTTACAGTATAAAATCCTGAAAATTATAAATGTGAAAATACTAACTTTCTCAGGTAAATAACACAAGGCATATGTGTGTATGTTAATGCCACAAGCCCTATTTGTATCTATGTGTATACATACAATTGTATGATGTCTAAGTTTGGAAATATGTTTGACTCCAGAAAACATATGTAGTTTAAGGAAAAATCTGTACAATAACAAGCTGAGAACTGGTTGTGAGAAAGTGAAAGCTGAGGTGTTCTGAGAATACATCAGGCAGAGAAGATGTACCTAAAGCTGTGAGTCCTGCCAAAACCCATTAGTGATGTCCTGAGTAAAGTGTGAGAGACTACAAGTTTGAATGAGAAAGTCATTTTGGGAGAAAGAGGTGTGTCGGTTCCTCAGAGGACGCTACTTAAAGGACTTTCCAGACTTGTGAAGAAACTGAAATCAAACCATATATAAAGGTGTTTATTTTCTTGTCTCAGTCTATGAATTCGTAGCATAAAGTAGAGGAGCATTTGTTTCGTATGTATGCAAGAAACCAAGCACAGGCAGTTGTGCAATGTCATCACCTTCCTCCTGCACACCCAGTGTGAGAGGCAGCTTTGGTCTCAAGGCTTTTCACTGCCGTTAGCATTCGTTTGTGCAGAGACTAATCTGTCCAGTATGTTGGGTGGATACATGAGCAGTATTATGCCTATGTGGATTTCAGCCGTATGTTGCCTTATAGCCATCCAGGAAGATGCCTAGAATTAGCATCAAACTGTGTGGTCTGTTTTGTCTGCGCTTTTTCTGCAAGTGCAGTGTTTATGGCCACACATGTGCCTAGGTCCTCAGAGCCCTCAAACTGATATGCTGTCAGCTTAAAGTGTGCTTGGTCTACTGACACTTCTAGATACTACATGAACTCAAGTAAAGATATAATATGTAGATAAAAAGAGGGTATGGCTCTTACTAAAATGAGAATCTGACCTTATGCTCACTAATTTAGTTGTAAAGGACTGATAAATGTCAGGTGCAGACTAATACTTCTCTGATAAAATTATAGCTAATTTAAAGTTTTGTTTAAAATAAATAAGAATATGCACATGATTTTTTTTTTTTTATTTAATGGACAGATCCATCTCAAGATTGTGT
>VXAV01005169.1:73199-83913 GCA_013399715.1 Alectura lathami
TGCTTAACTTTGGCTGACCCCAGCAGCAGGGGGTTGGGAAAAAAAAAAGGAAAACAAAATAATTGCTTTGCTGATTTCCAGGCTAAATAATTATTTGAAAAGCACACAGCTGTAGGTTTCCCCTGCTTACTGTCATTATCCATGAGGGAGACAGGGATGGCCAGGAGAAAGGGACCTATTAATTAATTTACAAGAAAGACTTTAAGAGACAAAAACATTGTGGGCAATAAAAATGTGCTGACTCTTTCTAAATCCTTAGTTTTGCTTTGCAAATAATTTACTGAATAAGGAAACAAACAAACAAAAAAAATCTTTTTTCACAACACCACATATTACAATTTGCGAGGAAAAAGATACCTCAACACATATAATGCTGTTTTTTTCCAGATGAAATGTATGTATATTGTTCAGCCTAACAAAGACTATCCTGGAAGACATAGAATCATAGAATCATAGAATGGCTTGGGTTGGAAGGGACCTCAGAGATCATCTAGTTCCAACCCCCCTGCCGTGGACAGGGCTGCCAGCCACTAGCTCACTAGATCAAACATCTTCCATAGTACCTGAATTGCAGGCACTGAAAATAAAATAATGTTATTCTAGAGATACTAGAAACTGGCTGGAACTCATTTGAACCAATTTAATTGGAACTGGTTCGAACCAGTTGGATCCAGTCAGAACTGATTGGAACCAGGCTGAACTGGTTGGAATTTCTCAGAATCGGATTGAATTGGTCAGAACTAGTTTGAACTGGTCAGAATTGGATTAAACTTATTGAAATCAGTTTGAACTGATTTGAACTATCCCATACGCTAAATATTTCTTGATTGATTACCGAATATTAAAAATATAATTCTTCTTAAATTTTATTTTATTTTTTAAGATATTCCAAGCAATAAATATTTTGTGTTCATTTGATTACCCCATGTCATAATATAGGTACATATTGTAATTAAAATGTCATGAGCTATAATAAATATATTCCTCTGTCACTATGTGTGTGTATTAAACATTTATAGCTGTAGTGCCCTGTATTATTTCCTGGAGAAAAAAAAAAAAAATATATATGGAATATGGTCTACTTTTAAAAATATATTAGTTTTATGCTTTGCAATAAAACAGAAAGCTTATTAGATACAAAGGGCAATGACTGATAATACTGAAAGGATAAGAAACAAATTTCAGAAGATCTGTTCTGAAAATTAGATAGGTATTTAAGTCAGTAAATAACTAGTGGCATGTTAAAAAAAAAAATACTTCACTTTCATAAAAATGTAAGCTTTACATATTATCTGTTTGTTGTAGAAGATGTGACAGATGAATGAATACAGGTGAAAGCACACCATGCAACAGATTATTTTTCATTTTCAGTATATAATACTTATCAAGGTAAACTATGACTTGGAATGTTTGCCTTGATAAAACATAGTTTATAAAGCACCATTTCTTCTTTCATTTGTATAATAAGAATTATCTAGAGCATATACATAAAAATATCAAAACTAATATTTTTAGACAGCTAAGAACTGGCCTATGCAGGGACCATTAGATATCTAGGTTAGCAGCAGCATTTTAGGCAGGCTGATGGCCAATATTCACTTCCTGCATCTTGCAATGTCAACATTTTTTTTCAAATAGAACTAGATATAGATTCAGCTGGAGCGTTTCATGTCTACCTTTGCATCACTAGTCCATGAAGATCTGTGCTACCAGGCTCCAATGTGCTCAGCTTCTGTCTGCAAATGTGCCTGGCATGAAAGTCGCTGCCTGCATTGTAGAAATCAAATATTAACAGGTAATATGAACTCCACCACATGTATCTCCAGGACAGCACTCCTTCTGACTCACACTCTTTCAAAATGTCATTGTTCTGGGAAGTAATTTTTGGGTTGTAGGAAATAGGAAACTGATGCTGGTGTAGCACAAGCAAGGAGTCACTTTATGGTCACTTTTATGGTCAAAGTGGTTTTGAAAGGAGAAGAAGCTGGTCACTGCTTTGTAAAAAGGCTGTTGATTGGTTTTAAGGTACAACTAGGGCTTGGGAAACAAATGTTGGGATAGAGGATGGGGTCCAAAACCAACTCCCAGTTACTGTGGCTTCCATTTCAATAAGAACAGATAAGCTCATTTACTGCTGTATCTGTCGTTTCAGTCCTGAGACACTGTACAGTTTAAATTTATGAAAAAAATCAACTTTACCTATCAAAAATCCCTCCACTAACGCATTTAATACCTCATATATGTACATCTTAATTATATGTGAATGCTTGCATTATAAGAAGAAAAATAAATATTGCTTGAATATGTTATTTAGCATTTCTTACCTAAACCTGTTCGAACTTAAAAGATACAGCAGAATCTTCTGTGTCAGGTGTTATTAATTTGCGTTAATTTAGTGTACTTTGTAATAGTTTCTCTTATTATTTTGAAGTGTTATTGATACATGCATTCAGTCTTACAATTACCATTGTTGGATTTTTCTTTTTCTTTTCTATTTTGTTTCACCTGGAGGAAATACTTTTTCGAATTCCATTTGTGCTAGCAGGTAGTGTCATGCAGATGTATCTTATTCATCACCTATGACATTTTGTTGTGGGTTATCTTTCATTACAGATCTGAATAGAACTTAAATACTCTAACAAGTGCATAAAAACATAAGCATAATGAAATACTATATATATGTTAAATAGGGATCTTGGTTTGAAAACCTTGATTTCTTTCATAATGAAAATAATACAATTATAAGGAATCAAAATCAGATTTATTCTAGGTATTGACTGGATGGGAGTAAAATAGTAAATAAATGAGTTGTCATTTTATCTATAATTCTGCAAATAAATGAATAAATCATACAGCTCATACAGAGGACAAAGTTTTCTAAGTTTAGAATAAGAAAAAGACTTGTAGCAATTTTCATACAAACTTTGCTGGAGGTAAATCTGCCTTCTGAATATGACCTAGCATAGCAGATGAATGTATCTGACAGTCTTCAAAGTGCACTGTAATTATTTTTTCCTTAACTGAACTGAACTTTTAAAGATTAAAAGTAAAACTCTTATACTAATAAATGCAGGTAGAGTATTGTAACTGATATTGATAGAATTAAACATTACTATTTAACCAAAAACTTAACTACTAAGAGGCCCAATGCTGTCTTATTAAATAATTTTCTTAAAATAGAATCACGTGTATGATACATTTTTTTTCTAACTGCAGCTTCAATATTTCAGTTAATACTGATATCAAATCTCAAAATCAGTACAATATTAAGTTTAAGAACTATACTTTAAAAAAGAAAAAGTGACATAATGATTTGTAGTATATGTTGTTTCCAATCTGCAAGTAAAATGTAGCGAAGAAAAATTTGTAAATGTGATATATCCAAAAGCCCAAAAGTACTGTGAAAGTACTGGTAACCTAACATCAGGTTTTTCTAGGCACCTGCCTTTAGGAGCCTTTCTTCTATCTCCATTAGTTGTTCAGAGTAAGTTGACATGAGCAGTCAGCGGTAAAGCACATGACTAGCCCCCATGAGGTAGTGGCTGGCACTCTGCCCGCTATTTCTACCAGACTGTCTTAAGTGTTTAAAAGAGCTTCATTGAGGTGTTGTGCGTTCTCTGTTTACAACCTGTGAGAAGGCTGGTGCTGTGGCTAGCCTTCCAGAATCATTAGGTTTTTAAATCCTGACTGAATTTGGTAGGCTTCTCAGTGCTCAGTACTTTCAAAGTGTGCTTACAAGAAGCTTAATTTTCTGCTGTAGTATTTCTGACCCTTCTTCTATCTGTCCTATTCTCTTAAACAGAAAGTTGCCCACGTTAAGGTACAAAGCAAAGATCTTAGTGACATGGCAATAAAATTTTGTCAACTAACATGTAGAAGAGAAACTAAAATCAGCTCCCTGAAGTAGTGACCAGTGTGGCATTAGAAACATGAGTCTTGGCCTAAAGGGAGACTTGGGAATGTGTGACTGTGCCACATTTTTTTTTTGGCAGCAGAGCATGCTGTTGTCTCAAACCAGTCCAAAAGTAACACAGTTGCCAGCTAGGACACTCTTGGTCAACAAGCTTCTCATGTTCAGACCTGAGCACCTGGGAGCTTGGTTCTTCCACCACCAGAGAGGAGAGCAAGACTCACCAGCCTAAGGCCATGGAATGGTTGAGCAATTTAGTAGGAAAGGAAAAAGGCTGCCAGTATCTCAAAAAGTAGCATTTCTTTCCAGAGGAAAAAGTAGACAGAGGTTTTTTATATTGGAAAGCCAGTGAGATTCTATTGCAACAAGGGGAGACAATTCTGTGTGAACCAGGGAGGGATGCTGTACTGTGCAGGGACAGAACACTGCATGACAAGTTTTGTTAATGTAATTACTCCAAAAGGCACAGTCCTTGCCTTTTCTTCCACAACACATACAGTGCAGTTCTGTTTTTTGAGTGAAAAGGGGAAAAAATTTTAAAGATTCCATTTGCTTTTCCACGTTGGTCCCTGTAGTAGAACTCAGTTCTCCCCAAATTTCTGGAACAGAAGACAGTGACAGTGGGAGATCTAATTATATACATCCACCTTTTGGACAGGATGAAAGCCATCATGTGCTCATATGTTAGACAGCTCATGTCTTTTATTCCAGTAGGAAAAAGTATTTCTCTGACTGGGCTTGCCTGAACTTTTCAGTGCATAGCCAACCCACTATGTGCCACTTAAAGAAATTTAGACAAAAGTGTGTTGAGTAGGCACTGCTTCCACAGCTCTTATACTGAACATGTACTGCAGTCTTCTCTAACCTGTATCATTCCTCACCCTTCAGATCCAGAAGATCAAGACAGTGACCTCAGGCATTTGGTTAACTCAGTCCAATCAATTTCAGTGCCTTTTTTTTTTTTCAGTCATTTATTCATTTTTAATGCAATTATGGAATCATAATTATTCTTTCCTTTTGAATTTGACTTTAGTGGAACTTGCCCTCAGCTTAAAAACATGGTCAGCCTGTTGGCTTTAAAAATCATTGTTAGTCAAATAACACTTATATTTCTGTGTCTTCTTCAGGAAATAGAAAGAATACCTCCTGAAGTACCTTTTACTTTTCTGTTATTCAATAAACAACCGTAACAGGAGCATTCTTGTATGACCAGCCATCACACAGCTGGTATTTTTACAATGTTGTTTGCAAGCCCTTCGGCACCACTGTTGATCCTCTTATGGAAAAATGTGTAGAAAACCTGAAAGAAAATTCCTCCAAATACCTTTGCTATGAGTCACCTTTCTGTCCAAGTCATAAATTCTTTCATGAGGAGCATCTTTCAGTAAGACACTCCCTGGAAAATAAATAAATAAATAAATAAAAACTTGAACAAGCCCACTATATTTAATTCTAGCTTATCAACATTTTTTGAAATATTCAAGTTTTCATTATAGAAGAGTAACAGTCATGAATACTTTGCAGTATTCCATGGATGTTCTTGAAACAATGTCAGATGTTCTCCAAATGCGGAACATTTCTTAAAAAAGTATGGAGACCTTCCTCCCTGTAGTGCTTTCCATGTATGTTGTTCTATCCTTCACTCACTCAAAATCAGTATTGCAAATTCCAATGTTCATTTGCAGAGAAGATCATAGGAAAACATTAATTCTTCAAAGCTGATGGAAAGCCTAGATATGTGGCCATTTGTTTTGCTGAAGAGTGTAGAATGAACATGTAGAATGTAGAATGTAGAATGTAGAATGTAGAATGTAGAATGTAGAATGAACGCTATTTTCATTATGGGACAGCAGGTGTAGATGAATTGCTTTGCAACCAGCAGGAGGGACAAGTATTTTCCGTAGGACAATTACCATTTACAGTGAGTTTTCTGTCTTCTTTCTGTCTTCATATGCACGGTGTCAGTCCTCTCTAAGTCAGAGTATAAAGCAAACCACTGTATATGGCTGAAAACAGTGCAGCAAGGAAATGTTCTGCCGCCAAGGCACTTGTGTTTCCTACTGAGCTGTGTTGGAAAGAGGAGACTCAAGTCCAGATTCCAAAAACAACTAATTGAGTCAAATACCTGCTTTCAGTCTTCACGTGAGTGTGAATTTAACCACTGCACAGCTAACTTTTAGGAATCTGCATTAGAGGTTTTTAAAGGCACTTAAGAGATTGTTTCACTGGCAGATTTAGGAGCTGCTACAACAAACACTTGTTTCAACAGCAAATCACATTTTACTTCCACAGTTGACTGCATACATCTGAAGGTTTGTCTATCATTTCGCAAAACTACTTTTCAAAATCCAGTATTTTACTTTCTCTGTTCTCCATCTTATATGTGTTAGATAATTTTTTTTTTTTTTGTAAATAATGTATGCCTCATATATTGTTTATACGTATCTTCTGATACTGGTCTTCCAATTTCCTTCCTGATTTGCCTCAGTTGTTACCTAGATGGATGCTAACATGGAGCTGAACAACTTAATGTGTTATTCTCACCTTGTTTCCAGTGGAACAAGAATAACAACAGGATCTGCTAGCAACAGAACTAATGTGTCTGAAATATCTCCTACCACTACTCTATACTGAAAATTTTTATTACCCATATTTCTTTGCAGGTGCATATGTGCTTCAAGTAAAGGCAACAGATGCTGATGATCCCACCTATGGAAACAGTGCCAGAGTGGTCTACAGCATTCTTCAGGGGCAACCCTATTTCTCCATTGATCCGAAGACAGGTAAAGAGTTTATCAGCAATACTGGAAGATTTGAACTGTAGATTTCAATTCATGTGGGCAATATCAGTCAATAAATATGGACTGTGTTCATATGGCCAAAAGCTAGTAGAGTAATTTTGCATGTAAATTTGTTGTGCTTATTGGCTGTTTTTTGAATGGATTTTAATCTGTCGTAGAAGCAAAAGAAACACTCTCCTCCAACTAATCCTGGAGTATCTGAAAGATGTATACATCAAACAGTTTTTCCTGATGTTTTACCATTTCTTTACAGCTAAAACTTAATCTGCTGCATGCATTCTAATTTTTTCTGATTATTCAGTTTTATATCTCGGGTACTCATGCTTTTTCTCAGCATTTTTACTTGCTAAAGTTACAGCCCAGAATTCTCTAGAAATGATTGTTTTACTGTATAGAGCTGATATGAGAGTGTGGAACAGCTAAACTATCTCCCATCTTCCTCTTTTTCTGGGGCATTGCATGGTTGTCTAGGGTTACAGGATGTGCGAGCAGGAAGGGATGATACATTTAAAGAGACTGAAGTATTTGGGAGGCTGGTAGACCTGTTAATTAGATATCTTGTCCTATATTTTTAAATGTCACTCTTGTTTCTATATTTAGCAATTCAGTTAAGGAACCAATAGCTTACATGGTGAATGCTGAGCATTGTGTCATCCTGAATGTGTTACAGGGATAGCTGTCCATATGCCCCTTTCAGCAAGTACAGTTTCTCCTTCCAGTGAAGATGTACTTGAATGTGAGATTGTGTGTTAAAGAGCCTTTCTCCCTGATCAGTCAAGTCTGGAGGTGAGAGCCACCTAAGGCCATTAGTACACTATCTCCAACAGGCACATTCCTTTGTCACATGCTCCATTTAACAGGAGATTGTGTTGCAATTTCCAGTCAGCAGCTTTACTTTTAAAACTGAAATGTGACTTGTTCAAGTGTCTTGGGGGAGAGAAAAGTGTTTACCTTCATACTTACTTTTATTGTTTTTACTTCTGTCTTGTAATAAATGAAAAGTTATTAGATGGTGAGAAAGACGTTTACTGAAGCCACAATTGGAGTTCTAGTGCAAATTTCCCAAGAAAAAAAGTAACACTTATTAATGAAGAACTTCCCTGCACCACTCCCCGCCCCTGCCCAGCACTTTAAGTGGCTGTATCATATGTTCTCATCTATTACTTGATAGTGAATGGACCATGGGTTATAGCCTGCAGCTGACTAGCCCTGGAATATAATACAAGCATAGGTTTTCCATACCATATCCATCTATTAATATCTGTCTTACATTAGAAATATTACCTCTGGTTCTAACAATGACTGTAGAGGTAAATAGTAAATGAATAGTAGTGCACAGGATGCTGCTTAATAACGTGGTCTAAAATCCAGAAGTCTCAGGCAACATCATGAATCTTTGGGTATTTCCAATTCTTTATTTTATAACTGGGGAGACAATACAGTAGTATTCATTGCAAAGTCTGCATTGCTAGATACGTGCCTTAAGCTTTTTTTTGACAGAGGAGGGGAAGAATTGGTACAAAATAACATACCAAACTCTGAAATGCTGGTGAGCAGATGGACAATTTTTTAGTTGCTGTTGTAGAATTTTTTGCCATCTCTCTCATTCTAGTGACAATTTTCAGGCACTCCCTTGCAATTATTTAAAGAACCTAAGAATGTCCATGATGAGTCAGACCAAAGTCTATGCTGCCCTGCATTATGTTTACAAAAGTGATGGCCTGTTCAACTCTAGGTAAAAGAAGAGGGTGAGAATTTAGTGATGCATCCCCTGACTAGTTTTGTAATCTCCAACAATTTATCCTTACGAACTTCCTGGGTGATTACCAATGTGTATGTAACTGAAAACTCTGAAAGGATTTCTCCTCCATAACTTGTCCACTTCCCAGTGGAGTTGACTTGTCCAGGTCCATCATATCTGCACACTCATTGACTAAAAAATCCACAGCAAAAATTTTCTTGGACGCAAATCCAGTTCCTCATTCTTCTTTGAAATCCAATACCTCTTAAATTCTTTCATACCTTGCACTGATTACATTGCAAAAATTTTTGAAAAATTAATTCCTATTTATAATTTCAAAGTTGCTCATGAACCCGTGGGGAATACTCATATCATATTCTCCCCTAGTTGTCTCTTTTCCAGAAATGAAAAATTCTTTAAACATACACCATTCCATAACACCAATTCTCCTCCTCCTCTGGGCTTTCTCCAGTTCTGCTGTATCCTTTTCAACAACAAACGATGAAAATGTGCACACATTGTTCATGAAGATAGCTCATATCTATGTCTAAAATGGTTTAATCATCTCCTTTGTTCTGTATTTCTTTCCAAACATTCTGGTTTCTTTTTTTTAGCTGGACATTTTGTGGAAATTTGTATTGCAACCTTAAGATCCTATTGCAAAGTGGTAACGGTCAAATCACTGATGAAATTTTTATATGTGAAATTAGGATCATGTTTGACATGCACATGGCTTTACATATAATCCTTTGTCAAGTCATTCTTGACATAATCTGCTCTGATATGAATCTATGAATAGTCTCTAACCTTTATGAATCTGAATATTCTAGCTGCCTTTTTACTCATCTGTTTTACTGACCTTGTTTTTTGCAGTGCTCTGCTGCAGGTAAGCATGACTATATGAAAGCATGAGAGCTAGCTTATAATGCTCTTACAGGAAAGTTTAATGCATTGCAGTCACTGCTGGAAAGCAGCTGTTGCAGTGGCATATTCTTAGGCCTCAAACTTTATACGTGGGGCTTACATTCTAATGCTGTAATTGCTTACCTGACAATTAAAGAAACTGAGATTTCTTTAACACAGAACACATCTTCAGTCAGATAACAATCTTTCTTCTGTACTTTCTGTTCTGTTACACAAGCATACTTTTCACACTTATTGCTCTCTACAACTATCTGAAAGAAGATTGTAGTGAGGTGGGGTTTGGCTTCTTCTCCCAGGTAATTAGTGGTAGAACAAGGAGTAATGGCCTCAAGCTCAGCCAGGGGAGGTTCAGGTTGGATGTAAGGAGAAACTTATTCTCTACGATAGTGGTCAGGCATTGGAACAGGCTGCCCAGGGAGGTGGTGGAGTCTCCTTCCCTCGAGGTGTTCAAGAAACATGTAGATGTGGCACTTAGGGACATGATTTAGTTAGAATAGTGATGTTGGGTTGATGGCTGGACTAGAAGACATTAGAGGCCTTTTCCAACCTTAATGATTCTATGATTCAATGACTCCTACAGACGTCTGCAATTCTTTCTTAGCCTCAGTCATTCTGGTCCATATTCTGACCTCAATTATTTTCCTGGAATACAGATAGGTTTCAAGAGTATTATCATTAATATTTATTCAAGAGGTTATTCACAAATCTATTTTTTCTCTTCCACATAAGTGAATCATACTGTTGAATTATAGCTCAGTAACTTTGCAGGGTGCATCTTCTGGCTCAGGTGCTGTGCTTATTATTTTTAGTGTTTCACAGTCTCATTGAGATCGTAATTTTCTGCAAATTTGATACTGAAGATTTTTTAAAGAGAAAAAGTAAAAGTTACTCAGTTCTGTAGCTGAAAAATCTTTACTGTGAAATCTTAAACTACAAGAATTTAAAAACACTTCACGTGTTTAAAAGAGAAGTCACATGCATGTAAGACTTCTGTATTAGAATAAGCCTTTAGTTCAGAGCTGAGATGTTTTTTGTGAAACTGAAGATCGAGTACCAAAGTTTGTAGTCTTTTCTCTCCTATGGATTTTACCTCTATTGTACTTTTCTCTTTTGCTCTGGCTACGTAAATTTAACTCATCTTTATCCCATCCATGTAAGCTGAAGATTCTTCTAGAAATAGGATTTTTCACTTTTTTTTTTCCCCCCTATGTGTTTGAAATAGAGTAGGTAGAGAAAGGAAAATTGCCTATGAACTGTTAGACATGAGAATTATCCTCATTGATTTTTTTTTTTTTTTTTTTTCTGGAGACAAAGACTTCTTACAGAAAAAAAAACATA
>VXAV01005169.1:145571-163372 GCA_013399715.1 Alectura lathami
TAGAACAAGTCAAAAATGCTTTATATCCAAACTTATATATGAATCCTATTTAAGTCCATCACAGGTGATAGCTAAAAATAGCTTAAAATAAGCAAATAATTTCACTTAATGATTTGTAAATACATATGTAATGAAAACATAATTATTCATAAACCAAAAATATGTAGATCAACATTTTTTCAGGGGCCATTCAAGTAGTTTTCTTGGGACACACATTTCAGTGAATATAAATGACAGCCTTACAATGGAATTAAGTCCCCTTACTTCTATTCTTGGAATATTAAATCTTAATTCTTCTGAAGTATTTCATCTAAACAGTTTGGTTTTAATATCCACTACTCTCTAAAAATGCTGTGTTATTGCAGCATATAACTATAGTTATGCCAAGCAAGATTTAAATGTTCTGCAGCATTTGTCCCATTGGACTTAATGGTGATATTTGCTTCCTCTTAATGCTGCACTGCAGTTGCTGCCATTTTCCATTCTCTGCTTAGCTGTCTTTAGTACTCCTTTGAGAAACTCAGCAGAATGCGCTAGATCTTCTGCCGTTAATTTGATAATAACAAAACCTCATTTTTGCTTCCTTCTTCCATTTTTCTTCCATTATTTAGGCCTCCTTATTCAGAACTGCAAAAAAGTATTCGAGTGTTGAATTAAGAGGCCTTAATTTTTCTGCGTAGTGACAAAATTCCAAGAAGGTATAAAAGTCATAACACAGACAGCAAATAATCTCTTCTAAAGATATAGTAAAGCACATGGGTGGGATGGCAAAGTGGTTACTACTTCAGGCTACCTTCATTCAGATCTGACAGCTAGTTCCCTGCTAATTTTATTTTCTTTTTGTTTTCAATGTAATTCTTTTAATCTGTACTTCAATTCCTTGCTGCTCTGCTTGATTCAAGAAAAGTATTGATAACTGAATAGCTACGGGGAAGCAATGACAAAACATAATTTCTAGGAGCTCTGAGCACATTTGTGACTAATTAATGGAAAATGTGATGAATATAAATTACCCAGTTCATTTCTGTACTTTTAATGGACAAGAAAGTTCAAAGGGTTTTGCATTTTGTCTAAGTATCTTACTTTATTTTCTAAAGGGAATTGAATTACATAATAGAGACTTGATCTAAATCCACTTGCAATTAGAGTCCTTTGGACCACAGTCCTGGGCTATAAGAAGGAGACATGGAAAAAAGAAAAACTGAAAAGTCTTCCTAATCTAGTACCTGTAATACTTTTCGTTTGCTTATTTATTTGTATCTTATTTCAAATGTTGTCTGTCAAGCTAAAAAGTTAACAGGAAATGAACTATTATTTGATTCTCTGCAAAAAGGAAATCCCTTTGCTGTACCAATCAGAATACGATACCTTTTGTAACGATAAGTAAGTACATAAGTGCATGTCACTCAGTGAGTTTCAGAAATGAAATGGCTTCCTACTACTAAAGAAGATACAAACTACAAGGGCAAATTACATGCACAATAAAAATCCTGTAATGTCTTTCTCATGTTTTACAGACAACACAGCTGGGATTGAAGCCAGGAGAAATGGCTACAGCAGGAGGCAGCAAGAGCTGTACTTTCTTCCAGTTGTAATAGAAGATAGCAGTTACCCTGTCCAGAGCAGCACAAGCACAATGACTATCCGGGTTTGCAGATGTGATTCCGATGGTACCATCCTGTCCTGCAATGTGGAAGCAATCTTCTTGCCAGTAGGCCTCAGCACAGGAGCATTGATTGCAATCCTGTTGTGTATTGTTATACTTCTAGGTTAGTTCTCATGATACCATTTGAGATGTGTTATTCTGACTCACCTGTGAATTAATTTGTGTTGCCATTAGCTTAATCTAGTGTTGGAAAAAGTCACTGAAAATGTGTTACTTTTTTAAGAACTTGTGCACTTCTATCTTTCTAGAAAAGCATCCCAAAACACTGTCCATATATGTAAAGCTACTGACACCTACATATTATTGCATGAAAAAAGGACAGCTTTCAGTGGAACTTGAAACGATTTTTTTTTTTTCTCTGAAACACTTTCATATAAACGCCTTTCTTGAAAAACTGCCATTTTAAAAATTGCTACGGTAGACAAGTCCTACTGACGGTAACAGCAGTAAGGACTTAGTAAAGGCCTGTATTTAACTCTTAATACCAACTTGAGAAATAAAGTGATGAAATGAATGAGGAGAAAATAATTGTAATGCAGACTGTGACTGGCTAAATCACTGTAAAACGTGACAGGAATATTTTAATCTCAGACAGGCATGAATTCCATTATGTGGCACCTCAATCTGCATTATATTTAAATCTTATCTTATTTGCAGCATGCCCAAGTTAGTCCATACTCATGTGCATCCTACCTACAATTTAATGAGCAGATAATGAATAAAAGTCGACTCTGTAACTAACTTACATAGGTTCATTGTGGGCTGCACAATGCAAACTGATTCTTACAGATGCTAGTCTATGCCTCTTCTTGATGCTGGTGAGGTGCCTAGATCTCATGCTAATCCTTGCATAGATCTATTAGGTAGGCAAAAAGAGCTTCAGACACTGAATATAATGTATGCATACCTCTTTGCATTTAGATAAATATAGTAATTTATCACTTAAGAAAAGTACTGCGGGCCTGGGGTTAAATTAATAGCTTCTGAGTAGCGGTGGGTAAAACTCAGAAATTCTGTTCTGTGTAAAAATTTTACATTATGAGGAAGATAATGTTTCAAATCGGAACAAGAATGGGAAATGTTCATACTTCATGAGAAATAATAACAAACACAAAAATTCTGAAGATTTTTTAAAGAATACTAAGAAAAAAAACCTCTAGGTCAGTTTTTCTGAAGCAAGAAGTCTGCTGTCATATCTACCACTTCAGACAGCTTATTTTCCTTCTAGATGTTTAGTGGGTAAAAACAGTCAAGAGTGAACTTCAGCATCAAAATTTCCATTGTCAAAACAAAATTCAGCTTATTTCCATGTGAAGAGATAGTTCAATTAGAACTCCATTTTAATGCAGGATTCTCAGGATATCTCCCCTCTCTTACACAGAGCAAAGTGTCTGGAAGACCTAAAGAGATAGATGTAGCAAAGCATTTTATATTGCCATCTTTCTGTCCAGTAACCTGGATGGTGCAAGTACGCAACAGAAAGCCTGACAATTTTAGTCCACAGATACCATTTTACCCAAAATTTGCTAGGTGATCATGCAAGCCTTCAGGAGAACTGTGTTTATGATTCTCTAATTCTTTCCTGAAACAAATAAGGTATTTATTTTAATAACTTAGGGCATTCAATCAAAAGTAATTATGTCAAGGGACTCATCAACTCTGCCACTGATGGATACTTTTGGCATATATGAAACTAATGAAGATATCTTCATTCCTGCTTTGTACAGAACTCCAGACAAAATTACTGAGATTATGTTTGGAAAATAGTTTTTGGCCTTGTGATAACTCCCTGCATTCCAATCTATCTGGCAATATTACCTAGAAAAACTAATGTATAAATAAGAAGATCTCCAGTGTGTGTGTAATGTAAGAGAATTGAATTTATTTTATATCAAAACTTTTCCGTAATATTTAATTGATAATTTAAAAAGTTCCTTCAGGATATTAATTATTGCTCTAAACCTGGCCTCACACAGTCATTAAAATTGTACTGGAAGTCATTCTTGTTGAGCTCATTTTTACATAAAAGACAGTCAATATGTTAGCATCAGGAGTTACATTATGCCACGAAAACCTGACCACAAATTGATAATCTTTGCAACTCTGTAGGCTTTATTGTGTTACTTCATAAATAGCACTTGGAACTCTGTAATTTCTATCGAAAAGGGAATTAAAAATAAGAAAATTCCAGTTTACTACTACCAGATTTTGCATTCAATGAATTGTATCTCCAAACTATTGAAAAAAAAAAAAAAATCTCACAAACCAGTCTCCATTGGGTACAAAACTATAGTTGAAAGGCACTCGTGGAGATTAACTAGCCCAACCTCCTTGCTTAGAGCGGGGCCATTTGGAGAAGGGCTGTATTCAGTTGGGTTTTGAATACACCCAAAGACGGAGGACGCAACACAGCTTCTCTGGGAAACATGATCCAGTGCCTGAACATTCTGACAGTACAAAAGACTTTTTTTGCTCATGTTTGAATGGAATTTCCTGTATTTCCATTTGTACCCATTACCTCTTGTCCTGCCACCGAGTAGGCTCAGGCTCCCTCTTTACTTCCTTTCATCCTTGAGGTATTTATGGACGTTGATGTAAGATCCCCCTCAGCTTTCTTTTCACCAGGCTGAACAGTCCCTGATCTTAGCCTCCCCTTGTATGCCAGATGCTCCAATCCCTTAGTCCTCTTCGTGGCCCTTTGCTGTATTTGCTCCAGGAAGTCCATGTCTGTCTTGTGCTGAGGAGTCGAGGCATGGACACAGCACTCCAGATGTGGCCTCACCAGTGCTGAGCAGCGGGGGAGAATCACCTCCCTTGACCCGCTGGCAACTCTCTTCCTAGTACAGCCCAGGCTGCTGTTGGCCTTCTTTGCCACCAGGGCACACTGCTGGCTCATGGTCAACTTCCTGTCCACCGCCATCGAACTACTTTTCTGCTGAGATGTTTTCCAGCTAGTCAGACCACAGCATTTTCTAGGACATGAGTTTATTCCTCTCCTTATGTGGTACTTGGCATTCTCCTGTATTGAACTTCATGAGGTTCTTATTGGCTCATTTCTGCAGACTATTGAGGTGCCTCTGAATGATGACACAAACATCAGTTTTCTATCACCTGCACAGTTCCAGAGGGTACACTCTGTCCAGGTTATTAATGAACACATCAAACAAAACTAGTCCCAGTTCTGAACCCTGTGGGAAATCACTAGCTACTGGCCTCAAATATCTGGCTGATGATCACAGTACACAGAGCCTAGCAATTTGGCCAGTTTTGCAATCCACCTCACCTCACATTTTCTCAGTTTTTCTGAGCAGGTTGTTATGGGATATATCATCAAATGTTTTGGTAAAGTCAGGATAAAAAAAAAACATCCACTGCTCACGTCACTGTAGAAGGCGATAGGTGAATTGAGCACAATTTCCCATTTGTTAACCCATATTTACTTCTGGTCACATCTCCCATTATTGATAGGTTTGTGAATGGTGTCCAGAATTATTTCCTACATCACTTTTCATCAGGACCTATGCTGAGGCTCACTGGCCTGTAGTTCCCTGAATCATTCTTCTAGCCCTTCTTTCATATAGTAGTGACAACTGCTCCAGTCCTCAGAAACTTCTCCCAGTCCTCATAACATTTCAGACAGAATCTCCAGTGGCCCAGCAATTACCTCAGTCACCTCCCCACTACTGTGCATATCCCATCATGTTCACTGTCCTTGTGTACATATGGTTTGTTTAAGTTTTCCTTAACCTGACCCTCTCCTACCAAGGATAAGTCTTTCTTACTTCAAAACTGATTTCTGGTCTCAGGGGCCTAGTACTCCTGAAGCACCCTACCAATAAAGACAGAGGTAAAGACGCTATTCAGTAGCTCAGCCTTTTCTGTGTCCTTTGGCACAAGGTCCTCTGCTCCTTTCATCAGTGGGTCCACATTTTCTCTATTTTTCCTCTTGCTGCTGAAGTACTTGTTCAAGCCCTTCATGTCCCTCACCACCAGGTGAGCTTTGGCTTTCATAACCCCACCCTTGCATGTTCAGTCAGTGCGTATTTGCCCTGGCTCACCTGTCTCTGCTTCCACCTCCTATATGATTCTTTTTTGTCTCTGAGTTTAGCCAGGAGAGACTCATTCATCCATGCAGGCTTCCTCCTGCCTTTGCTTGATTTCTTGCCCACCAAGATGAACCACTGTCAAGGTTGGAGGAGGTGATACTTGGAAATCAACTAGCTCTCTGGGATTCCTCTTCTCTCCAGAACCATATCACATGTGACTTTTCAAAGCAGATCCCAAAAGAGGACAAGAAACATACAAAAATGTAATCTATAAAAAGATGAAGCTGGACTTTTTTTTTCTCTATCTTAAAGATTCATATTGTTTTTTTTTTTTTTTTTCCTCCTTGTTTTGTTGTTGTTGGTATTTGTTTTGCTTTTGCTTTGGTTTGGTTTTGTTTTCTCTCTTCAAGGTGGAAATTTGAGAATTTTTCTGTATTCTGCTATGGCAGGCATTTTTTAAAAAAAGTCCATCTCTCTACAGCACAGAAAACACTAAGAAAACTTATATTCATACATCAAACAGCAAATGTCTTTATTGGCTAAAGCACTGCTATTTTTATGAGAATGGTAGGATCCTAGCTTCTAAGGAAAAAAAGTTTTTTCAGTTGGTCACAGTTTTCAAAGGCAGGTATAATGATATGTCATCGGAGTACCAAATTATTTCTGTGCATGTCTTAACTTCAGTTTTCTGTCATTACAGTCATTGTGGTACTATATGTAGCACTACGGAGGCAGAAGAAAAAGGACACCCTGATGACCTCTAAAGAAGACATCAGAGATAACGTTATCCATTATGATGATGAAGGAGGTGGAGAAGAGGACACCCAGGCTTTTGACATTGGTGCCCTGAGAAATCCCAAAGTGATTGAAGACAACAAAATACGCAGAGACATAAAACCAGACACCTTGCGTTTCCCACGACAGAGACCACCAGTGGAAGATAACACAGACATAAGAGATTTCATTAATCAGAGGCTGCAGGAAAATGATGTGGATCCAAATGCACCCCCTTATGACTCCTTGGCAACCTATGCTTATGAAGGAAATGGATCTGTTGCAGAGTCACTTAGCTCTATAGAGTCTCTTACTACAGAAGCAGACCAGGATTATGACTATCTGAGTGACTGGGGACCTCGTTTTAAGATCTTGGCAGACATGTTTGGAGAAGAAGAAAGTTATAACCCTGACAAAGTCACTTAAGAACAAATACAACAGTGAAATAAAAAGTAATCAAACAACATTAAAAAGATAAATCTAAGCTTTATAATAGGACAGGATTCCTTTGATTATAAAAGACAACAACAGTTTCCAGCAAGTTACTACATTTATCATACTGTCAGTTTTTGTTTGATCAGCAAAGGAAAGATAAATCCTGTAATATACACATTTTTTGTTGTCCTTATTTTGTTACTCTGGAATTACACTGAGACAAACTCAGGCCTACAAGGTACAGTTTACTGATTGACTTAGAAAGAAGATAGCTGTCTGGCATCACAGTGGAAGAGTGGTAGCTTTTTCGTAATTCCACTAAAGTGCCTATTGAAACTTTTATCATTTAAGTGGTAAAGAGTCTGCTGTGATGGTGTTACAAAACTGAACGGTAAATTGGACATGAACTTTAAGACAAGAAGCAATAGCAACATGCTGACTTCGTTCAGAACAAAAATGGATATAACTTCCTGGGGTATATATAATGACTAAAACTAGAAGGGGTGTATATTGTGGGGGGTTATGTTTGTGTTTTTTAAAAAGAAGGAAACACTATGTCAAGACATCATATTTCTTCTTCCAAAATTTCACTGAAAATTGAAATTTAAAATGCTATTGCTCACTCTGAAGATGTAAAGCCAAAATTAAAAAGAAAAAGGTCTTAGCATACATTAATGAATATTGAAATGTTCGTGAAAATATTACTTTTTTTTTTCCAGAATAATAAAACATGAAAGCAGCTATTCCTTTACATGAATGAAATTTCCCTTGGCTCCCCCTCTTCTTTTAAAATGAGAGTATTATCAGAACATAAAATAGAGAGGGGTTTTTTTAGGAGTATTGTTGTATTTTTAGTACCAAGTAATTTATTTCCTTGTAATTATCACTAAAGAAGTATATGTAAAGAATTCCACATCACTTTTCTTTGCAATTAGATTATTCTTCTGTGGGTACTACAGACATATATATTATAGAGATAGTTATTTTTCGACTAACCATCTGCCATATCACCATATCACTGTATTGTTGTATTCTAGTGTCAGATTGTCACAAAAATTTTTACAAAGCATACTGAGGATGGAATCCATATTAATTTTGTTCTTCATAGAATGGCTTGGGTTGGAAGAGATCCTAAAGATCACCTAGCTCCTCCTGCCTCTGCCATGGACTGGGACATCTTACACTAAACCAGATTGCTCAAAGCCCCACCAAGCCTGACCTTGAAACTTCCAGGGATGGGGCATCCATAACTTCTCTGGGTGATGTTTTCCTGTGCCTCACCACCCTTGTAGTAAAGAATTTCTTCCTAATGTCTAATCTAAATCTATCCAATTTTAGTTTAAAATCATTACCTCTTGTTCTAATGAAATCCACTTCTTGCCAAAATATGAACAGAGGCAGAATATAAATATGACAGTATGTCTGTCTACACTTTATGTACATATCTATGCATAAGCATAGCTGAGCAATTAACAGAAGTGCACATATTTGTAAGACATTATGCCATGGAAGATTCTTGTAAAACTATTTCGTGTGATTTTTTTTCTGATGATCTAAGGCATACACATTTTGTAAGACAGTGGTTTATAGCCCCCAAAGTGCATATATCCTTATATTCTCCTTCTAAAATCTCTGCAGTGCTATATAATCTGCTCAAGCTCTACCAATGATTAATGGTACTGGCAAGGTCAACTTAAGTCTTTCATTAATAAGTAGTCTTCCATTCACCTCAGGTCTACAGCTTACTTTTCGTACCACAGAAGATTTAATAGCTACCAGATATAGCTAGCTGACAAGCCTGATTAACATACCCAAATTCCCTTCACTCTGTTGTGGAAATGTAAAGGTATTTCGCAGTTGTATAAATGACTCTCCCAACAAGATTTTTAAAAGCATATAGCTTAAACAATCTTAGAATTATATGGTACAGTTGGACAGGGCTGTCCAGTGTTAGCATAGAAAATCAGTGTTAGCATAGCTTATACCAGCAGTGCTGATGAGTAACACAGCACATGGTAACAAGAAATGTTTTTGGTTGGTGTTTTTTCTTTCATTATTGGCAAAGGTATCCTATGTTCCTTGAATAACAAACTAAGATAACAAAAGCTCTCTTATCATATGATAGGGAAGCAGATGGATTGGCAAGGCCCATTTACAAGTGTAACAATTTTAGAATTAAAGGGAGTGTTTTTAATTTTTGTGCTTCTTGACGGCATAGCAAGGTCAACTTGATACCGCAGAGTAGGCTTAAAACGGAGTTCTTCAAGAAAAAAAGTAGGTTTACAGATGTGCAATCTTGGGATCAGATTCTGCTCTTTGTAACAGTATTGGTCCTTTACGAGTATTACGTAAGTAAAGTCAACATAAGCAAGAGCTGAGACTCCTGAGAAAGTTGTAATTCTGGCAGATCCTGGGTGAATATTAGGACTGTCAAACAGGTTGGCATTTGCTGTGAGCAGGACAGTCTGTACGGGAACCTGACATCCAAAATGAGTACATAGAAAATGTGATCTTAATCATGCTATTACACACAATTCAGATACAACAGTGAGTTGTTTTATGCCAAATTATCAGCAAATTTAATATCAAATGCATATTTTTTACATTTAAGAACTTTGTAATTGAGATGTTTCTGTCACATAATTAATAAATCTTGAGGAAGATTAAAAAAATTGGTATGCAATTACTGATGTAATTATGCTATAAAGTCCTCATTAAAATTTAAGACATTTTTATAAAGAGCAGTCAAACTATTTTAACTTAATGTGCATTTTTTTTTATATAAATATCTCTGTAGAACTAAGGAAAATAATTGCTTTACATTCACACATAATCTAGGATCCATGAAATTTCTTTTATTCCATGTTCTATCACTCTTTCTAATAGATGCCTGCAAGGTTTAAAGACCTTATTTTTTAAAAAAGTAATTGGACAAATATGAAGTTTATAAGATTTAAAATATGTCAAGGCATCTAAAATGACATGAAGTCAATGGGATTAAGGAACCCCAGTGCATCTGTAAATTATATCAGATATGTACTTTTGTTTTTAAACACTGTATCTTTGAAAAATCCTTACAAAGACTTGCACAATCCAGATCATACAGTGGATGTTTGTCTTCCTCGGGACTGAGGAAAGAGTCATTAAACTTCACATCCGTGACAGGAAGCTACTTACAATAAAGCTTAAAAGGCACTGAAGTGGTAGAATCAAGATATCATTTAGATTTCCCAACTTAAGATACTGGTGCACAAACATCCGTCATCATCTTAAATGCCTGAACAGTGTCCCCCTCAAAACATTCTGTAAAATGCCTTCAGCATGCGAAGGCTTTGAGGCACTGTATTGGCATAGACAACTCCATGATTTAAGACAAAAACCTATGATTTGACTAGTGCTGCTGAAATACAAGTCTAAATGGAAGGCATTCAGCTAAGAAGTGAAGTACCTAAGGAAATCTAGCTCATGAGCTTACACCGTGGACATACAGAACTGAATACAAATTTATAACAGACCCTTTAAAAGGAATTTCAAGGAAGAAGGAAAAAGCTTTCTGTGCCCTCCCAAGAAATACCTAAAAACATCACTACTTGGGAAAGTTCAGACAATTTCACAGAACATAAAAGATTGCTAAAATCTGGATTTAAGCTTGCTACCTCACAAATCTGAAAATGTTGTTACTCTTAAAATGTAGATTTGCCATATTATCAGTGAGTCAGACAACAAAGATTTGGAAAGAAATGACAGTAGATGATGTCTGTGGCACAAAGATCTATCTGAATATTTTATACTTCTGCAATTTTTACTTATTCTATAAATTTGCTCTAAATTTTGATGTTTGAAAATAAAATAACAGATAATGAGGATTTAATCTGAGTTATGAAAAGAGCTCATTATTATGGAGCAAACAGCAGTAAATGAAACAACAGATTACTGACAATATTGTTCTAGATGCTACCTTGCAAATGTTTTTGTGTTAAGATGTCCAGACAAACTCAACTGATCTTTCACAGCATTAAAAAATATGGTGCTGCCAATGCTATATTCATTTTAGATTTTTCTCCACTATCATTATGAAAGAGTTCTTAAGTCTGTGTTGATATGAAATAACAAACCTCTGTTAAGTGAATACAGAAAGAATATACAATATTACTCTGGGTTCCTGACATTTCATATAATGCCAGTGACTGGTTTTACTTGCTGAGATTTGCATTTGTAAATTATTTACTATTGTTAATTTTTAATTTTTATTATTTAAATTTCAATCCTGTGTGTATAGAAATATTTTAAACTTTACAAAACTTCATAAAACAAATGATGAAATGACTTGTAAAAATAACCCTGTGGAAGTGACATTTAACTGTAAATGAAAATCAAAGTTTATATTAAACCCTCCCAAACCTTCCCTTAATGGCAAATCTATAACAAATGGATTCCTTTTCTCTTCTTATTTAAATCAAGACAGAACAGGAGAAACAATTGCTATTTTGAGCAATATTAAGATAAAGTCCTGTCTTTTTTTTTTTTTTTTTTTTTTATTGTTTTTTTGGTTTTTTTTTTTTTTTTTTTTTTTTTTCAGATATTCAATTTAATTCATTTATAAAATTCCTTTAATTAACTTCAGTGAAAATCCCCAGACACTTTTTTCCCCATCTTTCTTTAATTGGCATGGCTCTAGTCAAAATAAACCTCTATTAAGTACAATGAGTATAATGGTTGATAGATGTCAGCAGATACTATGGTCAGACTACCTGGAAACAGAGAAGGACCTAGATGGCGGTGGACAGGAAGTTGACCATGAGCCAGCAGTGTGCCCTGGTGGCAAAGAAGGCCAACAGCAGCCTGGGCTGTACTAGGAAGAGAGTTGCCAGCGGGTCAAGGGAGGTGATTCTCCCCCGCTGCTCAGCACTGGTGAGGCCACATCTGGAGTGCTGTGTCCATGCCTCGACTCCTCAGCACAAGACAGACATGGACTTCCTGGAGCAAATACAGCAAAGGGCCACGAAGAGGACTAAGGGATTGGAGCATCTGGCATACAAGGGGAGGCTAAGATCAGGGACTGTTCAGCCTGGTGAAAAGAAAGCTGAGGGGGATCTTACATCAACGTCCATAAATACCTCAAGGATGAAAGGAAGTAAAGAGGGAGCCTGAGCCTACTCGGTGGCAGGACAAGAGGTAATGGGTACAAATGGAAATACAGGAAATTCCATTCAAACATGAGCAAAAAAAGTCTTTTGTACTGTCAGAATGTTCAGGCACTGGATCATGTTTCCCAGAGAAGCTGTGTTGCGTCCTCCGTCTTTGGGTGTATTCAAAACCCAACTGAATACAGCCCTTCTCCAAATGGCCCCGCTCTAAGCAAGGAGGTTGGGCTAGTTAATCTGCAGAGGTTCCACTCTCAGCCGTTCCGTGATTCTATTTCTTGTGCTAAAAATTCTCCTGTCTGTTTAGGCTCCAGACGTCTAGTCAATTCACTATGGTTAGGATCCTAACTACACACACATAGTACCTATGATTTGTTTTAGAGAGACAATTGAGGTAGGAGCCAGGGAATCTTGTAGCAATTGAAAATTACTTGCAGTGTAGATGAACTGGAGATGACTAATTATTTTCTGTCCCTTCCAGTTCAAGAATGAAGTGGCATCACATGAAACTAGAAGTCAGGATGAAAATAAACTGAGGAGCTTCTTCATATAATGAGTAGCCAAGGAGGCTCAGAGTTGACATAAGTTGAAAAAGAGACTGGACAATTTCCTGAAAAACATATCATTTTTGGTTGCTTAATACAGAGGAATCACACTTGGCTCAGGAAGTCCCTGAATAGCACCAAATTAGCAAATGGGGAGTCGTATAACACGGTCTTTTCCTATGTGATTTGCTAGGATATCAGTTTATGGCAGCTGCTGGAAAAAGTTTCCAATCCAGTTTGACCAATATTACTTTCTTATTACTAGTTATAATGTAAATTTAATTAATCCTCAAATCATCATGCCATGAGTTCTAATCTTGTAAATTGCACAGATAAAGCCTGTTCCTTAACGCACTTTTTTGGATTACTTGTAATGTAATCGATAACGTAAAATCTGAGATTATTCATATCAGATTTTAACTAATTGATTTATTTCCTTCTGTTCTGCATACCTTTATGTTGTGTTCATCAAATTTTGTCTTTAGAACGGACGCTATACTGATTACTGTCAGTGACAATTACACAGTTTGGCCTATTATTTCATTTTTGGATAAAGATGATAACCTCTACAATACATGCCATCATTAGTATGCCTTTCACTTCCTTAGCTGTCCTAGTTACTTCCCTGTGACCTGAGAAAACATGAAGGAGAAGGGAAACTTAGTGACTGCCTGGCTAGATGAGTGGCTGTTAGTCCACTATTCAGGAGGGCAGCCTACTGCTCTCCTGCTGTGTGTTGTGCTTTTAGAGATGATTTATTGTTCTCACGCATTCAGTACTGTGTATTTACTAGTTAAAAGCATGCTTTTCTACTAGATGTCTCTGTCAGAAAAGATAATCAAGTAGCATACATTATTTTCTTTTTCTGAAGCTATCAAGGTGTGTGGGGAGGAAATTGGAATCACAGTAGAGGAGAACAAAAATATATGCCTTAACAGAATGTCAATTATTATCAACAATTTTCAGTAAATAGTTATTATTTGTACTTGGTGTTTATTTTTCGTCAGTAGATGTTGAAATCAGGGCAATACATTCAATATTATTCAGAATGCTCTTGTTGCCTTCAACCCCTGCTGCTTTAGCCTCTTAAGGTTGGTTTGAAGCTTGATCTTTATCCCCCTATGTGTTTATTACTCATCCATTTATGGGTCTAGCTGAATATCTGGTTACAGATGAACTTTCACAGTAGAAACATCTGACAAAGAAAAACATGACACATCTGTAAAGACACAGAATTGTAGTTGGGACTGATGCAAGATTTTTCAGAATGAACAAACATCAACTTAATGTTCTGCAAACTGACATTAGCAGAATTTGTACTGTGAACTTAATAAGGAAAGTACTAATCATGATATCAAAACCTTTAGCATATTTTCAACCATTCTTCTACATTATGTAATTCACTTACCAGCTTTCTGTGTATGGAAGGAGATACAGAGGGAGAAGAAGGACTGTAGAGTTATTATCTCCTCTTTTTTTTTTCTGCTACTTGTATCTAGCGTACCTTTGTATATATATATAAATAACAATCTGACATTTCATAGCTTGATTTGTTAGACAGATTATGAAATACATATTCCGTGAAACTAAGGCAGATTTGTCAATGAGAAATGGAATAAACAGAATGCAATACAGCAAGACATTATTACTCAGTTCTTAAAAGAAGAAGACAGATATTTAGTTCGTCTTTTTTCAGGTTTGCTGAATTTACCTCATTAACATATGGTCGTTGTTCTTAGAAATCCTGTGCCACAATTGGTAAGTTCTTTATTTTACTCTCTAGGACTAATTTTTATTATTTTGATGATTGTAACTTGAATTAAATTATTCCAGATTACATACTTCAGTTGTCATGCTTGGCCAGGTGATGTTACTGAAAGTACTTAACATCATATGTAATCAAGAGAAAATGGTAAGTAAACACACACACACACACACAAAAAAAAAAAAAAAAAAAAAGAGATTTATGAGTCTGCTGACCTGGGAAAAATCAATGACAGATACTGAGCATGGAGATTTGTCTGAATTGTTGCCTATTCCGGAAGAGAGTGCTCTGCAGCCCAAGCTGACAGAGTTATCCAAGTTCTCTCTTGATGATTATGGAGAAGAGATTATGGCAGGGTTCATATTCTATGAAGTAGTGTATTGGTTTGACTACCTGTCAAGGTAATTACTGTAGAAAACTATTGTCATGAGTAGAATTAAAGCCCCATTTTGAACACTAAGTGGTACAGGAAAGTTAAGTACCCAGGAAAAGCTAAATAGAACCATCCTTCCCATTGAAACAGTCTATAAAGGGGCATAATGGTCTGCCTAGAAATAGCACACCATTTCTGATCTGTAATTCAGACACTGTTTATGAATTTCCACTAAAGCATTGTAGGATTAAATTCTTAACAGAATAACATGAAACAGAAAAAAAATGTTGTGAGACATCATTGGTTTCTGCTGACTCAGGGTGACTGCTCAGTTCCATAATACCAGCAAGTTCCCATCCCTGCGATCTTATCACAAAGCCTGGCCATGAAGTTTTGCACCTCGCTCCAGCCTCTCTGCAGTATCTCTTAAAGCCAGCGCACCAAGCTCCCCGGTACTGCTAACCATCTAAAGTTTGCAGGTCCTATGTTGCTTAGGGAACAAGATCCTTGCATATTTGCTGCATTCAGCCCTGGAGGCTTCTTCAATGCTTTTAAGAGAGGAATATTCCAATAAGTTATTTCCAATAATTACTCAACATAATTGCTCTCGCAGACAGGAAAGCCATCTGTTTCCTGGGCTGCATCAAAAGAAGCATGGTCATCAGGTCAAGGAAGGTGATCCTGCCCCTCTAGTCTGCCCTGGTGAGACCTCACCTGGAGTACTGCATCCAGATGTAGAGTACTCAGCACAGGAGGGACATGGACCTGTTGGAGCATGTCCAGAGGAGGGCCACAAAAATCGTCCAAAGGATGGAACACCTCCCCTGTGAGGACAGGCTGAGAGAGCTGGGGCTGTTCAGCCTGGAGAAGAGAAGGCTCTGAGGAGATCTGATAGCGGCCTTTCAGTATCTGAAGGGGGGCTACAAGAAAGAAGGGGACAGACTCTTCAGCAGGATCTGTTGTGATAGGACTATGGGAAATGGTTTCAAATTGAGAGAGGGGAGATTTAGACTAGATATAAGGAAAAAGTGTTTTACAGTAAGGGTGGTGAAGCACTGGCACAGGTTGCCCAGAGGGGTGGTGGAAGCCCCGTCCCTGGTCCTTGAAGGCCCTGACCTTCAAGGTCAGGCTGGACAGTGCTATGAGCAACCTCATCCAGCTGTAGTTGCCCCTGTTCACTGCAGGGGAGTTGGAATACATGGCCTTTAAAGGTCCCTTCCAACTCGGATGATTCTATGATTCTACAATAATCATGCATAGCTGCATTATTTTTCATGTGTTTTCATCATATAAATAGTATTGACTATTTCAAATTAACCATAAAGTTGTTGCTACCAACATAATTTCTTATGTATATTAAGAAGTGAGATCCACAAATGGCAATTTAACTACAACATTTTTTTCTATCTATTAATAGATTATGAACACAAAGGCTGAAATTCATGTTACCTGACTTTCAATAGTGTAATCCCTTTGAACTCTAGATGGGTCAAAATGTCATTTTAAATGATGCTGAAATTTAAAAAGAATTAATACAACCAGTGCTAAATTTACCCTGCCCAAGGCAAGGGGTTGGAACTGAATGATCTTCAAGATCACTTGCAACCCAAGCCATTTTATAATTCTAAATTCCACGTACATATAATTTCTTAACCTGTTCAGTCTGCAGCCCACTCATATTTCATATCAAGTACTTGCTATGCAGTCTGCAACAATCCACTAACTCACACCAGCTGTTCCCTCTATTCCTCTCAACAAAGCGAAGGATTGCCAGCATTAAGTCTTGCTGTAGGCAGTAGGCAGTCATGTACTTAATTGCCTTGAGCTTTTTAAATACTGTTATGAAAGAGCATTATTACTGAGAAAATATGCATATGTTTAAAAAAGCATTATATCAGGCCTAATTTTTTTTTTTCCCTAGATGTATAACCTATAGTCATATACTAGCATCAGAGATAATAGTTCCTTTTTATGATGAAGTCACTTCAGCCTGCTCAAAACTCTACAGAAACAAGAATGTAATGGCTTGGCAATCACATACCAGCTAATGAGAAATCAACAGGCTCTGAGCTCTTTTCAGATTTATCAGAGACTGCAAAGAGAGACTTGAATCCCACCAGAGCACTGTATGATGCATATTAACACTGTGAAAGGTTCTGTGCACTTCTGAAACATAAATTATTACCAAGTACTTGACAATGGCTCTTCACAGTTCCTGTGTTTAGCATAATTCTTTTCCTGCTAAGTGATTATGACTTTATTAAGAGCAATGGACTGAATTCAACTATGAAAAAAGTGCTGAACACTCCAAGTCAGTAACAATTATGACTGCTTATTTATGAGCTGAATTGAAATGTATGATTGTCAGGGTGGCCTCAACAAGGAAGAAATTTCTTAGTGATAGTTAAAGGAGAATCCTGTCTACCCCTGCAGGAGGCACAGCAGGGGTACTGAAAGCCTCCTGCACAGCAGGCAACACAGTTGTACGTTGTCTTCAGAACTGTATAGTATCATAACTTGTCTTTAGCTCTGATTTCTTGTTAGGCTTAAATTTAATGCTCACAGTGGAACCAGTCTCTGCTAAAAGTCCTGTGCAGTTGTGCACAGAAATGAAGCAGACAAGAAACACATCAACTTTTAACAGCAGTTGCTCAGCCAGCCCTTGGATCTCAATATGATAGAAATATGGAAGCCGAAAAGATCCTGAAATTTCTAGTATCCCTAGGTACATATTCATTTTTGGAAATACAGAACACCATGAGGTTTTCAGAATAGTTGCAGAAGCTTGTTTCATAAAATGGAACCACACATACAAACATAAAAATTTCTCACAGAACAGAAATTGCAAGCTTTGACTAGTGCTTGTTTATGCCAAACCTGCTTTTCAAAATATTGAGAGAGCCATCCCTGACATCAGTTTAATCCAGTTATAATGCACACTAAATAATTTTAGGTTTATAGTTTTAATGAAAGATTATTACTAATGATAGAAGATACAAATGTTCATGTGTCTGATTTTTCTTTTTTTTTTTTTTTTTTTTTTTTTTTTTTTT
>VXAV01005170.1:2614-13041 GCA_013399715.1 Alectura lathami
TAGCCTATTGAGTCCCAACAATTCATGTGAATTTACATTATGAGGATTATAAAATGTGTGAAGACCATCCCTCTTAAACAAGCATCTCTCCTAGCTAAAACCATTTTAAAACTGTTGCTTTGCTATGCATCACATCAATCATAGAATCATAGAATTGCCTGAGTAGGAAGGGACTTTAAAAGGTCATCTAGTCCATCTCCCCTGCAATTAACAGGGACAATGCAAGTCCTCTTAAGTCTACCTTCAACGCAGCAAGTTCTGGAGCTTTTTCTCACTATCAGTTAAGGAACAAGTCCCACCAACTCCACTCTACCCAGGATAAAAATCTATTTTATTTATCAATTCATAACATTTACCTCTGACATTGAGCACATTTTCAATTCTCCTTTGACTACTTCCTCTATTAACCTCTTCCTTGACATGTAAAACTTACAAACTTATAAAGGGATACAATACTATATTAATGCTTATATTTTTAAACTTTTAAAAAATAAATTAGAACACTGTTGGAACTGAATTTGGATTCTACTGCATCATCTCGGGAAGTTGCAGTAAATGTTATTTAGAAAACATTGCTTGTAGAGAATACAAGCTTCTTATGTAGTCTGCATATCATATGACTTAATGGAACAAAATAATATTACCAAGATTTGGGCCAGTATTATTTAATTACTTCATTATATAAAATATGAATGAAAAGCTAAAAAGATTAGAAGACATTACTACATGAAAGTCATTGATTTGCCCACTGAAAACAGGAAATCTTTCTTCAGTGCTTCTAAGCAAGAATGACACTGAAGCCTTCATGCAGAACATTAACAGACAGATTTCAAGAAATCAAAGCTATGCACCTACCACAGAGTTTTCCTATACACTAGTTTCTCACCTTTCTTATGCCAATACTTGGGGAGGTGTGGGGGAGATATTTTAGCAGAAAGTCAAGGGCCAGATGGTAGCAAATTCAGATCTTCAAACCAAAAAATATATTTGTGAAAAATCTCTGGGAAAATAAATAAAGGTACCTTGTATGCTAAAATTCAATTCTATGCAAAAAGACAGGATAAAGCTTTGTGGCCAAGGTATAACCCTCTGAAGATATGGTTTAGTAATCATACATCCTTAACTACATTACTGTTAGCTTGTACATCTAAGGATGCCCATTGTTACTTGATTTTAAAAGGTTTCTAATCTTGTAATGAAACTGTATTTTTGACCCTCCACAAAACAGAATCTGATTTGAGCATCATAATGTAATTAATCATGGATTTTAGTGTCTCATTTGAGATAGTTTATTCAGATCTGAGAAATATATTTCATGTCTATAATTGCATTATATGAAAAGAAAATAAACTACATAATTGAAAATGAACCATGTGTAATATTAATCGTAAAATGGAACTACTTGGAGTTTAGAGCTTGGGCCCAACTAACTTCCGCTTTGACTCCTCTTCAGTCATTTTCAACAATTCAAAAAGAGACTGAAACTCTGCTACTTGACTTCCCATACCAGCTCCAAAGTTCTCTGTTAAATCATTTCAGATAAACATGAACCTTCAATCACATGCACATTTTAGCTTTCATTTCCTGTACTGCAGTCATCCACATCTTTCATGCCTTTGTTACATCTGCAGTCGTATCTGTAAGGAGGTCCATAAGGGGGGAAAAAACAGCTTCTAGATGAAAAAAGGCGAATATAGTATTGTTATGGTATTACATTCTCCTGGAAATCAAAATCAGACGTATGCTACATCCTCCAAAACCAGATCCTTAGCTCCAACAGATAATGGATATGGATATCATTTTTTCCTAACGCTTTTTGCACTTTTTTTCCCTCCCCAGAGTTAAGTATATTAAGATGACCTTTGGAATCCTTCTATTTTAAACAATAGTTGTGATTAAATGAAAAAAAGCTCAGCCACTTAGGTTATGTTTGTAAAGAAAGAAAGACACACATTGAATAATTCAATCTAATACTCTAAACCACACTTTAGATATTGACAGCACCAGCAGTTAGCATTTACACTAGGAAGGGCATATGCTACTGTAAAAACTAACAATGTATAAATGCCTGCAGCAGTCTAAATTGGCTGAGCTTTGCAAAAGAAGTTTGAATAGTCATCACTGAGTATACTCTAATGAAGAAAAGAAGCAGATGGTGTGCTGTTTTTACTTTGTGAATTGGTGGTTACAGAAGTCAGAAAGGTAACAACTATGCACCAAAAAAAGTCCTCTCTTATTACTGCTGAGTAGGCACACACAAGGCTTGAAATTGTTGAGACGAGGATGACTGTTAACATCTTGTCACAACTACTCCCTTTATTCTTTCTTCTGCTGGAAGATGAGTCTTGAAGCTATGCCTCCCTCTGCCCAGCACTGTGTCCATAAGACAAATCCGATATTCCTCACCCACTATTCATATATTGAGGATACTGATGGTCTCTGTATATTTCCAAGAGATTCCAGATAGATTTTGTTTAACCTATGATATCTAAGCAGCTTTTACAGGGACAAAAGTATACAACTTCCTTCCAATAACTTTCAATCCAGTTTTTCATACTATTTCCTAAATCTCATTTTGTGTACAGCCACATCTGTTCTCCCTTAAACTTCCAGTTGCCAAGCTGATTTTGTATCTGTGTGTAATGTGTAGGCTAAAACAAAAAGGGGAAGTCTTTCACCTGGGAATGAGAAAGTTTGATAGAGGCTAGAGGGAGAGCAGAAATGGAAAAGAATTAGCCTTAGCCACCTGGTTAGCTAGAATTATTCCCAACATTTAGCAAGTGTGGAAATAATGATAAACTTAAATGAAGGGTTTTGAGATGACAGTACGGATAGTAAGCACTCAGCAGAAATTAGGACATAAAATAAGGAGCCAGATTCAATTGCAAAAGCTAAAGAGATTTGGGCAAGGACACCAATTCCTACTGATCTCTGTACAATTCCCAGGTGTTTGTTCCATTTTCAAAGACTCAGATTAGAAAAGCTGCCTCCTTGCTTCCTCTCAGTTTGCCCTCTCTATTTTTGTGTTAATTTCCATGCCAAGGAAAAAACAATGTAAAATACAAACACACAAAAAAAAGTCTTATCCACTATTTAAAGCTAGAATAAAAAGGAAAATAACAAAATTGTAGGTTTCAAGGCAACAATTAAAACAGAAAAATATTTTAAAGTCAGAGTGTGAAAAGGGAATTAAGTAGGTAGTCAGTAATAGGAAGCATTTCATAGCTTCCTTCACTCATAAACACTGAGTAGACTCTATTAGCTTTAATAGCTGCCTCTTCTATGAGTTCACTTTTATGCAGTGAGCATTCACATTGAGTCAGACATCCTAGAGCAAACCTAAAAGGTAGCATTATAGTAGGAGGACCCTGCACTTGCAAAAATATGTTGGCAACTTCCATATTTCTTCATATATCTTCATAAACATCAATATAGCTCCTAGGAGGAACTACACCAAATAAATTCTGAAGTTTAATTTTTCTTTAATATCCCAACAAAGGGATGATCTAATAAAAGTGGAATAAATTAATTAAAATAACTCCTAGTTTTTAAAATAGTTAAAAACCTCCTAGTTTAATTAACTCCTTGTTAATTAAAATAACTCATAGTTTTATCACTGCTAATAAGGTGAATGTGAATTCTTTGCCTAGGGAAACACTTTCTTTGCTTTTAACCAAACACACACCATTTTATTAGCAAAAGAGTTTATCCCTGTTCTAACTTACTTTGCTAAAAGCTTTTACAGATTCATCATCAGTGGCTTTTGAAGAGAGATTTTATTGGGTAAGGAAGAAAAGCAGATGGAAGGACGTGGCTTTGAGGACACAGGTTGGGAAAAAAAACAAAGGGCACAGTAGCTGCAGACTGAGCCAAGACAGTCATTGTGATCTGGAGGCCAAGGTCATCTTTGAGGGCAGGTGGACCAAGTCCTCTAAAGCTAAAATATTTGTGCCCCCGTCCAAGGTTTTTCTCTGGGAACTGTGAGCTATACAATACAGTACTCAAATTTTAACTATTCTGATTACACTCTGGGATGATCCGAGGGATGGAACACCTCCACAGTGAGGACAGACTGAGAGACTTGGGCTGTTCAGCCTGGAGAGGAGAAGACTCTGGGCAGACCTGACAGCAGCCTTTCAGTGTCTTAAGGGGGGCTATGAGAAAGAAGGGGACACACTCTTTCGCAGGATCTGTTGTGATAGGGCTAGGGGAAATGTTTTTAAACCGAGAGAGGGGAGATTTAGCGTAGGTATAAGGAAAAAGCTTTTTACAATAAGGGTGGTGAAGCACTGGCACAGGTTGCCCAGAGAGGTGGTGGATGCCCTGTCCCTGGAGACTTTCAAGGTCAGGCTGGACAGGGCTCCGAGCACCCTGATCCAGCTGTGGGTGTCCCTGTTCGCTGCAGGGGAGTGGGACTAGATGGCCTCTAAACATCTCTTTCAACTCAAATGATTCTATGATTTCCATAACACTTGATGTGATTCTTGAGAAAGAAAAGAATGTGTTCACATTTCTGACAGCTGTCTGTTTATACTGTTGAAGTTCAGTCGACAATGAACTTGTTAAATGAAAAACTCTTCTGCAGTTCCGTGTTCTGTATGGATATATGAATCATACTGCACTAACACAGAAACTGTGCTACTTTACCTTTTAATGAAAATCCAAAACAGGATATCATCACACATCATCAAAGTGGTGAACAAAAATGATTTTTTTCCTTTTTTTTCCTGCTCTATTCAGGAGACATCATAGAAATTCAGAGTGCATAATGAATTCACCACAAAGTACATTTATGCTCACACCAAGTATCTGGGTACTCCTAATTTATTGCAAGAAGATAAAAAAGCTGGTAAATATATTCTGTTGAAGTGACTCATAATCATGGTATAATTTCCAAAAAGCTATATGGCAATTTTGAAATGGCAACTCAAAAACAAAAACCCCAAAATATTTTCCTTAAGAGGAAATAGAAAATGGTTTGTGGTTTTTCATATGTGTATACATGGTTTTTACTTGACTTTACAAACTAAAAATAAGGTGTGGGTAAACAGTTCTGCTTAGTCTAATGAGTTAGTACACTCTCTGGAAAAGGAGGGAAGCAGACAGAGCATCTTTTATAAAAAAAAAATCTTTTATAAATAATCTTTTATTAAAAAGTGCAAGTGAATTAGAATATGTGGAAATATTGTTGTGAAGAATTAAGTTGCTACAAATAAAAATTGATTATATTAGTTTGGAAAATGGAAACAATGGGCACTCAAATATCATTTGCTTGAAACTCAGTGTGGAAATTAATAAATTAGAGGCTCAAGGTGACCTACTGTTTCGTTAACACAAGAAAATAAATCATCAAGAAGTAAACTAAATGGCTTGAATAATAAAATGTATGAGCATGAGTGCAGTATGAGTCATGATTCTGCCAGAATTGCCCAGCTGAAGAATTCACCTTCTAAAATAATTGGTATCCATGTGTTGTATTTCTTCCTCTGAATCCACTCACCAAGATTCACAAAGGATCTGAGTAACATACACAACATGGGAACAAGCCTTCAGCTAGAATATTTTCACTCTGTTGATATATGTCTAGGCTACAGAATAACTTCTCTCCATAGCACGCCTGTCCTGATTTTGCATTATTCACACTGGAGGACCTGTTTTATAGTAGTTCGGTTCTGAGCTGCATTTCCAGCTTTCTTTCCAGGGAACTGAAATGTAACAACAGGTATAGTATGTACATGGGCAGAGAGACTGAACAGGGCAGTTTTTCTGAACTGGCTCAGAAAAATCTCTTGCCATTCCTGCAAATCAGATACCATTAAATAAGACCTCCTGAAGCTGTTATAAAAAGATTAGAATGGACATCTGAGGGTGGAAATAGATACAATGTTGATACTCAATACAAAGTCTGCATTTTACTCATTGAATAGAAGTAAGTGCTTCATGAGCATCAGCAGATGCTGATACAGTAGAAGATTCTTCAGGAAAGATCTCAAGAGGTTCCTCTAAACCATGCCCATGCTATTCCTATCAGACTTCTAACATCATCTGAAGTTGCAGTCTGTTAATACAAATGTGTTATATAGTCTCTCTAGGCAAACTTTTCCTAATGCTCTATTACACTAGTGTTGGAAGTTTTCTGAAAGTCTAAATTAAAGTTCTCCTGTTAAATTTAAGCTTTTCCACCAGCACAAAACTCTAGCACTCATATTATGTATTAGATACTTACTGGGAGCTCTCACACTACATGTTTTTGTCCCACTCAATCTGCTTCCACCTTTCACTTATCTTCTGCTTATGACTGTAAAAATTTGTACAGCCTCCAAGAATATAGACTACCAAAATGTCCTGCACTAAACATCAGTTTGCTAAATCAAGGGAAAAAAAGATGAAGATGTACATGTTGCAACTGTCTTCAATATCTGGACAACACAGATAATTCTGCGACCTGGCATTTTCTTTTAAATGTATTTCCTACTCTCTCTCTCTATATATAAATATATATTTGTGTGTGTGTGTGTACATGTATGCGGAGACTGAATTACTGGAATATTATAAACACATACATATTTTATATTTAGCTTTATTCTGCCAAGAACTGAGCATCTTCTGGCCAACTGAATGGTTACATATTCTCTGTATCAGGGATCAACTGTACTACTTCTCCAAATTGAAATAACCAAATCAGAGTGTTTACTATTTTCCCCACAGAGACAGCATTATAAAGGAAAGTATATGCATCTGTCACTGCTTTAATTTCTGCATGAGAAAGAAGAGAATGATCTTTTAATGTAGACAATGATGCATTTTGCTTGCTCAATCAAAACTTCAGAATGGCTTTTCTAATTGTTTGCAGTTATAACTAAAACCAGTAACAAATGTATGTAAAATTTCAATGCATTATGAATCATAGGAGACTTTGAAGATGTAAGTAAGAAATGGTGAAATCACTGCTTTTCATGGCCTCCTGCTATGGATCTTCCTGTATGTACTGCCATATCTTTTAAAGAAGAAAGGCTTTGAAAAATCAATGTTAAGTATGTGCTTCACAGGATTTTATTGTGGAATATTCACAGTTACAGCATGCCTTACTTGTGATCCAAACTCACAGAAGATGCATTAACGTAGCTGAGAACACTCTAGAAAAATATACACAAATACTTTTCACGGACTTAAATAGCTGCAAGGCAGTTTTGCTTTAGTTTCAAGTTAAACCCAGTTAAAGCTAATCTCATTCAAAAAAGCAAAATGAATAACTTAATATGAGCATAGACATTATATACGCTAACACACAGTTCTTGTCAACCAGCAAACTCATAAGCTGACGAAACGAGTTCCTTGTTTCACCCTTGAATATTTTCCCTATGTACTTCATATTTCTGATGTAAACCTAAAGTATTTGAAATTAGAAATAGTCATATGTACGTAAATATGGATGCAGACAGTATTGTCTTTCACTCTCCAGCTGTGTTTTGAGTCAAAATCATCCTTTAGATTTGCCATACTTTGCAGGACTTACCATTGATGTTCCAGCTGACTAGAGACAGCGTTTAGACAGCAGGTAAATTAGGTGAAGTGTGCCTTATTGTAAGGAACAGTTCAAAACTGATGAACATCTTTATTGGCTGTTGATACTGTTTTCACTGCTACTGTTTTATTTTCAAAACTTTTTGTGGTGTGGTGTTACTTGTTTAGTCTAATGATACATGTTTTACCAAAGTTCACACCTTTCTATTGAGGATCATAATCTTTATTGGGTTAATATAGAATACATATTGATGCTTATCCTCCCACTCTGTCCTTCAGGATATTTTTTATACCAACATTTTCAATAGAATGATTTTTCCAGTAATTGAAGTTTTTATTGAGCTCATTTTAGCCCACTTTAAGTTATTTATTTCTGTTTTTTAAGCACTTGGTTAAGAATACTTCTCACTCTCACACTTGAATTATCTCAAAAAAAGTCACAAAAAACTTCCTGAAAAATCAGTTTGTCCTTATTCTATATCCTAGTTGCAAAGCCTAATAAAAACATTTCTGCCTAGATACTTTTCTGGAGAAAAACTACATAGATTGTTCACTACCAGCTATATAAAGTAGAAGGTTTCTTGCTTGATAGATTGCCTTGAAACCAAAGTTTAAAATGACTTTCATGGCACACCTGATAAACAAAGTGTCTCGATTCTATTACTGTAAACTTTAGAGCACAATTCTATTATTCTAAACTTTAGAGCAATGAGAAGGAGAACTTTATACTTTCAGTTCTATTGAATTCCATCCAGGAAATGTGATCTTAGAAAGTTTTCAGGGTTTGGAAAACATGACAGTCAGTAAGGTAACCATATTCCATCAAACCTGCTTGAAGCTTTTCAGGGCACTTTGGGACAATTTCTGAAGCCACTCTCCACACTCATTTGTTGGAAGAAAAATACAAATTCTGACACCATTCTAGATCTGTCTCCATAAAATACTACCTTAGAGAACTTAATCACCACAAAAATTTATCTCTTTCCATGAGTGCTGTAGTGAGAAACATCTTTATTCAAGGTTGCTCTATAAATCTCAAGTTTTCCCTACAAATCTCACCTTTGAGATATCTGCTTCCACTAAACATGTACAACATTCTTCTCCCCCTTAGAAAACTGTGCATTTGTGCCACTCCTGGCCACCTCAGGAAGAGGGAGCTCAGACAGAAGATAAGAAGCAAAAAGACAGGAAGAGAACAATAAAAGAGATGTTAGTTTCCCTTTAAGAGGCACAGGGAGTTTTCAGCTTGGACTCAAAGCTAATGTCACCACCTGAAAAGGAGTCTCATTACCACACAAGACTCCTTACATAAATATTGAGTTTTGACTATGCAATTTTCTGCAAGGATATAAGCCTGATGAATCCATTTGTCCTACAGGTAGGTAGAAGGTCAGGGGAGAGTTTAACATAGGGACATTTAGATAAAATGCTTCCACAGCCAAAGTGGCCATAAATCAGCACTGTTCCAATCACCTTAATCAAGACACAAATATTACTTTATCTAGCATTCCTCCCTGCCCCTCATAAGCAAACTTTTTCAGTCTGATATAGTAATAATGAATTTAAATACGTTACTCATCAAAATTGAATAAAAGTTTCTGATCAATTATTTCATTTCATAATTTGGATAAGCACTGTATTGACATCCTCTCTGAAGCATTCTTACAAGCTGACCCCTTGGAAGCCCTTTGACATTTGTAAAGCAAAGGTTAATTTGATCATTGTTTTTGCAAGTTATTAATATTTAAATATGTTAATGTGTTTATTTTGAAATAGCCAAATTTTAAAACCATTACAAGTCAAATAGTTTTAGTTCATTTCATTTAATAATGGAAATGAACCTTTTTGTTCTTAGCAAGCCACAAGCATACTTTTACTCACAAAATACATTAGAAGAATTAGAACATTAAATGTTCCTGAGAACAATTCATTTATAATTTTAGTCAGGAACATTTGTAGTGACCATTTGAAGGAGAATAAGATCAACAGAAAAGAAAAACATTTTTATTCAATTCCAGATCATCAATTTCCTACAATTAAGGTTTTATACTGACATAACACTTGCCTTCTGGCTCTCTTCTCAGTCAATTATATTATCCACTTTTGACAGAAATGAGGTTTGACTTAGATATTGAAATTTTATCAATAGAAAGTGCTTAGTGAAAACAAAACAAAACTAAGGCTGTTTAGAAAGCATCAGAAGTTTTACACTGACATCTGTGCCTCTATGGTTTCTTCCCTTCCTGTTACAAATATGTTTTTCATATTTTACAATATGCTGCTGTAGTTGTGGCTATTTTCCTCTTCTCCCTATTCATTTCCAAGCTCAATAAATATATTCCTTATTGTCTTTTCTTTCCTTATAAGGAAAGAAAAATACCCACCTTTTCTTATTTAATACTTCTTCTGAACAGTAATTTCATAGATGAAAAACCGTTAAGTCATAGGCTGAAACTGAAGAAAAAACAATCAACCTCAAAACTAGATCAATGTGCAGAAATGTGACAACTTACAGTCAAGTGAGTGACTTTATAATTATCATCTCTGCAGTAATTGCCCTCTCCTTGGCATCATGTAAGTTCACTAAATATATGTACTACTTTTAGAGACAAGGCGCATTTAGGTCACAAGCAGTAGTAAGAGAACAAATGATTTAAAATGTAATCAGAAAACTAATTTAGCAATATTGACAGAGAAGCTATCTGAATAGTGGGCTGCACAGCACTCAGGCAGATAAATAGTATTAATAGTTTGAAAATGCCAAAGCATCCAGATTCTCAAGAAGTATGCATTCTGAAAACGGTCTTTAGACTGACTCCAGCAAAGATGCTGTGTGATTAATAACCAAGAAACATTAGGAGCAGCATTTAATAGGAACCATTCTTTACAGAGCAGCAATTACA
>VXAV01005170.1:13765-27366 GCA_013399715.1 Alectura lathami
TTTTCATGCACTTTACTTCTGAAATACTGCTATTAACTACTTAAAGCCAAATAACATTTTTCGCAATTAAACATGTTTAAATACCTGTGACAAGTTAAAGCGGAAATGCTATGAGGCTCTGTGAACTATAGTTTTCTAACACAGTACTCCCAGGTAGAGTTCTCCTAGGACCAAGAAGTAACATGTATTGTATGAGAGGTCTTACAATTCTGCAATCATTTGGTAAAGTGATATCGCACATATTTAACAATGTTAACATATTGTTAACAGTGCATATTGTTAATGTAGTGTTTGAATACTGTTCAAATGACAATATCCAAAATTAATGCACAGGACTGAATGATTCAGTTCCTTCAGACTGATTTTTTTTTTCAATTCCATGGAAAATTCATAATCCTGATTTGTGCTGAATTTAACAAAAATATGTGTCAATTTTTTTTCCCTGGGTATGCTCTATTAAAAATATTAAAAATAGAGTCATATACGGAGGAGTATCAAGTACTTTGAAATTGAGACCTCCTAAATATTTCAGACCGAAATTATAGCTAAAATAAGCCCTTTTGATTAGCATCTTCTTTGTTTATAGTCTACATTTATACTCTCAGCTACACTTCAAATGCTTATCTTCCTCATCCTCTATTATCTGCCTCCTAGTCATTAGTAAAGTCAACTCTGTTAAAATGGTATTTCCTTAAGATATTGTTAAAATGGATAAAAATTATGTATCTCTGTTTTTCATCAACATATGAGACATAAACCCAGGCATTGTAACAATCTGTTAAGTTTTGTAATAATGACAATAATTAGGAAAAAAATAATTATTTAAAGCAAATATGCTTATATCACAAAGCCCTTCATCAACAAATGAAGACTATCACTCAGGAAGCCCACATTTCAATTCAATCTAGGCACAGAAAACACTAAAACTTAGATTTTAAATTAAAAGAAGAATATCTGCATTTGCTGTTATGACTGCAAGAAATGCATCTATGTCGTTTTTTATTTAATTTACGCTGATCATGCTTAGAATCCCTGAGCCCTCCATCAGAATATGCAAACATTCTTCTGGCCAACAGAATGAATCGTTATTTACTATATCACTTTACTCATCACTCTCTCCTAATAGGAATTTTGCAAGACTACTGACAAGAAAATGGTCCAGGATAACTCTCTAACTGCCCTCTTCACAATTGGAGCAGAATTTTTCTAGTGAAATCATACAGGAATTTGAATTTAACTGAATCTTTGGCCATATCCATTCACTTTGCCCCTGACTGCAGGCTGCCAAGGCTGTTAGGTAAAATGCTAAGATTTTCTTATCAGTTAAATATGTAAAATAGGGATTGCAAAGATTGTATACTATATTAGAAAAAGGCTTCTTGCTAGAATTCATGCTTGCTAAATACAAAGTAAAAAGACACTCCTAAAATTTTCCTTGCAGTCATCATATGAATTCAAATTTTTGTATGTTGAACATGTTGCCTGTATTCAGATATAAAAATCAGATCTTAAGAGAACTGAATGGATAAATGAAGTAGAGTGAATCCAGAGGATACTGGAGAAACGGTGGGAAATACCTACAGTTGTAATCAAATAGGATGGCGGAGGGAAAGCTAGAGAAGATATTATTGGAAGTTGCTTTGTCAACCCAGACAGATATCATTCATGATGCAAATACTTCCTTTGCCTCTTGAGATGAAACAGTTGTGGCATAATAATCATAGGACTTATGTACAGTTCAAAAGACAGGAGTTTAGGCAGAGGGTGGCTATAAATCAGTAAAGAAAAGAGAATGAAGTATGGTATTCCTTTTCTCAGAAGCTGTAGATGCAGATGCCACTTCCACTTTGTTCCTTTCATTAACCTTCAGTCCCAGGAACCTAGGACCACTGCAGACAGACAGTATAATCCTTTAAAAACAACACCCCATGTCCAAGCCAACATTAAAGCATAAAATGAATGAAAATGCTAGCAAATAGCATTATAGGTCTCTGCCAACCTTAATGATTCTATGATACCACAAGAAGCTGTGTTCTGCAACAATGTTGCAAACTTGTTTCCTAAAGGCTTAATATGATAAAATATTTGGATACATTTGCACTTTTGAGGTCATCTCCTTTTATGGAAGATCTCCTGCAAGGAAGATATGATACCAATTGAATGTAGATATAACAAGGGAGATGAAGACTATTAACAGTTCACTATCGCTTCCTCAGCTGCAAAGTTTACTACTCAGTACAGTATCTGAGAAATAAAATGCCTTTCCCTTGAGATTCTTTAAGAAGGCACATGATTTTCATTGAGGGAGTTTATGAGTTAAAATCAGCCAAACTGAACTCCAAAATGCAGACGTGAATGAAAGAATAGAATCTGGATCATAACAAGAATTTTGTCAATTTAATCTATTGCCAGTATTTGGAGATGGAGTTTTGTTCAGCTGTGTAAATACATGCACCTATTTTCCCTGCCTAAATTAATCCTGAAAGTCTCTGCTTCAGGCTCTGATACCCACAAATAAATTTGCTGTAAGGATGACAAACGGCAATGAAGCTCCATCTTAAAGGCATTACACTGAGTAGTATTAATAGTTATTCTTTAGAATTTGCATCATTGACCTTCACAGTGCCATTGGCAGAAGTCTGCACAGTCTGCATTTGCAGGTTGTCATGGATGTAGTTTTAAATCACAGAGCTGCTCAGGTACATATGTAAGCAGACACTATATTTTAAATTGCCCCAAAAATGTTGACGTTAATATGATATGAGTGTAAATCCAGTAAAAATAGCAATATTCCATACAGTTCAGATGGACTTCAACAAACCCGGACATACGCTGTACAAAAGTAAGCATAAAGAGTATTTGTGGTCCAAGGAAAGAACAACGTTATTCCATTAAAGAGATATTTTTCACCTAAAAGTGAAAGAAAAGAGAACACAGTTCTTAGCAAGACTACTCCATCTTTTCATTAAATTCACTTAAGCTTTTAAGGTATTAGGCCTGGAAAACTTTAACAAGTTATATCCTGTCAGTGATCTGCTGCAGCCATAAAATCAGTAAAATCACAAGGCCTTTTCCCAGTATTTACATCAGTACGTATCGCTGCATTACCGGAGTTCCAATGAAAAGAAGTATTTATTAAATATTTAAACACAGCAGATACTAATACAGAGATAGAGAGATAGGGAAATATAGCCTAGAAAGATTGTTATTTTCAAGGTGAGATTATGAAGGAAACCTGTGCATGAAAAACTGGTGGATAATGGTAGGACAAGGGGGAATGGGCTAAAACTGAAAGAGGGGAGGTTTAGGTTGGACATCAGGAAGAAATTCTTCACTGAGAGAGTGGTGAGGCGCTGGCACAGGCTGCCCAGAGAAGCTGTGGCTGCCCCATCCCTGGCTGTGTTCAAGGCCAGGCTGGATGGGTTCCTGGGCAGTTTGATGGGCAGTTTGATGGGCAGTTCCAGGTAAGGGAAGGGAAGGGAAGGGAAGGGAAGGGAAGGGAAGGGAAGGGGTCATTCATGGCCTCTTGGAGTTGCTGATAACACTAGGATGAAGACGGAGACCTCCAAAGAAAGTGTAATACTCTGGAATCACAAGTCCCAGTCTGTTGTGTTGTCCTGATTTTATTGATTTTTTGGGCCATTAGATCCTGGACTGTATGTTCTGTGGTTTGTTACAATATAAATATAGTTCCAGGTTGTAAAATAAAATTGTTGTTTTGCTGAAGTATATAACTGTATACACACATTCGAACACCTAAAATAAAAAGAACTCTCAGCATTCAAAAGCATGAGTTAGAAAATGTTGGGTTTAAGTATAAAACAGATTTAATAGCTCTGGATTGTGCTGCTAAACTCATAATCAGTATAAAATCTTTCATGTTTGACTAGAATTTACAGAATGAGTAATGATCTAGACACACAGAGTAATTCTGAAAGCCATTATTTTTCATGTGTATAAGTAATATGTTCTAAGAAAAAGCTTGAAGTAAATTTCATAAAAATTAATATATATATATTTTTAAATCAACCTAAAAAGCTGTACTTGATGAACTCTCAAATTGAGACTTCGATCCATTTTTTTTTGGCTGAGGATTGTTTTTTGCACTAAAGTCACTAAAGTCACAAACCTTGGAAAATAAGGTATTGTAATGAATAGTCTGTGAGACCTTGAAGTGTAGCAGCAGGAATACTGCTCCTCTAATATTAAGAAAAAAATCAAACAGCCACCTTAAAAGCAGAGTAATAGTCAAACAGCATAAAATGACATCAAACCAAAACACAGAAGCATTTTAATAGAGGGGAGCAAATTCATCATTCTGGCAGTCAGTAATTTTATAAAAGCTCCTGTTCTCATTATGCCTCTTAGTGTTTTAACTACAGATGAAAAATAGAAACAATTTTAAGCTATTCCCGGCAGACTGAAATAGGTTTAAGGATGGCTGACCAGATGGAAGAGACTTACTTTTAAAGCACTATGCTTTTCCTTACATTCCCTCTAGCACTGAAAGGAGTGAAAGGAGAAAAAAGCACTTCTGAAAAATTCAGACTCTGCTTGTAGAATCAGTAATACATGTTTAGCTAAAATAATTTTAAATATGTTGCTGTTACTCCTGATACACTATAATAGAAACAATTAGAACATGTTTCATGTAGCACAAGAATTGGCTGGGGAAACAGCAGTATTTGAGGAAAGGTTCATATGGTACAAGGATAATGGATATTTAAAGTTATAGTCAGGAAAAAAACATGGGTTTGGAATGGTAATCCAATCTACATGAAAACTGCCCCAACAAATTTTGTCCTCTGGAAGTCCAGTGCAGAGATTTTTCTTAGCCTCAGCACATTCAGAACCATTAATGATCTATAGCATGGAGTTATAGTACAGGGTTTGACAGACTCAGTCACCAAAAATGTCTGTCAATTTTAACAGGTCAATAGGGCTTAGCTGACTCCTCCCACTCCATCCCTGTTCTAAGATATTTTTGACAGGATTAATTGGGATCTAGTTCTAATTGCACAGACATTACTATAAATCCAATGACAACAGTGGGATAAACATGTTACTTTGTATCCAACTCAAGTTCAACATGCAAAATGCACATTTTTCAACTGTTTTAACTTGGAATGCTCAACAAAACTCTATTGCTTTTAGCAGTAAAATGACAAGAAATAAAATGATAATCTTTTATTTTGGTAATAAAGTAAGAGCAAAAAAAAATCTTTTGTTTATTTATTTTTTCCCCTGTGGATATTCTGTTGGATGCTCTGTGCTTGTCTCTTATATAAAACTAGTAGATTTTGAACATTTCCTAAAACAATCATCCTCTTCTCACTGAGATGCAAGTGTTGGGTTTGACGACCAATTTGGAGATCAAAATGTGTAATAAGATTCTCTGCTTGATTTCTGATGAAAAAGCATTCAACTGTCCACCCTAAACTGTGTGTGGTGCTTCTGAGGTGAGTTGAACTCATAATGCTTTCAAAGCATAGAGTGACTTTTGAAGTAGGCAATAAAAGGAATTGGGACTCAAATCTATTCAGCAAACTGTGAGTCTAAGGGTAAGCATAAAACGAACAATTTTATAGCAAAAGCAAAAAAAAAAAAAAGCCCAACTGTGTTGCTGCATAAGTGATCCAGTGGCAGCACATTGGCTCTTACTGGTGTCTTACACCTTGTGAGACTGTGCCTTGTCACAAAGGCCAATGTGTGATGTCAGCTTTCATACGGGCAAAACAAGCTCATATCTATCTCATCCCGTTGCAATGAGTTTCATTGCAAATGCAGAGCAAGATCTGGACTCCGAAAGTGAGAAAAACAGCCACTTAGTCATTTCATCCCAAACAATACAAGTTAGATTGTGCAATTCCATTGATTTCATCACTCAAATTCTTCCCTGACCTGATTATCACTGAAATTTCAAAAGATGGGCAATTCAGATCCATATATGAACATGAGATATAGGCTAAGAACAAGTGTTTGAAGCATAATTTTTAGGGATCTAATATATTTCTGATTTTTCCACTGACCTTCATGTAAAGTGCAGCATGTTGGAAATAAATTACAATAAATGTTAAGAAATGGAGCCTAAGAAATCTGCAGAGAATAAATAAATATTCAACAAATAGTAAGTTTACTGCGCAGTTTTTAAAGGACACAATTAATAGTTTTAATGTAATTGAAACCTGCAGCCATTACAACATATTTAAACACATGGCTTGTTCTCTTTCTTTGCTCATATTACGTTAGTTTACAGAAGTTGAGCTAGTGAAATCCATAGGGAAACATCTTTCAAACATACTGCCTGCTATCAAAAGCTGACAGATTTCTGATATGACCACTTGCCTGGCAGGCATCTTGGTCTTTTTCTTATATATCAAGGTGAATGGATGTTCCTTTGATTTACAAGTCTTTAAGGGATAAAGATTAAACTTACAACTTTAGAGTAAAAATAAAATAATAAAATAAGAGTTGGATGAAGACTTTTTAAAAGCGAAGATTCTGGAGCAAAACACACAGGAACATCCAAACTTGAGCATAAATTTAAAGACGTGTTTGACAGTCTGAATAAGCTGTAGCCAAGAAGGAGGAAATCAGTCAGAACATGGCTTTAACTTTCTTATCAGTTGCAAATCTGTTTTAGTCTCATACTTATGGTAGTTTTCCTATAAGACAGAACCAGTGGTTTTGCACAGTTCACATTCAGGTCCTACAATACTCCGGCAATAGCTGTCAGGTCATATTCACCTCAAGACAACTTATATATGTGGGCAGAACAAATTTTGCTTCGCTAAAGATGAAAGAAGACAAACTAAGAAATTAGTCTAGTAGCCATACCAGGAAGCCAAGGGAACTGCAATGGAGCCAGGGGGAGATATTTTAAAATGTGACTGGTGATTGCTGCTGATACTAGACAGTCCTAGTGATACAGTTGCTATAGCCCCATGAAGACTCATTCCTCCATTAGTGATGCTATGGCAGCAGGCAGTTGGATCTCCAAAGCTCTGAGAGGTGCAAAATACTTGGTAATTTGGCAGTTTGGCAATTTGGCTGCCCCTTCAGCAATGCAACATCCACAGTGCCAAAAAGGTAGTACCACATAATTTGGAGCCAGAACATCTAAAACAGAGAGGCAGACAGACCGCAAGAATTCCGGTTGTGGTTTCTTGGGAATTCTGACACTTGGTTTGCTCTTCCAAGAAAACACATTTTGTTGTTGACATACCAGTTGAATAAAGGGTTTAAACATGTTTCATGAAAAGGAATTTAGGCAAATGCTCAAAAATCAATGTTGACAGAGTTTCCTGAAACACTCATGCAAATGCCCATCTATTCTCCAGAATACTGTTTTCAAGAAGTTACCATTTCATTTGTGCCCGCAGTCAGTTATTCTAGTTTTACAACCAAAGCTGCAGTTTCATTGAAGACAACCATCCTGAGCAGTAGTTAGAAGCAAGAATTAAAAGTAATAGTCCAACCATAACTATATTTTTCTTCATAAGCTAATATCTTTTATGACAAGAGGATTTCTTGTCAAGGTCATCTTCACAGTTGCTGAAGGACATGCAGTGCATGCTTTCATACAGCAACAGCAGCACAGCCACAGCAAATTGAACTATGTCAATGGAACATGTCTTGATTCTTCTTGCATGTGCTACAGAGAGCATCAGCCCTGCAGATTTGTCATGAGTTTGTTACAAGTTTACTGAAAACGGTCATCAGAGGACTGCAAATTGTCATCAATATGATTTCACTCTACAGTTGCTCACCTACATTAAGTCTTCAGCTGTCTGCATATCGATTGTAGCTCAGCCTTGATAGCTTGTCATCTAACTTTCCATATTGCACCTTCGCCATTTATGATGAATTCTATCACTAAGAGAAAATGCCCTCATGTCATCACTTATTCTAGCGCATTTTTAAACACAAACATTTGGAGATGTCTAAGAGATACCCAACATTTTTTTTTCCAATTAATATTAGCAATAACAATAAACAACTCCATAAAGCTATAAAAAAATCTAGAATGAATGGATAATATAAAGCATAATCCCATGCAGGAGATGCTGCCCAACTACATCAGCTGAAGAAAAGATATAGTGCACAGAATTCCTGTGGGTAAGCTGTAAGTATTCTACACCCTTCTTGCACCTAAAGCTAATATATATATATGTATATATTTTTTATTCAAGCTGTTTGATAAATGGATATTAAGATAAATATATACTCTAGAGCTGAGCATTTTGTCTGCAGCTCTGCAAAGCTGAAGAACTACAAGAAGACCTACTGACTTCCAAGTGGTGCAGTTCAGTTATCCTACAGATATTTCTTTAGGAGAATCATCACTGACTTGCAAATTACACCAAATTTATACCCCAAACCAATCAATGATGCATTGAATGTTAAGATATACCCCTGATCCTGACAACTTTTATATTTATATCCTGTTTATAGCATGCAAAGAAATTCTTTAGCAGACAGCACTAAGCCTGGAACTTTTCAAAACAATAGGTCCCACCACATATTGAAGTGGACACTACAGTGTAGATCTCATAAGACTTGAACAGGACTGGGTTCCTCAGGCCCTGCCATGTTATATACATGTTGCAAGGTCGAACCCAATGCTCAGTAATATAGGGACACTGACTAAGTTGACTTTCTTCATTGAATGCCACACAAAACTTAGAAATATTGAAAACAGAGTTTGACCTTACTTGTTACAGGTTTTTTAACTGAACTTTTTATTATTTAATGGATGCCTTTATGGTGGGAATGTGTTAGGTAAGATGAATTTTAAATATTAACATCAACTTTGATAATTTTTTCAAAATTATTTGAATTAAATTATTGAATTAAATTATTATTTCAAAATAATTTATGGTCTTTATAAGACCATATTTAAATGTAGATGGCTTGCAGTAGATTCCATTGTTACAATAATTTTATACCTCTCCTTTATTTTTATCTATGAATATTGTCTGCTTTATGGAGAGTAAATTCAAAGGCTATAGAAAACTACCAGGAGTAGACATAAATACTCTGCTTTCATAGGAATTTTTTAATTGAAAAATAAAAATAGAGAAATTTCACTAAAGGTATTGTAGCTAAATGAATATCAGAGTGCTTGAGGTAGAAAATAAGATACACGAGACAAATTGATGGACAGAACAAAGCACATTCAGGTTCCAGTGCTGAAGGCCTAGCCAGGTCTCCAAGGCTTATTAATGTGCCGTAAGCATTTTTACGGCTTATAAGAGCAAAGCCTCTCTTTTTTTTTGGTAGGTTAGGGGAAGGAGGGTGTTGGCTGGGACAGAAAAACCAAATAGTCTGCTTAAGGCGAGATTCAACCTTTCTGGATCTATACGTGTTTGCATGTACACGTTTATATAAGTAGGAGGATCCCAAACATACACGTGCTGGCCATTCTTCCATAAATGCTCTCCTTCCAGTCAGTCAAGTCTCCTTATTTATCTTCTAAAATCTAAAAATTCTGATGTTTCCACTCTTTACAAAACAGGCTTAACAGGAGGTGGCAGCGCTGTTTGTACAGGAATAGATTGTGGCAGCTGCACGTTATGTTCTCCCGTGTTACTGTTCTGCCCTCTCCTGGGACAGCCAGCATACTGCTCAGCCAGCCCACGGCAGGTTGCGGCCTGGTCACAGCAAATCCTGCAGCAGAAAAATATGACTTAGTACTTATGACTGAAAGAGTCATTGTGAATCTCTGCATTTTCCTTCTATTAACTTTTTCATTCTCATTCATATGCTGAGAAAAGTAGTTCTAAAAAAACTATTAAAAAAAAAAAAAAAGCATAGTTACCTGAATATTACCAGTTACCTGAATATATTAGCTGAATATAATCATTTGAATTTTGAATTTTATTAAAATGGAAACTAGTAGATATATTTTTATATGGAAACCTAAAATAATCTGCTGTTTCCAAAGTTTTTTAATGTTTCCATGTCATACTGAGGAAAAACTTTCTAAACCCAAAACCAAACCAGAGTTGTTTGAACACATTTGAAACTGTGAGCTTACACAGCATTGGTGAAAACATTTAACCAACTGAGAAACGAGCTCAGAAGTTCATATAAGCACATTAAAAAAACAAACAACAACAACAACAACAAAAATCCCACTGCTTTCTGGTGGCCCACTCAGTCTTTAGATATGTTCTTTATAAAAGTTAGAAAGCTTTGTATTAATAATGCTTGACTGAGTAGCTGTCACTTTACAGCACCAATATCCAGCAGACAAAACATATACATCTACTTCAGGTACAGGCATACAAGTATAAAAGTTACAAAAAATAATACATTTAAGAGTCAACGTGCCATTTTCATTGACAAGATCTCTATAAACTCTATGCTCTTCAGGTCAGGTGGATCTCTTGTCTTTGTGGATTTCAATCTACGTTTCTATTAAGAAGAAGCCAAGAACTCTGACAAAAAGTCATCAGCAATTAATCAAGGCATAGAATAAGTACACTTCATGAGTTGTTCATTTGCCATTTAGTTAATGCGATGATTTGTTGTACTGAGGATAAGTTATTAAGTAATGAAATAGGATGATTGGATTAAGCTAATTGCTTGCTTTGAAATGACATTTGTACATAGATTCTTTGGCCTTACTAGGATGAATTATATAATCTAAATGGTGCTTTTTTTTTTTTTTTTTTNTCATTTCATTTCACAATTTCCAAAGCTGTATTTTGCCTGATAGATGGGATTGCTAAAACTGTGATTAGAAAAGACAGGTCGCATAATACACTGCTTCTGTGAAATAAACTCTACACCAGCAGTCACATGCTAATCAATCCAGCCTGAGTTGTGTAGGCAGAGGATATATTAATAAGTATAATCATAATTATAGGTCTGATCAAATTATTTACCAGAACCAATATGTTATGCAGGGGAATATATGATCTAAAACTTCAAAGCTTTATATTGAGAATAATCATACTGAGAATAAGGAAGCAGTATGAAGAAGAATTTTTTTTTTCTGTCATATTATACTGGGAAAATGAAATTTCAGAAGGTAGAGTCTTTACTACATATATATATATAGTATATGTAAATGTGTATGTATATATATATATCTGTTCAAAACCTTTGTGAACAGGCTAGAAGATTCCACTGGTCATGTTCCCCGTCTGATCTTTTTACTCTGCATGCATTAAGTGAGCAGTTAATGGCTCAGTCTGGGTAGGAGAGTACAAAGCTTTTAGCTTATTTCAGATTTAATCCCACAGCAGATGCAAACCAAATGAGACAAAGTTTCTTTGGTACATCTCTACCTGCATTGTATGTCCCATTACTTCAATACACCCTGACAATTCTGCCAGTGTTGCTGACAGGTTCTCAGACAAGAACGTATTTCAGACAGGATCCATAATCAATCTATCATCAGCTCAATCATTGCAGCTTCAGCTGCAAAAGACAGAGTAGGGTTTGGGTCAAGAGAGGCAGATGATGTCAAAGGGGTGTAAAGAACAGGAGGAAAAGAGGCAATACACAGCAAAGAAAGAGAAAAGCATAAAATAAATGGAAGAAGCTGCAGGAAAGTAAATATAAGTCAGAAGCAGCAGATGCCTGTCATTGCTGTGCTGCCCCAAACCAGACTACTCACATAGAATTTGAAAGATGTGCACTCACCGGGGTACCTGCCATGGCAAGGGCAATGTGTTTGCACAGTCCTTTTTTTGGCTGTTTCTCTTCTTGGGCTAATTTTAAGGTTGACAGATGTGAAAGGAGACCAGGGAAAAGTGAGTAAGATTTCCCAGCAACATTTAAGCATGGCTAAACAGCCTAGAATTTCCATCAGTCAAGATGCCACTCCTGCCCTATTTCCCAGCGTGAGGCTCCGAGGAAGGCAGGTGTTGGGGCATTAGTCCATGCTCTGCTCCTGTACGGACCTAACCCCTCTTCAGAGAAGATCTCAGGCTCTCTTCTGAGAGCTTTCTGCTGCTGCCTGTGTAATACAGACACAGCTCATAGCTTGTCCTGTAGCCTCATGGCATGGACTTTCTTCTCCCTTTTGTAGTTCATCAGCCTCTCTTCCACAGCAATTGAGATTCCAGTCCATGACAAAATTTGCTTTAGCCCAGACTGAAAGGCTGGCATTTGTGAGAGTAAAATCACCTAAGCCAGTTACAGAGCCCAACTTCTTAGAGTGAGATTGTCTTTCCCTTGGGCCATGTGCAGCTTAAGGCTAGCTTAGCAACTTCTGATATTTTAAATGGTAATACAAGGCATAAAAAGTATAAGTATCATCCAGTATCCATTCTCATGCATCTGTATATATATTTCTTTCACAGAGTTCTGGAGTAGTAAAGATATTTTTGTTTTAACCAAGCTCAGATTTTCTCTGTTACACTGATCAAAATTTTCTGAAAATTACAAGCAGAATTTATATTTGAAGGAAATTTCCACATTTTTTTTGTTGTTGTCCTAGGGCAGAATCTGAGCCTGTGTAAACCCACAACGTCTACACAAGTTAAGTTATACAGTTTCTTGTGTAGAAATCTTGGGCTGTTTTCCTTTAAACAAAAAGTTGTTCTGATTTGTTTTTGTTTTTAATTCTTTCCTGAAAGAGAACTCAGATATTTTGAAATTACTTTTCCTTTAGTATTAACCAAAAATTGCATGCCGCCTCAAAAATTTAAATTTTCCATACTGTGCATTTGCACCTCTCTTTGCACATATTTTGTCTCTGATTTACAAGCTACAGAAAAAGTCACACGTGAAAGATACTGTTTTGCTTCTTTTTAGGTTTTTTGATTATATGCCAGCTAATGTAAAAGCAATTTATCAAAAATTGTTAGAGGAACTTTCTGCTATATCCAAGTAAGAATCAGTCTGCAATGAAATTATGAGCTGATATTAAATATCTAGTTATGAGCTAATATTAAATATCTAAACACAGTGACATTGAAAATAATTACAAAACAGGATTCTGCAGAGTTGGGCTAGGAAGAGGGGAGATGCATAGCAATGGATTTTGACACAGCTAAAACTCTAAAAAAAGCTTTGAATGTTAACATGTTAGAGTGAACTTCAGCTGAAAGGAAAAGGAAAATCCTTAGAGTCAGAGTGAAATCTTGAAGAGGGGATAAGAAGCTAGCATGATTCTGATTGCTGCTTCTAATTATTTTTTATGGTATAGTACCACCTAGAGGTTCTGTTGCTCTCTGTACTGTTTATGTGAGAAGTGGGAAGCAAAGGTCTTTCAAGTGACCTCCCAGGGAAACTACACCTTCGAAAAACTCTGGCATGAGGTTCGCTTTCCACTTAATACTGACCAGCTAGAGCTGAAAGCACTGAGTAAGGGAATATCCTTGGCTTTGACTGGACAGCACAAATCAACAAAGTTATTTCAGCAATGATTCCTTGGGATGCCAGGATTATCCTTACATAAAATACTCAGTTTTTCATTGAGATTCGTAAGGAACCATGTTATCTGTAAGGAGGACTCAGTTGTTTTGCTCTTTCAGGAGCCCTGATGCGCCTCTGATGCCAAGTCCCTTTAGTTACAGCTCTGCAACTGCATTTGTTGTTTCTAAAATCTCCTGTAAGCTCCATAAAAAAAAAAAAAAAAAAAA
>VXAV01005170.1:76875-89582 GCA_013399715.1 Alectura lathami
AAAAGCCTTCAGAATAACGAGTGGATCTTCATCTGACGCTCATCATTCATGTCTTCCACACAGGTCAGAGAAATTATGAAGAGCCCAGTGCTGGTGACTGATTGGTGGTGGTCTAGCTGTTCCTTTTACACAACTACCTGATTGTAAGGCCTGTGAGTAGATTAATCATTTCAATGATGATACTGAAGATAAGAAACAAGACTTTAGGATTTAGTTACAAACATCCCTAAAAGAAAGTAACAGGTTTTAAGCCAAACTCTAGCAAAACTCTTCATCTGAATATGGGTAAATATTTTTCTTCATAAAGCCTTCTATAGATTATTTGATTTGACTAGAGGCTTTTATTTTTGCCTCTTGTTATGATTTCATTAATGGAACAATATACATTTTTCAGTCTTGTGCCTACTGTTTGGCATTTCCCTGTTGTGCAAGGAATTAGACCAATCTTGTGATGATGCACAGTATTTTCTGGTAAAGAACCTATAAGCACCTGTATCAACTTCCAATGTATTATCACTAAAGATCTGACACCTCCTTATCAAATGGGAGAAAAAAAAAAAGATCAGTTGGGAAATATGAAGGGTTTCAACATTCGTAAGTGTTTGATGTTTGTGCCAATACCTTGATATTCCCGTGCCCTCCAATTAGTTGATAACCTTGATATATTTACACATTGAGCAGAACAAAACAGAAGCTGATATGGAATGTGTGAATCTCCTGGCTACATTCTCAAATCACTGCTTTACAAGCATATCTGTTCTTTTTCTGACATAATACATTCTTAAGTAGAATTGAGAGATGCCCAACTCAAAACTGAGGAAAAAAAAATACAGTAGTTAAGCATAATTTATTCCACAAAGTGGAGGAGATCACTGCATTGCAGAACCTACCCCAAAGTCCTTGGGGAAAAAATGAGCTTTCATTTTTTATGATTGGGGTATTATGTCAGTGTTCCTGAAGATGTTAATAGTGTACTATGCCAGCTATGTACTGCTACAGTATTATTTAGGAATCAACATAAGATTCTCAAAAGCTTTCTAGTTCTAACAAGTGAATTCTAAAGCTGTTTCTTAAAAAGTTTCCCCAGATGAAAGCTGTAAAGTTAAGCTAACAATATCCAGAAGAATATTAGACAATAGAATGGAACAGAAAAGTGCTGGCCATTTTGAAGCCCTTTCCAATATGCAGGTGTTGTTCTCCCTGCTTCTTAAGAAGTGTATTCCCCATTTTTGCTTAGCCCAAAATCCAAACCAAACACCAGTGAAAGTTCATCAAACAAATATGTCTTCTTGCTAGTGAAAGAAAAAATCTTTTTCACTGTGAAAGACATCTAGTATCTCTTTCAAGCCCCTTCCCCACTGCACCATTTTCTTTTTATAATTTGCAAATATTTTGTGCTCGAAGTCTAACGTAACCAAAGATTGTGTTTGAGATTGCTGAAAACATCACTGATTCTGTGATTCTGTGAAAAATCGAACGGTACCATTCCACTTTTCAAAGTCATACTTACAGATTGTTCTGCCAAAATTTCCTCTTGTTATCTTTGAGTACATATACTAGCAGACAGAATCACTGAATGGTTGAGGTTGGAAGGCACATCTGTATCTGATGGTTTAGTCCAGATCCACTGTCAAAGGAGCTTCAGATAGCGTACAATGCTCAGGTCCTTAGCCAGATTTTGAGTATGCTCACGGACGGAGACTCCAAAATCTCTCTGGGCAGCCTGTGTTTGATCACTCTCAAATTGATAAACCTTTTTTCTTATGTTAAAGGAATTTTCTGTATTTCAGTTCTGATCTTTGTCTCTTGTCCTTGTCACCGGTTACTACTGAGAGAAATCTGGCTGTGTGACACTAAGACATGAGACATCTAGTTCTTAAATATGTTTTCTCACTTCCATCCTTCTTAAACTTTAGCTGTGTGGAGAGTGTTGTTGTGTTTCCACTGTCACAAAAACATTTAATGAATATTTTTGTTTTCTTAGCATCAGGCTTTTGCAGCTTATGATACCTGGACTTCCAGGAACTAAATAGTAGTTGGCTGTAGTTGGCTTCTGATCATAACACTGATATTTCTCCTCCCATCTCCCAAAGCCCATTCTATTTGCTAACAATCATCTCATCACATATAATCTTTTTTGAAAATGTAAAAATACAGAATGCTGCTATATTCTGTTAAAGATGTAATAGATGTCTGTTAACAGAGTAATCTTTTGACAGAAAATTTGTCAAAGAGACAATATCTATTATGTTCATTCAATACTATTGCACTAGTAACATGTATCAAAATACAAAGTATTTTTACTTATTAAAAATCTCTGCATGCTCACAAGCATGTCTGCATCTGCTGCAAACACTCATTTATATTCAACAACAACAAACACAAAGAAATCACTTGCCAATCACAAGTAAAATACAACTTTCATTTGAAAACTTTTGTGTGACATAGATTCATATGTTTTTTTTGTTCATAGTTTGTATAGTGCCTCATTTCATTAAGGAGATGAACATTGTTAACTCTTAAAGTTTGCATGGGAATGTATGAATGGAATGTGTGAAGATCATTCTGTCTGTAGACAATTCTCTCTCTCCGCTCCTGTCTCAAGTCAGGATACAAGTCAAACAAACCACAACAGTCTCTGAAGTATGCTGTAATGGTTGAGCAGCCTTTTGGACTTCCCTTCCAATTTTGCCATAATACCCCTAACATTACCTCCAAGGACCAGACAGTGAGAGCTCTCTGTTGATTTACTGTTCCAGAAGTATATTACAAGGCAACTCTGAGACAATCAGGTTTCAGTGCCTCTCTGATCTCTAAGGAGTCCTGCAGAATGTGTATAGCTATAGGTACACATACACAGTCAATGGAAAAAATACCATTAGGGAGTGGTGAAATGTATGTAGATACATCCTATATTTGCAGAACCATTTAAGTTTATTGTGTATATTACAAATAGTTTCATTGATCCAGCTCTTTTGTATTTGCTCCATAAGCAGGATGCTCTTAATAAGTGGTAAGAAATGCCACTGGGCTGTATTTTCCTGGGTTTGTACTACTTAATATGGTTAAACCATATGTTTACTTACACACTAACGTGAAAATATGGGGTAGAAGGAACTATTATGTAATCTGTTTTTGTATATCAGTCCCAAAACAATGGGACTCAGATTGTGTAAGAACATGTGTATAAAGAATAGTTCTTTGGACATGTATTTCAGCAGCTAACTGGGAGAAGAACATGGTTTTAAAGGGAAGAAAATCAACCTTGCCAAAGATGAGTCAAAGTTAGCTGTGATAATTTGAGACTCTGTCATACATTTACAGTTAGACATCATAGATTGAAAAGTCTATCTCAAATGCAAGTATGGACCTTTTGCCATTCATTCATATTTACTGTTTTCTTATATCACTACCTCCTATCAGCTTTTAATGATCTTCAAATCCTGTTGATAGAATGGCTTTTTAGGCTGCTGAACATTCTGCAGGATGAGGCTTATTGTTTTTTTTTGACCGTTAGCAATAGTCAAAGACATCCATTGTTCTGTCATACCCCTTTATGCATTAAAAGTCATCTTTTCATATTCCTGGTTCTTGAGCTTTGTCTCAGCACAAGACGGAGCAAATTTAGTTCTGACTTTTAACAACAGCTATGTGCACGATGATCACTAAAACGTTTTAAACCTTTTAGGTATTAATATTAAGTGGATTTACAGTGAATAGGTCTGTCTAATAGATAAGCTTATTGTATTCACTGACAAAGTCATCCACATGAAGAAAATGCTATTAGCAGTACAGAATTCTAGCTCTTCTCTGAAGAGGAGCTCTTCTTAACAATCTTTTATTCTCTTGGAGTTGATTATAAATTATGAGTATTCTGACCTCTGGCGTACATTAACACTATGAACTTTCTAATGGTTAAGTCATAATTATGCTTATTCTTTTTTTTTATTTTATTCTTAATTAAAAGTTAACATTATTTCAGATCTTCTAATTCCCCAGGTAATCTATAAACACTTTCTGATGGGAAAACTTATTTAGGAAAAGAGAAAATAAATTAGATATTTCTAGTGTGTGTCTTTCTCCATCTTAACTCTCTCATCTCCATTAATGTTTCTTTCAATGTGTATTATCTAATAGATTTTATAATATCTTATCTCTATCAAGTTTTCATTGACTCAAAAAAAAAAAAATTTGTAAGAAATTACAATAGCTTGATACTGTCTGGATTGTACTGTCTGATTTCTAGAAGCTGGTGAGTTGCAATTGATTTCAGGTTCCACAATTAGCCAAACTGTCTCAAGGTCCATAAAGTCAATGAAAGATTTGTCCCCAACACAAGTGATAACTAGGATTTCAATAGTCCAGAAGTTTCAGGACTTTGGGATATTCTCCTGCCTACTCACAATGGCCTGTAATTAATGGTCCATTTCTTCCACTGTCATGACCCTGTATTCAAGCAGATGGCTACTCTAATTTTGGTTTCTTCCAATGTTATATCTTTCTCAGAAGTATTAGTTGTGGTTCCTATGCTCAGTAATATCCGAGGATGCCTTGGGTATGGACATTATCAGAAAATATTGAATGTAGAGAACAGGACATGCTTCCTCCATCAGATTTCATTCTCAGCTGTGAGAGATCTTCATTGTCAGCCAACGTGTGAAGCTGAAACCCAGCACAAGTCATCACGTACAGAAAATGTCTGCATAAGACACTCAGCAACTGTTTAATGTAACGTGTGAAAATAATCTGTAAGAGCATATTTCATTTAAAATATACATGTTCCAGTTTCATACTTTCTCCTGCCATATACACATCTCTCTAAAGAAATCTTGACAAGTTCCTTAAAGCATTAAAAACAGCTTCAATAGTGGATAAAAGTAGACCTTTACTCCACCCCACATGATTTCATAGTATTGTAGTCTTGGGCAAGAAATTTGGAGATAGGTATTTGAGTCTCCAGAGACAGAGTCAGGTAGTAATTCATGTCTTGTCTGCGCAGGCTAAACTGTCTATGCAAGAAAAGAAGCATTGATGTCCTTTACCATTTCCTTAGTGCATCCAACCACAAAAAGTTCTTGACCTCTGATTCAAACCCAGGGTATATATAAAGAGAGAGATGGATGGATAGTGACTAGGAATATGCTAGAATGGAATTCTAATATTGTTGAAAGACAGATACTTTATTATATATCTCCGTCCAAATTTCAAGAAAATTTTTGAGATAGGAAAGTCATCTGACATCCAGGTTAACAACCATCCATTAAGGACGATTGAAATCTATGTTATCTCTTCAAGATCTATCTTTATTGGGACCAACCCAGGTTCTTTTGAAGTATTTTAATGAAAGCTTCACAGAAAATAGCACTAGATAAAATAGCCCAAAACCTGATGTTGATTGCATATAATCTCAGCAAAGAAGAAAACTGGGAGAGATTTGGCACATACCAGAAATCAAGCAGAGAGATACTCAACCCCAAATCTCTCATACTGCTTTGAGTTACTTTACCTCAAGAAGTGACTTGATCCTCTCTGCAATAAGAGCAGGAGTCAATCCTTATTTGAGACCCAGAAATATTTTTTCCATTAGACTTTCATCAAACAAGACAGATGCTGTCAAAAAGTTTAACTTTTGACAGATCAGCTTTCACTGACCTTTCTAACTTCTTTATTACCCTTATCTCCCCCCAAAAATACTATAATTTCCAAGTTGCTTCACATGAACTCTTATGGTAATATACAGTAATTAACACATTCTCTTAACTCATCTTAAAATTTAATGTTGAACTCAGACAAGCAGCAAGGACTATTAACTTTTATGACTATATAATGACAGAACAAAACCTCTAAATGTGACCTCCAACATTTGTTTTGATTCCCAGCCACTAAGAAATAAATCGTCTGTTCATTATATTATACAGTGAATTTATTTTGGAAAATAAATCAGGCCATGCTAATTGAAAGTAAGATCCCAAATTCTATGAAATTTATCCTCCTCTATTATCCAATTTGTTTACTGTCAAACTAGTGACAAAATTTTAGAATTCTGACTTTCCAATGGGAAAATATCATATGTATATAAAGCTCACAATTCTGCTTCTCTTTTAACCTTCTCATAGTTCTCTTGAACCTTACCTTTTAGCTTTGGAATATACTGTGTAATTTGGCTGTTCTAGCACTAAAATAAAATAGACTATGGTAGGACAGATAAATCACCCAAATTTCTGCCTTCTAAAATTCAAGACTACAGAAAAGCCATATATATATATGTATATACCTGCACAAGTCAAAATAGAGAGGGATCACTGGAAATGCTAACTCATCTTAAAACAGGGAGAAAACTATTTTTACTTTCTGTTGAGGATTAGTTTTGTTCTGTCTTAGCTTCCTGAATCAGCTTATCACACTGTCAGACAAATGCGAGAGATGGTAGAGAGGAGTCAGTGGAAGCATAAGCCTAACAGAAGTGGAGAGTGAAAAGCGATGCTCCCTGGAGTGGTACTTCCTCTTTAAGTTAGCATGGACATCAAACAAACAGTGACTTTTAAGATAAACGGGATAAGTAGTATGCTGGAGGCATTTACTTGTCTCGCTTGGCTGTAAGAAAAAGGACAGATAGTTTTGGCTGAATATCTCACCTTTGGAAGTCCAATGTTGCAGTTAGGTAAGGGAAAGCCTTATGTTTATTGGGCTGTCACTAGTCAGAAGCATTGATCAGTGTTAGCCACTGTTTTGCTTATTAGAAGCATATTAAAGTTCCATATTTCTTCATTTGGTTCAAGTCATCTTTCTTACTGAAATATAGTAATTATATGTTGTGGGCATAAAATTCTGGTGTAATTTATGGTTTTTTTTTTTTTTTTTTTTTTTTTTTAATATTNGACTAGAGAATCTAGTCATCAAAACAACTTCACAATTTATTTTACAGTCACTCATAATGTTCCTGATATATAAATATATCTACCTGTACAAAGCATGTGAGAGAAGGAATATTCATTTAAAACATATTTTGTCAGCTGACGTGTTGTTATGAAAATAACTCCTTCAAAATACAGCACTGCTTTCTTCTTAAATTTTTTTTGTTTGGTATACACTCCTCTATGAAAGTTTTATTTATTTATTTATTTTAACACAAAACTAAAATCTCTGGTCACAGAGGCCCATATACACGATTCACCTCATCCCTGCTGCTGGTTATGTCTTCCCAGTCCTCAGTGGGCGGCACTGGGGATCTGGGCTGCACTCGTGGCCCCTAAGCGAAAGCAGGGCGGGAGGTGCCGTCATAAGTAGCTGCATCACTGCCCTCCTGCATCTGTGAGGTGTTTTCTGAAGCTGTAACGGCCTCCGGGCTCTCAAAAATACTCTCATGTCTCCAAGATTTCTTTTGCACACACAGGAAGTTTTTGCTTAGCATTCTGTGAGACGATGACTGTTCTGCTGAGGTGAGTGAGAACCCATGTCCGTGGGGAGGAGGGGGACAGCAGCGGTAATGTCGTCTGGCCAGGGACTTTATGTTGGCAGAGAACTTGAATGTGCTCAGGTAACAACATGGGCTGCCAGGCCACAAGCCTTTCCCTGCAGGCCAGCCATGGTGGCCATGGGGTGAGAGGTGCCCAGCCTGCACAGCACGCAGGCCTGGCTCCAGCTCCCCGCACACTAGGCCCGCCTAGACCCCCCCACACTGGGCTTGTTGAGGGGACTGCAGCCACCTCTGTTGCCACTCCTGTTGGTATATGAGCCAACTGCTGCAGTGTCTGAGAGTTGTAAAATCAGGATTATGAAGTGCAGTTCCTTTTCCTCTCTTTTTTTTTTTTTTTTTTTTTTTCCTTTTCCCCTAGTTAAGTTCATTTTTTTGTGTTTCTTAAGGCGACTTTTCCATCTCACATTAAGTGTCTTTGATGACATGACATTCATAGCTACCCTTCTGAGAACAATTCCATTTAGTATGGTTATTTTGCCATTACAGATATATTGTTAATGATAATAAATAAAGTGTGACCTTTCTAGGTTTCCTACATTTCTAGTGGTAATTTCTGCTTGAGAATTTGTTGCAGAAGGGAAGTTTTTAACTCACTGTCCCCTCTCCTGTATTCAGACCCCAGCTCTGAAACAACAGGTCATTTGATTTAAATTTATTTTGTGCACTGATATTTTAGTATACACTCTTCATTTCTTGGATTCTTTCCACAGAAAGCCATGTTTTCCTTTTTTTTTTTTTTTTTTTTTTTTTTTTTTTTTTCCAGATGACATGACACATTTGTCCAGTATTTGTTCCTGGTTATAATTCAGTTCAGGTAAAGATTTCTGAAGTTAGTGGTGGATTAACATGACTAAAGACTGACTATATATGAGCAAGCTTGAGAGATTGACCCTTACTGAAATGGAAATAACTGTTCTTTAGATTTTTCACTACTCTTATATATCTTATAATTTCTTCTTGCACTTCTCAGATATAACAATACTATTCTTGTCTTACAGCTAGGCACTCACAAAACCTATGGAGTTTCAGAGCAGTCTCACAACGAATCCACAAGAATCTGGTCTTATGTCTTCTATTTAATGTATTCCACACTAGTGCTGAGTAATCAGAATCTCCCACTCCTATTTATTTACCAAGGCTTCTCCTGTTTGTTTGTTTGTTTTTTTTTAATATTTAATTTGCTCACCTCTTTCACAGCACAGCTATTTTTTTCTTGGACAGATCTAGGAGTGTTAAAGTAATAGGTTTATTCTTTGTAAACTTTCCAAGAGTAGTCAGTAATAATCACATAGAACCAGTTCCTCTAAAGTCCACTTTTTCTGTGACAAATATTGTGCAAAGAACACTTCTTCCATTGCCAATCCACATGCAAATATACTTGGCTATAATTATTTCAGCAACATAAAATGACTATTAAAAAAAATGACTGAATTAAGCACAATTATACTTAATAAACTAACTTGAAGATTTAGTTTCCTTATTAATGGATACATTGAAATTTACTTACATTTTCTTAGGGTTTTCTGAAAAATATCAAGTATCATATTTTGAAATGATGTGAAAAACAGTGTTTATTTTCTACATAGAAATGCACTTTGGCCCCAAAACCATTTCACAATCTTTGACCTCAAATGGCTGTCCTGAATATGGATGTTTCCCATTAACTCTTTTATCGCAAATGGAAATATCATTCCCTTGCTGTCAGGTTGTTAGAGACAAGGACTGTATTCTGGTTAGGACTGCATGCAAGCAACTACTAGTAAAGGGAAATTTGCAAATGTAATTCCATTTTCTCAATGCTCAAACCTACTGAAAACAATCCAGTTAAACAACCAATAAAAAAGTTTTTGGGAAGCAAGAAGAGGGAAAAAAACATCTATTGCATATATGTGTGAATCGAAGAACATTCAAAGCTAGGGTCTACATTTAACAATTTGCATAGGGTATGGTTTTAAGTCACATTTTGGCAGAAAATTCATTTAATGCCCACATAAGAAAGAACTAAACTTGAGATGGTGTAACAAAACCTCACTCTTTACTAGATTTTGTCAATGGTGTGATTTATGACCCGATTTCACAGTACCAAGATCAATAGTGATAATTCTTTACTCTTATGGCTCTTTGTTTATTAGGCAGAGTTTAAAAACAGTTTATAGAAGACCTGAAATGCACAGCTGCTCAGAGATCTTTAAAGAGCTGCCATCTTTCTACTAGGATTATTATTCCCATTTTGCACAATGGATAAACAGCGATACTGTTCCACAGGAAAACATTATTCCATCTCTCTTTGAAAACTGGCAACAGAGTGCCTTGGAGAAGGGCTCTGTCACCTAAGCCTCACTGCTGCCTTGACCAGATGTTGGTGTTGAGTACCAGCATTCATACACAGGCCTCTTTGAGAGACTTTGCACCTCTTGTAGGCCCTAAGGTCTGTCTAGGTGCAAGAATATATTTGCGTAGTAGGACTGGAATTGTACCACTGTGCTGGACAGGTTATTTGGCTCTTCAGATTCCAAATCCCCAGAATTAAATACTCACCTGTTAGTGCTTAGTTGTGGTAATGTGGCCTCAGAGTGTCATACCTCAGAGTGTCATAGCCCAGATGCTGGCATTCACAGCGTGCCAATGTCACCTTCAGAGGCTGTGAGTGGGAGGAATGGACCCCTTTTCTCTCATACTGCTGGTTAGTTGGGTGTCACCACCTCATTTGCTTGTAATTCTGTTTCTCTTCCCTTCTTGGTCTGTCAACTCTGTAGAATACACAGAGGACTAACTTTAATTCATGTAGAGTTTTCCACATTGTAGGGCCCCACCTGCAGCTAATATCTGTACCTGGAGCTGTCATGCAAGTATTGGTTTTAAGGACAATTAGGTAGGAAAGAAAATTAACTCAAAGACATTTGCTTAAAAAGCAAAAAAGAAAAAGAAAAGAAAAATATTCATTTTTTCATGATTGTAAACTCTTGATTCTCTTTAATCTCTCCAAAACAATAACTTTTAGCAGTTGGCAGGAACTTTCTGATAATTTCAGTAAGTTTGGAACCGAAACAAGGGACATATAGAATGTCTGGTTGCAAGGATCACTGCAAAGAATTGCCCCCTCTGCAATTATTAAAGATCATTAGAAGCTAATGTCTTAGCAGTAGCTATGGCTCACAAGTAAGATGTTGAAGCTCTTGGAAATCCTAAAGGTGTCTAGCATGTTTTCAGCCAAGGCTCTGATACAGTAGTAAAATGTTAATGGTGTTAGGAATAATTGAATCCTTGCCTTATTACACATAGACTCATTTGAATGCTCATTATTTATTTGGCAAGTACTTAGCATAACAAATTAATCTATAGTGACACATGAGAATAGTGTAGGTAACTCAAAATGAAAGCCAAAATCAAGATTAAAGAGGTAAGATCAATGCTATTTATTTCGAACAGCAGTAAAATGTTTTGATAAATGGAAGAGTTTCAAATGGCTGTAGAAAGTGAAAGAAAAGAGAGAAGACCACAAGTAAAGGTGGAGTTAATTGCAAATGGAGAGTTTATTCCTGGGAGAAGAGCACAATGTCCAGGGAATATACAGAATACTTTTGTATATGTCTCTTTATTTAGAAAAGCTACCTGGGAGCTTTGGTTTAATTGGACAGATGTCCTAGTTAGAGTGTTACAGTAACTTTTCCCCGTGTTGACTAGCTTCACTGAAGCATTGTAAAGGGGCCAGAGCTTCACTTTTGATTCTTCACCATGTGTTCTCTCCAGAGTTTCACAGAAGAACAGGTGAAGTGAGCATAGAAGTCTCAAGAAAGATGGCTTTGCACAGTGAAAGACAGGTATGTCTGTCCTTGGGGAAGGGAAGAGAGGGAAGAAGAGGAAGCAGATTTCAGCACTTCAGCTTCACTGTTAGCATAAGCAAATCGGAACAGACATGCAGCCTCTGATGCTTGCAGTTGCATAGCTGGTAGATGGAGCAGCTTCTTGAAACAAGCTTCGGAGTATTTATTGCATAAGTACATTTTATTGCCTCTTTTTCATTGCTTGTTCATTTTATTTAAATCACAACTCATTCAAATATTTAAGTATTTCAAACAGGTGAATGCTTCCATTGAATTAAAAGTTAAACACATGAGAACTTTCACAGTTCAAGGCCTCAATCATAAACAACCATAATTAGGGCACTGCAACCATTGGTGTGAATCAGCAAGATTTACTTATTTGAACTACTTGAACACTGTGGCATGGTTTTCATACAAAGACTATGCCATTATTATAAGCTGTAGTCCATTTCAGGGAATTGCAAAGCCATAACCTACTGCTCTGTAAGTCATGTGTTGTACATACATATGGAAATGAAGCAGATAGACTGGAGGTGCTTCTAGAAGTGTTAGACTAAGTAGCTATCCAAATGCATAGTAAGTTAGGAGAATGGCATTCTTCTTAATTACTGTCAGGATTTTTGGATATTAAAAGCATGCTGTAACTATTTCTAGCTGAGGCAACAAAATTTGAGAGAAAATACAAGGAAACAACTGCAATTAGGTAAATGAAATAGAACGTTAGACACCATAAATACAGAATAAAAACTTAAAGGAGCCATTATAGACACCACAGCTCAAGCAATGATTTCTAATCAGTTCTAACTGGTTGTATCAGACATATAGAATTGCATTAATAAAGAAAATTAACAAAAAGGGCACAACTTCATATGATGGCTCACAGCAAACCCTCTCAAAAAAGCAGGTTTATAAAGACAGTTTCCTATGAAATTAATAATTTGCTATAAGTGTTTTATTTTTAAATAAAAATATTCAGCCACAGGCAATTTTGGAAGGAAATTTTATTTTTTAGGAAGAAAGTAAGAAAAAAATCCACATAACACTCGAGATATCTTCAAATAATCTTTGGGCTGAAATGCTATATTTGTGACACTAGCATTTTAAAATGCAGAATTTCAGTCTCATGTTTCCAAGTTTAAGCTGGTCATTGTCAGAATCAAGATGATGTATAAGAATTTCCTTTTTCCCACTAGAATGCAAAATGATGTAACTGCATAAAAGCACTGCACAGTTGAAGAAACAGACATCTTGTTTTTGATCAGTATGCCCTGTGGCATTCTAAAGTATTTCCAATCTACGTGGTATTGGCCAGATCTAACCTTCCTAAAGTAAAATTTATTCTGAATGTCAATTTCACCAAATTTGCAGTGACTCTGCAGTTAAATAGATTAAGATAAAATATAATA
>VXAV01005171.1:0-12660 GCA_013399715.1 Alectura lathami
GGTAGACGACATCCGTCGCCCTTCCTTTGTCCACCGATGCCATCACTCCATCATAGAAGGGCACAACCTGCCCTTGGTGAAGCTGTGCTGGCTGTCTCGGATCACCTCCTCATCTCGCATGTGCCTTAGCATCTCCTCCAGGAGGATCCGCTCCATGATCTTCCCAGGCACAGATGTGAGGCTCACTGGCCTGTAGTTCCCCGGATATTCCTTTCTCCCTTTCTTAAAAATGGGCGTGATGTTTCCCTTTTTCCAGTCAACGGGGACCTCGTCTGACAGCCACGACTTTTCAAATATGATGAAGAGCATCTCGGCAATCACATCAGACAACTCCTTCAAGACCCTGTGATGCATCTCGTCCAGTCCCACAGACTTGTAAACATTCAGGCACTTCTCCAGGCTGAACAGCCCCAAGTCTGTCAACCTGTCTTCACAGGAGATGTGCTCCAGCCCTCTGATTACCCTCGTGGCCCTCCTCTCAACTCGCTCCAACAAGTCCATGTCCTAGCGTTGGGGACACCAGAGCTGAATGCAGTACTGCAAGTGAGGCCTGAAGAGAGTGGAGTAGAGTGGAAGAATCACCTCCTTTGGCCTGATGGTCATGCTGATTTTAATGCAGCCAGGGACATGGCTGGCTTTCTGGGCTGAAAACATACTCTCCCAGCTCACACTGAGTTTTTCATCCAACAGTACCCCCAAGACCTTCTTCACAGGGCTGCTCTCAATCCATTCATCGTTGTGTTTCAGATTGTCCCAACCCAGGTGCAGGACTTTGCACTTGGCCTTGTCAAACTTCTTGAGGTTCATACAGACCCGTCTCCTGAGCCTGTCTAGGTCCCTTTGGATGGCATCCCTTCCCTCCAGCATGTCAACTGTACCACACAGCTGGGTGTAATCGGCGAAGTTGATTAGGGTGCTCTCAATCCAGCTGTACTTGTCACCAAGAAAGATGTTGAAAAGTTCTGGTCCCAATACCAAGCCATTGACTGTAACACTTTGAGTGTGACCATCCAGCCAATTCCTTATTCACCAAGTGCTCCATCCATCAAATTCATATCTCTCCATTTTAGAGACAAAGATGTCATACAGGACAGTGTCAAACACTTTGCGCTAATCTCTAGAAGCTCAAGAAGATCTCAAGAATGTCTCAAATTTTGCCCAGACACTTTGTGGTGTTTTCACTCTGATTGACACACATGCACAACCATCCTGCTCTTCCAGACTGTGTAGAAGCAAAAGAAGAAAACATTTATTTTCAACTTCCCATCAGCAGGTATTGTCCAGCCACTTCCTGTGTGGCGAGGCCTCAATATGCACAGCAGTTTTTCGAGAGGACAGACATTTTAGTGAAAAGAGTCCCCCCCTTCTCCTTACCCTGCCCCAGTTTTTATTGCCGAAAATGATGTCATAAAGTACGGAATATCCCTTTGGTCAGTTTAGGTCAGCTGTCTTGGCAATGTCCTCTCCCCACCTCTCACCAGCCCCGGTGTACTGGCCTTTTGTTGGAGCCAGGGGTTGGAGAGCCAGCCTTGGTGCTGTGCCAGCACTTCTCAGCAATAGCCAAAATATTGGTGGGTATCAACTTGTTCTATCTATAAGTGCAAAGTGCAACATTGTATGGTCTGCTGTGGGAAAAGTTAATTCCATCCCAGCCAGACCAAGTACACACTGCTGCACAAATTACTGAGCCTGCTGGCTACCTCTCTTAGCTGTGCTCTTCTCAGACTGTCAAACAGGGGATACATTTGCCTTTAACAATCCTATTTGGCCTGTAAAAAACTGCCTGGGTCCTGGTGCGGGAACATCGGTAACCATCTTTGGAGAACATCTACTCCCACTGGGCTGCAGTTGCTCTGGATACTGTCACTCTGCCAGAGTGGTCAGAGGCTGGGCTGAGCACCTAGCTTGCTGACAGCGACTTGGCAAATGCCTGCTTTGGCATCCCTAGTGCTGAGGAGTCACAGGGCCAGTCTGTTTTCTCTTGGGTAGGCCATCAGTGCTGCCTTGGGGGAGACGGGCACAGGCCCACGACTTGCCAGGGGACTGACTCAGCCCTCGGAGGAGGGTAGCCTGTCCCCAGAGCATGGGCTGTCCCATTAGACTGGTGATACCCTGCTGACTGCACCTAGTGAGCAGGATGTCCAGAAGCATGCAAAAGTGTCATGGACACCATAAGAGAGCAAGACTGCAAAACTAACCCATGGAGACCATAGCAATCCCAGGCTGTAAGATGGGCATGAATATTTCCATGCTGGCAAAGCCAGGTCCCAGAAAATCAGTTCATTGCAGGACAAAATAGGACTATCAAATGCGATTCAACCTAACCCTGAGCCATTGACTGGGCTCAGGAAGCCCCAGTATATGAACATCTCACCTCTGAGAAGAGACAGTATGCCTGGTTCACAGATAGGTCAGCCAAACATGTCAAGAGGTAGAGGTGGTAGAAGGTCTTTAACCCAGTTAAGAAAGTGGGGAGAGGACAGTGGTCACTATGCAGAACTAATGGGAATAATGTTTGAGGAGACCCAGACTCCTATGTTGTACCTAAAAATGCATTTGTTTTACCTCATGCAAAACCTCTTTGTGAAGCCTCACACTGCTGCTGTCCTTTGCTGCCTGCTCTATATCAACACACATGAAGCGTCGGATGCCCTCCAGCTGCGCCAAAGCTCCTCGTCTGCTACATGCCACAAGCAACTGGACTCCATATCGAAATGTACATCACCACTGTCTTATGGGAGATGGGGCACGGGGTGGAGTCCAATGGCAGGACATCTCTGGTGATCCTAGCCCTAATGTTATTGCTGTTCTACACTTACTGTCATAATCAGAATTTCTTTTACTTGGTGGTATTCCTGTTTATTATTATTTGCAGGACAGCTTTGTATATGAGAATCTCTCTAGCAGCCAATCAACTTACTAACACAATCTGTAACTTTTAAGAGAGGTCAACCTGATGTGGATCAAGGAGGGGGAAATGTAGTGATCCCAATCAGAAGACCATTATACATTGAGGAGTCAGCAATACAACTAACAGTGAACCTGTGTAGATCCAGGCCCGTGCTGTGCATATGGCATCACCTTCAGGCCTATGTCATGCTTCACACCTCCCTCAGCTGCAGGGCAAATGCAGCTGGGTGATGGTAACAGCAAACGGCAGGCTGAACTGTTTGCAGAATTGGCAGTTGCACCACCTGCATGACTCTGCCTGTAAGTGCAGCATCAAGTTTTCAAGCAGATGTCTTTTTTGCTTGACGAAGGAAATGTGTAAAGTAGTTGTCTTCTAACAAAATCCTGTAACAGCCCAAATAACCAAAATGGGGTAACACTTTCTGCTGACAGAATCTGTGTGTGGATGGGAGGCCGTTTAATGCTGCACAACTGGGGGTTTCCAGCATCTAGAGGGGCATAACATCTTTATTGTTCTCTCTTTCCCTGTACTGTTAACTCTAATAAATGGCATTTACAATAGTATTTTACAGAGTCCGAGTGCCTTTCTTACTGGGATCATAACAGACAAGAACCTCCTGGTGCAGAACAGCTCCTCAACATTCCCATTTTTCAATATAAATGGTTTGATGATTTAATATTTACCTCTGAAATTTGCAGTTAGGAAGATAGGGATTGTTGTCCTCTAATTATCGTCTCTGTGGCTATTTTGTGTACCAGTTATTTTGCTTTATTAACAAAGGGGACAACTCAACCTCCTGTCCTGGCAGACATCTCAAAACTGGTAGTCAGTATACTTACAATTCTTCTCCAGATGCATTTGCCGCTGTTTTTGATCAGCCACCTCTTGTAATGTGTAAGGGCCAATATGGAGTAAATATTTTACATTAGTATCATAGAATCATAGAATCACAGAATCATAGAATGGCTTGGGTTGGAAGGGACCTCAAATATCATCTAGTTCCAACCCCCCTGCCATGGACAGGGCTGCCAGCCACTAGCTCACTAGCTCAAACTGCCCAGGAACCCATCCAGCCTGGCCTTGAACACAGCCAGGGATGGGGCAGCCACAGCTTCTCTGGGCAGCCTGTTCCAGTGCCTCACCACTCTCTCAGGGAAGAATTTCTTCCTGATGTCAAAACTAAACCTCCCCTCTTTCAGTTTTAGCCCATTCCCCCTTGTTCTACCATTATCCACCTGTGTAAAAAGTCGGTCCCCCTCCTGCCTGTAAGCTCCTTTTATGTATTGGAAGGCTGCAATGAGGTCTCCCCGGAGCCTTCTCTTTTCCAAGCTAAACAATCCCAGCTCCCACAACCTTTCCTCATAGGAGAGGTGCTCCAGCCCCCTGATCATTTTGGTGGCCCTCCTCTGGACCCACTCCAACAACTCCACATCCTGTACTGGGGGCCCCAGGCCTGGATACAGTTCTCCAGGTGAGGTCTTACAAGGGCAGAGTAGAGGGTATCGTGAGAGTGTATTCCAGCACAGCTGTCTGGTCTCAGCTTTCAGGCTGTTACTTTGCCTTTCCCATTTAGAAGCAGCCTCCTCCCAAGATGCTGCAGTTGGCATCCTACACATCCTAGAGTCCTCCACTGGCTGAATATTAAACTGACATGATCACTCTTTCCTGTCATGAAGGAGTCCTAAACAAGCAGCAGAAACATTCATTTTCCCCCTTTCCAGCTGCAGCAGGGAAGAAACTTAAATGAGCTCCCCTTTGGGTTTGTGGAGACAGGGAAGGACACACCTAACTAGAAGTGCGTGTGCAAAAGATGTGAGGGTATTCAGCTATATCTCCAAGCATTTTTACAATTAATCTTTCATTTTGAATATTAAAGGAATATTTCCCAGAGTTAATGGATGTGATAGCTTGCAGTTTCCATGCCCACCCTTTTACATTCATTGTTGGCATCTAATTAGTCACCATTAGAAACTGAAGCTGAACTATTGGCTATTCACAACCTTGGCCCTCTAAGAAGAGAGCTCCAAGAGCTTTTGGAGCACATTGAAACACATTGCTTCCACTCACAGAAAAAATACACATGTTGCTCTCCTGACAGAATAGCTCAGCCTTAGAAAGCTCTTTAAAGCTCAAGGCTGAAGGAGGACTGGGGTGCAGACTGCAAAGACCAGCAGTTTCTGGAATCTGAGGAGCTGAAAAATGGTGACATCCTGGAGAGAAACTGAAATGCTCAAGTGATGTGAAGAGCAGAGAAAAGGACAAAAGAGGAGGTAAGGATTGTATGGAGAGGTGGAAACTAGGCAGAGTGGTGCATGGGCAAACTGAAAGTAGCCTTGCCCAAACCATGCAACAAACTTGCAGGCATGAGAAAGTTTTGAGAAAGTGTAAGAGTAAAGCTCACTGAAGGTATGAAGGAAGGTGAGGAATAGCATTGTGTTTGATGGTGATACAGTCATTCACAAGGCTGTTTCTGACTCTGAAATCTTTTCCAGATGATATTCAGCTAGAAAATGACTCCTTGTTCACTTTCTTCTCACTTTGATTCAGCTTACTTCATTCAGCCATATCTTAGAAGGAAGACCAAAAAGAACCTGGAAGATCATATCTGATCCTGTCTTGTCTTCATTCTTTCCACAGAGAAAAGAGGCAGAGAGCAAGGGAAAGACAAAAATTGCCTGAGCCAAATAATTTTCCTATTTGGCTCTTCATGGAAAAAAATAAAAAGGAAAAGGAAAAGAAAAAGAAAAAGAAAAAAGAAAAAGAAAAAGAAAAAGAAAAAGAAAAAGAAAAAGAAAAAGAAAAAGAAAAAGAAAAAGAAAAAGAAAAAGAAAAAGATCATGNGAAAAAGAAAAAGAAAAAGAAAAAGAAAAAGAAAAAGAAAAAGAAAAAGAAAAAGAAAAAGATCATGGAAAATAGCTGGGTGGCTGGATATCCTTTCACAGAATGAGATATGCCACTCAGTCAGATTCTGTCTAGGTCTCTGCCAGCCCAGGTCCCCATCGACCAGCTATTCTTCCACTAAAAGCTGGCCTGTCTAAAGTTAGCTCAAGGAAGAAGTAAGGACACAGAAGGAGAGCCAAGAATCAGCTATTAAATTATTTTTTCTGGCTTCCTACCCTTCCAGGCCTCTCTCACAACCCTGGTTTCCTCAGTGGAGTATTTTGGCAGAGGGGATGCTCGCAGAGCCTGGGATATGAACTGAGTGGGCAGCAGCCGAAAGCCCCTCTGTGTGGTTCCCTGAATCCTGCCTTGATTTATCTCATCCTCTTCCAGTGCCCCTGCTTCAGGGAAGGCTTTGGGGTCCTGATGATGGGTCCAGAGGTAACCTACTAGCCTGCACAATCATGGCACCATTCACCTGAACAGTAACAGTTATTAATATCATCATCAGTTATCTCCTGTATCTTCGTAAGCAACACGCTAAAGACATGGGAAAAAAAAAAAAAAAAATTCTTGTTAGCATTTGGAATATCTGAAGTTATTTCAGAGATTTTCCAAAACACTCTTAGAGAATCTGGGACTGATGAGGCTGCCATACAACATTGCTTTAAGCTGATCAGTCGTGCAGTGAATAATAAGATTTCAAATGTGCTGTTTAATTCACAAATGTCTAGAATTGAGTGATGGAAGTCACTATAGACATATAAGTTATTAAACATTTGTAGAACATCATGCATTGTCTCTGTGTAGTAAAAAATAGCTTGTTTTTCATTGAGATTAAAAAAATCAACTGTTGTTTTAAATATGTGTCAATCTGATTTCACTCAATTCTGTTACATTTTTTGTAAGAAACATTCATAGATAGATTTGACTTACAACTGTGTAGTTAGCAGAGATGGCATAACTCTCTTATGATAGTACACAAAAACACTGCAAATATAATACATTCATAAATTACTTCTTACGGATGTAAAATCCCATCATTTTCCGGCTGAGCTCACCTGTGCTGTAAGAATACAGAATGCCATGTATTTCCCTGGCTGAAAATAGCAAAACTGTAGTAGTCTGCTGGAAGACATGCTGGCAATTAATCTGAAGGGTTAATGTTTGCAACATGGTATTCACTCTCTCACAATTTTTAGAAAGAAAAAAAATCAGTGGTTAGAAGGAAAAAAGGGACATTCAGTTACACAATTCCCAATTTGCAACTATTTGTTCTTTCATTTAACTTGAGCTAAGAATACAGAAAAAAAAAAAAAAAAAAAAAAAAAAAAAAAAGTCTGCATCACTGTGTCACTTGCACGAGCTTTTGCTGTTCATTGATCCCTCCCTCAGGAAGACACAAAAGATACCACTATTCTCATCACCTCTGCTGCCTATAAAAGAAGTCAGCTGTGTAAGATAAAATGAGGCATATCAAAGCAACTTTGATCACTTTATTAGCTGTCAAGCCCCTTTCAAAGCCAGCACTGTCTGCCGTAATGGGTTGTATTACTTTCAAATGTCATATTTAATGCGTGTTCTTCCAGATCCCTGATACTGTCTGAGGTGCTGACTGCAGAGCACAGCACCAAGAGCCTTGCAGGTGGGTCTATTAGTTTCGGTGTGTTCCTTTTTCTCAACAGCATGTGGTTTAATTGCAGAATTGGTGGAGCAAGGGCATCGCGAGAGTTCATCTGCATTTTTCTGTACATGCACAACCACAAAGTCATCCTGCAGCGTAGATTTGAATGAGTTATGTGACCATAAAAAATACTTCAATTCACAAGGCTATCAACTCTTTGTCATGAAACAAAAAACACCTGCCAGAAGAGTTTTATTCTTTATAATCACAGCACAAATAGGCATGAGGCAAAGCCATCTTTTAAAGGGATATTTTTATGCAGCAGGCGTGCTGTGGAGCATCTGAGGCACTGTGGTCTAAATTTAGTTACTAATTAGAAAAACACTTCTCATAGATGTCATAAATCACCCAACAATCTGAGAACTGTCTCTTCTACAAAGGGAACGTTATACCCATTAGTAACATAGCCACCACAGGACTTGACTCCAGCTACCTTAGGCTAATACTGAAGTTTTGCCCTTGATAAGAAATATCACCGAAGAAACTGCAGAAATATGTAATAAGCCAGCATTCTTCCATCAATTTCTAGAGTTTTATCAAATTTTATCTCTTGTCTTTCAGGCTGTTAGGACAGAATCAGATTTGATTTTGTGTTTTCCTCCAATAATACCTGATTTGGAAACGTCCGTTTTCATACATAAAAGCTAAAATGCTGAGGCACTCATGTGGTTTCAGGAGACAGGTCCTTGAGAAGTCATCATTTATAGCAAGAGGAAAATAGTAAAGTTGGCATCCAGAAATGATTAAGTAAAGCTGGAATAAAACTGCAGTGGGGGGAACAGGATAAAAGTTACTGGTGGTGGGAAAATGGCTTTTTATGTCACATAAGAAATCTTCAATTTTCAAAGAAAATAATATCTCAAATATTTCAACTGAGAGAAAATCCATTGTTAAACATTGCAGAGATTATTTATGTGAACTGTGTCTCAGTGGCCAGATGTACTCCATTTTTATTTTCTTTGAGCTGGGTAATATTTCCCACAGTATCACATTTTGGAGAGGAAAATGGCTGAAGAAGGATTATACGGCCAAAGCACATCTTGGGAAATGTAACGCATACCTGGATAGCCTGGAAATGGAAAAGAATAAGGACATGAGGCATCTGTTCTGCAGCACCACTAGGGAACACTAGTAACACGTACCCTCAAATACTGGGTTCATGGCCAACTCTTCATTCCAAGCTTTCATTCTTACGATCACAGTTTTCCAAAGAGTAATACATATTACGTGTGGGAAAGCCTACCCTTTCAGCAAAAACTAAAGGATCCTAATTTCAAGTCTTGACAGATTTGTTTTCAAATAGCCTTAGATAATCTGAATTAAAACGATCAGCAAAATCCATGTCTCCTTCACTGCTTTTTTTGTTTGTTTGTTTGTTTCAATTTGTTTTGTTTTCAGTTCTAAGCTAATTTCTATCAATTTCCAGTATGTCACAGAACCATATTTTAGAAGGAACTTGCTGAAACATGGATATGGTATGCACTAAACAAAGGATTTGTCTTCAGGGTAATGGCAAAAAGATATATCTGCAGACCAAGTCTATCATATTTCTTAGTGAGATGTAAGACGCAAGGATTTAATGACTACTGATTATTAAAAAGCTCAGGGACTTCAACTAGCATTGGTTTGCTGACAGTAAGACGCTTAGGCTACACTGATTGTGCAAGCTTCTCTCATAGTTAATGGACACAGAAATGGACCTAGCAGAGAAGATTCTTCCTACCTTCTCAGATATCTCTTTCTTGTATCTGGGTCGAATGGGTTGTTTTAAGAGCCATTTAGGGAGATTGACTGTGGAGGGCATTGAGAAGCTTTTTGTATATGGAACACTTCAGGATTTCCTGCAGTCAAAAATGTTAATGTTCTGCTCAGAAAGTGGCGTGTTTCTCCAGTGTCTGTTAATCTCAGCTCTCTCTAGGGGCACATTCTGTACAAATAACTCCTGAACATGTGATCAACTCTATCTGCTATTTTAGGTTTTCTTCAGTAAATATCTAGGTGACATTTTCACCTCATCTATATACCCACAGCTATAATTTAAATACACACAGCGGCATGTACCTGCATTTTCTATTTTGGGATATATCTATAAAGTTTTCTCTGGCTTAATTTTACCAGTTTGACACTGAAACTCATGTGTTGCAAAGCTCCATAATTGATCTGGGGATTCTTTAAGAAGAGTTTGCTGAGAGGACTTTATCTTGGGAAGCTGAGGCATGCTGCTTCATCACAACTGCTCTTGTTGGTTCAGCAGAGTTGTTTCTCTTCCCTGGCTTAGAAGGACATCTTGCCAAGCATCGTGTGTTCAAGGCACAGTCTGAGGATTGGCAAATGCACTTTCCTTCAGCATTTTCTTACATGGTCAGTCAACTCAACGAACATTCTGGCTTCTAAAACCCTCCTAAAACCTAATACAGTACTTGAAAGTAAATCCAAACTCAAACAAAACGGATTAGCTCTCTGTCCTGTGAGGTGGCCGTTCTGCTTCTAACATTTTTCATCTCAGAAGTCAATTTCAGTCTTTGAGATTCATGGTTCAACATCCCAAGGAACAAAATTCATAGATACATTGTATGCAAGAAACTCAGTCAGAGAGCAGAGAATGGCTTGTCTGCTAATATAAACACAGCTGTGTATGCTAAGTGGCACATAAATGTTATATCCACATTTGAACTATTGTACAACAGAAAAAATAATCTCAAATAAAATGCAAAGAAAATTGTTGTTTTTGCCAGCTTCTTTTTACCTAAAAGCACTCATGCAGATGTGTTATTTGGGACAATAAAATAAGAAATAGTTTGCATGCTTTTGCAGGAGTATCATTTAGTTATGTTTAAAGTCCCTCAACAGGCATGAAAGCATTGAAGAATTTCTAAGAATGTGTGTGATGCCATAAAAGACTAAATGATCATCTTTCACCCTGTTTTCCTTTCCTTTCTTTGGACTTGGCTTGTAAGTGTATTAGATGAGAATTTTATACATAGCTTTTCTCAGAAATCTTTGCCAGCAGTTAATACTTGCTTTCTACACCCAGAATGCTGGCAAAAAATGCAGTGAAAATATTTCCAGTCTCGAGAGAGAAAAGCATTTATTGTCATTCTTATTTATCAGAATATGTACTTATTTATCATAATGAGACAGCAGTATTTATTTGTCACAATAACATATCAACAATGTCATATATATTTGAATAAATTTGCCAGAGTACTGGAAGCAATATAGTTTTGTAACTACTGAATTATATTGGACAAAGTAGGACTAAGTAGCTGTACTGGTTCAGAATTAGCTTGGATATTTCTTCATAGCATATCACTGTGGCACATAGAACTAGCCCATAGATTGTGTCTTGTGTATGCAGCCAAAAGTCTAATGCTATCTCTGTTACAGTATCAAGGACAATGTTTACCATACAGGGCTCCAAGCATGTAGTTATTTCTTGAGGACAGCTGGTGAAAAATGTTTCTAGATTTAATTTGAAGATTAAAAGAAAAAGTTTACAAAATCTTCTGCTTTGTTTGGATCATCAGTTCTGCCTTCCTTGGGAGACCTGTGAGATGCCTAAATACTGGGACTAGCAACAGCCTTGTAGGATCCAGAGTATCATGAAATAGGGCAGTTCGGTCTTCACAGGGATCTCCAGAAAAATGAATTTACTATTCTTAAGATGGCTACTAAGAAGTTTTGAGGATAGATCCACACAGCAGTAACAGCAGAAAAAGTGAAAGAAAATGCAGATTTAATGTAGGTTCACTATTCATGTTAAAAAACTTAGATTTATGTTATAACGAGGATTATGGAGTTTTGATAACTGTCTTTAATAACATTGCACTAAGCCTACTGGGGGGTTAAAAGTTGTCACTGAGCTGCCCGCTGGCTGATACAATTAGACACAGCAGCTGAACCAGTCTAGCATTTCACTGCAAGCTGAAGGGACTGCTTTGCTCCTGTTTTTCTCTTCCACTTCCCCTGTCTTTGTGTATCCTCCTAGTGTGCTGTACTGCCCTTCTGTTGATGTGGCTCTCACTCTCTTCTGACCCTGTGCTGAAACCACTCAACATGAGAATGGTCAGAAAACTGCTTTTATGTTTGTTTGTTTGAACACATTTTCTAATATCAGTGAGCTGAACTTGGTCAGCATACAGTCTGAAGAATGCTAGAGCTCATTTAGGGAAGGGTGCAGGTTAAGCAGTCACAGCGAACTGGAAAAGGAAGAAAGAGGGATGAGAGACCTCAGCTGCTCCTTTTAGGGACAAGCAGCCATCAGGTCAGCTCAGCTAAGCAAGATATCCAGTGCTTATTAATGGGGTTAGTAAGATACCTTATCAGCAGCCCTATCTCAATTCAAATTGTAAATATTGGTCAGTTATTTAAGCGGAGTAATTTTTATGTGAGTGGCATCCATCTGCTACAGGAGAAATACTTGCTCCACTGCAGGAAGGGCAAATGGGTTGGACAACTAGGCAGAGATGTAGGTCTGTCTAAATTTAGTTTCAGAGATAACATAGGTGTGTCTTTTGCTGCTTGTATTCCCAGTGATTTCCCTGAAGCAGAATCATTCTGGATAGTGGTTAATACGTTATTCATGCCTTTATGTCCTCTATAAACTATTTAAGATGTACCAGGGGTGGATCTTCTAACGTACTGGGCAAGATACAGCCCAGATACAGATACAGTTTATTAAAGAATGCAGAAAAAGAGGAGAAACCTTCCCACTTCCATATGTCTGCCCAAACGGATTTTCACACAGATTCAGTGAATATGCTCTAGCACATGCTTACAGTGTCCTGTCCGTGTTTAAAGTAACAGAGACAGGCATCATTTCATAAGCAGTCCTGACTATAAGGGGGAAAAGACCAGTAGGGCACAACAACATGCAAGGAATCTGCAGAAGGAGCAGCAGAGTGGTAGAAGCCTGGGGAACACAGAGTAGCACTGGTGGTTGATATATTAAAAAAGTTGAGGGCATAGAGGAGAAAAAATCTTGAACTTGAGCTTAATGCAGAGTAGAGGGAGGTGGAGATACAGTCCCAGCTGACCTGATCTACAACAGTCCTGCTGTACAGAAGAATTTGGACTAGATGACCTCCAGATGTCCTTTTAGCCAACATTTCTGAGAGTCTTTGAATTCTTGAAGTGTCAGGTAGGAACACGAAACCTTTTGATGTTTTAGTTAGTTAGTTAGTTT
>VXAV01005171.1:13565-41116 GCA_013399715.1 Alectura lathami
CAAAGGTGCCTGGTAGGCACAGCCCACAGCAGCCACAAGACACTCTCAGCCTCTGTTGCAGAAAACAGCCCAAGTATTATCAAATCGACTAGACCTGCCATGATGGGCACTCAGACTCCTTTCCAATATGCTTCCCAGTAACATAAATCAATCACAAATACGTGATTTTGGTATCGCAGTGTTTCAGGCAGTGAAGAAGACAGAGGTTAATGAATGGCAAATGCAAATACAGTATCTCTTGCAGCAATCTTTATTTTCTGCAAGGGTTGTTTGTTACCCTGAAGCCTAGGACCTGGGGCCTATATGAGGGCTAACAACTGCAGTGACCTCTGGTAGTGTGTGTGTAATTAATTCTCATGAAATACTCAGACCAGCCTCCCTTTCTACAGAAACTATGGATATAAATAAACATGCAAGTCAAAGATTTACTCCTAGAACAGGGGAGAATTTCCTAGCTTCCAGGTCTGATGTGGCCTAGTCATATCCCAGTTCAATTTTGGAGGAAGAACTTAGAACATGCTCTCTCTCCAAATCCTACATGATCCTCTTCCCACGCAAAGGAAACTTTGAAGCTGCAAGGAGGAGCTGCAAGGAGGAATGTGACCCAAGGGTATGCCATGGTATATTATAGTTGGTAGTATCCACACAGCCTATTAAGTAGGGCACTTGTTATAGGCACTTAAATTAGGCATTAAAACTTCTTTCCAAATTGACTGAAAGAGGCACTGTGATCTAAAACCAGGTTCTTTGGGTTGCTCACTGCTCTATCCTATAACTTCAAGACTCAATAAAGTAAATAGTTAAAGACAGGGTATCTGGAAAGTCTGGAAAGTAGCCCTGAGCATCTATCATAATGTCCCAAATGCAGATCTTGTCTTCCAAAGCCTCAAATGTCAGTCTCACAATTTTAGGGAAAAAGGGTTTTTTGGAATTACTGCTTAGCATATGGGTATTTGGGGTAGGAGCTAGAGCACTCCTCAGGAAATAACAGGCCTGGGTTCAATTTCTGTTTGAGCAGATTCAAATACACAACCTCTGTCCTGCTACACGTATGATTTATTTTATCAGGTTTCAAACTAGGCATTGTGCCAGCACTCCCTAAATAGCTCCTAGGGGCTGAGTAATGGTGACAAGAAGTATTCAAGAGAGGAGGAGTGCAAAAATGACTCTGAAGTTTGGGATTTGGCTGAAGAGCGGGATCTCTTTTCTGTTCTACATTCTTACAGCTGTTCCTGGGTTTTATGCTAATGACACTCCAATATAAAACTAATGTGCATATCAAAGCAAGGACTGCAGAGGACCACATGACAGAAGAGAAAGCCATAGAAAGAAGAGACAGCGTTACTTCAGAAATCCCTAGGCCTCTGACTCACCAAACAGGTGAGATAAGACTGAAAATATGGGCCATGCTGAAGAACTATCTTGTGTTAGAATGTGTGCGCGTTAAAAAATCCTTTAATTAAGCTTGTGTTCCTGGCTTGTTTTCCACTATGATCCCCAGAAGAGCTAATCAAGAAATTCAAAGTGCTGCAGAGGTGTGAAATTGATAAAATATACAATGCTGCAGAGGCTTGGTAGTATTGAGATACCATTTATAAGGTGATAGGGAGTGTGATATATTTTGGAAGCAGCCTTTGATAATGTTATTTGGATACTATCCAGTCTTTGCATCCAGATCTGCTTCATCCAAATCTTGCCTTGGGAACAATCCCCATTGTGGAGTGGTGTCATCCAAGAGGGCAACTAGACGAACCAGAGACAGCCACAACTAGCAGTTAGCTATCAAGACATCTGGTAGATATGGTAACCACCCAACTTCCTGACTAAGAAACAGCATCAGCTATATTTGAAAAGCAGATTATCTGCTCTTTTCCACAGATGGGTTCCCTTAGCAGAATTGGGGAACAATGGTAAACCAGTGCAGGAAAGCACTGTGAACGCTGTCTGGCATTTCAGGTACTCTTGTGTCAAGCAGGATGTACCTGTGCTGTGTTATCACCTGAGTTTGAACAAATCCTCTGGGATGCCAGGGTCTGAAAGCAGCTCACTAGAATTCAGAACGAACAACTGGAAGTAAAGGACCAAAGAGGCATTAAACGATTAGCTTCCGTTGGCACTGTCAACCATGGTAGCAGACTGGATTTCCAGTGTTAATGCCAACATCTAGTGAGAATGATACAGTTTTTAATCTGAAATAAATGAAGTCGACATATTTGAATGATAGCAGAAGAGAGTAAAAAGAAGGTTTTTGTTAGCTCCCATTCTAGCCAAAGTTGCCATTAAATGTTCCTCTGACTTATCCAGAGTTCTAGCTCTTTCAAAACAAACTACACTGTAGACATAGTGCATTTAGTATGTTACTAAATCCCAGTTCAATTGTGACTGAAGTGACTGAAAATATAGTTACTGAAGGTCAAGTGCAAGTTGGCAGGACACAGAGGAGCTGTTCAGTGATTTCAAAAAGCCTTCATATTGTCTGACTTACCCTTCCCTTTGTAAAATACTGATTTGTTCCTTACAACACTGAGAAGTAACTTGGACTTACTGAGTTCTTTAGGGAAAATATTTTCATCTAAATCTGTCTATAGTCATCTGAAGAATTCTGAATATACACAAGAGAAGATTTTGTTCTTTGATCAAGTTAAAATTTGACTGTGTTGACAGCAAGTTCTGTCTGATTTCATTTACATCAGTGCATAAGTCAGTTTGCTACAAGTAGAGCAGTTCTGGATTATCAACTGAACAGAAGTTGACCTTGCTCTTCAGGATTTTAGTATTTCTCCTATAATCTTTCTGCAGGTTATTCAAGTTTACCTCTTTGATGCTGAATGATCACTCACTGACAGCCAAATCAACTCAATCCATCCCACAAAAGGAAGGTCAAAATTCTCCATTACCCATGTCCTATAATCAAAGCAAAGATGTTTTCTTTTTTTTTTGTCAGGTCCTCCAGTCTTATACCTCACACTGAAGCAGGAGAACTTCCTTGGGGACCTCTCACATCCTTGTGAAAGCCAACCTTGCCAAGAGCAAGAGGGTTGGAACTAGATAATTTTTAAGATCCCTTCCAACCCAAGCCATTCTATGATTTTATGAGAAAAGATGTCTGACTTCAGAGCTCTCCACCTACTGCTCAGAAGTGAAATAACTATGTCCTCATGGAAGGTAAACCATGTCTGTGCTCTTGCTGCTTCACTAGGATGCCAAACTAGATATCTTTCTGGACAATAGCTGGCCAATATCCTTGAGTGTGAAACCACATTAGTGCTTTGAGCCCTTCATATCACCCTGAAATTGTGCAGGTCATGAATCACATCTGCCACAAACGTCACTTCCCCACACAGAGCAGCCTGCTGCCTGGTCCTTCCTAACCTCTCTGTGGATTCGTCTCACACAAGTTAATCTGCAGTGGATGCAAGAAATATGCCACTGAATCCTTCGTTTCACTGCTGCTCTTCCAGAGAGGACTTTCTCTAAATATCCCTTCTTAGCTATCATTTTTAATGACTTGTGTTCTTATTGACTTCTGTCTACCACCTTCTCCTCAGTTTACTTTTAGACCCAGCAGTTTAACACTTTTGGTGCAGGCCAGCCTATGGTCTTGCAGATAATTTCAGATGAGCATCCCTGGTCTCTGGACCACAGTGGTGATTCTGGGATGCGCCTTGCTCCCAAGTGCCATCACTCAGCCATCTTCACAGCCTGCATTGCCGGGAGGCAGAAACCTGGTTGCAGAGATGAGAACCAAACCAGCAAAGACTGTGGTCTGCTTTTGAGCGTCCATGTTGCCAAATACACCATGGTGGTGTTTGTGGCTGGGATGCTCTGACCTCCTCTGTTCCAGGTCCCCTGCTAGACCATCTCTCAGTGTTTTCTCTAAAGCTATGGCCAGAGCTTACAAAGGTGTGTATTGCCATCCCACAGCTCAGGGGCTGGAGGCTGGTTGGGATATATCCCATTCCTGAAGAAGAAGGCAGGAATAACAGTAATGGAGTTTTAGGGAAGGAGCTGGGATCTCTACTCCCACGGCCAAGAAGCTGGGAGGGTGGGGCGGTGATCACCATTCTGTTGCATCACCTGACAACAGCCATTAGACAGAGCCCTTCATAGTGACCCTGGAGGAAAAGCAGCAGCCAGTCCGTCCATCCTGTACTCTGCTAATCACCAGCAGCAGTCATGAGTGTCTTCCCACCAGTAGGCTGCTCCCAGAGGAGCACTGACTTAGGTGATGGGGCTAAATTGGACCATGTTTTACTGCTGGTGTATTTTTGATGTGCTGGAGACCTGTAAAAAATCCTGCCCAAAGCTAGATGAGTAAATTCTTGGGAGAGGATTTTTTTTAAAAAAGTTGGCCTTTAATGGCAGTTAATATACAATGCTGGAAGCCACTGGAGCCTCATGAAGTAATGAACACTCTTGTGTAATCTTTCTCCTGTATCAAAACAAAGCATAGTGCAGGAGAAAATGTGACCTTATTTCATACTCTACCTGTTGAAAGTGTATTTGTGAAAGGAAAAAGGTGAAAAATAGATGTTTCTGTCACACTTCCCACTGAAATGTTCTTGTTGTTTATGGACAACCTTAAGTAATTCACTTTCAAAGAACCACATCCCAATCTGTACTTAAAATCAGATGAACTCCCTCAAGTCAGTGAGTCTGTAAAAGAAATATCCCTTTGAGTCACGAGATGCTGTTACAGGGGCTGTACTCCAGAGAGCATTCCATTTTCATTGTACAGGAGCATCCAGGTCAAGCTTGTTGAGGAGTAAAGGCAATCATGCTAACTACTGTTAAACACCCAGTTTAGGAGCTTAAATTGAAGGGTTGCCTTCCTTCTATAGCCAATGGACAGAGATAAATTCTTCCAGGCAGTGATCCAGAGAAAAAGTTCAATTAAGATGTTATAGGTCATTCTATGAAAGAGCTTCTTCTGACCATTGATTATAAGGAAAACTTATGGAGATGTCTGTAACAGGCCACTGAGTCCTAAAATTTGTGGTTTCTCTTGACTGTCAAGGATACTGTTGGGAGATTAATCCAATCTAGGCTGCTAACACGGGCTCCTATGTTTGGTGGCTGAGGTTAGGCAGTATGAATAATACCTTTTCACCTGGGTATTCCTTCTTGAGGACCTGTTTATAACCCATTGACTTGGTACAGTAATAGAGTGCCAGCTATAAAGAAAGCTTGAGGAGAAGACTGGCTGTGAGAGAGTTAATTGGTCACTACTACATTTATTATTCATGCTATCCAAAATAAAACCATCAAGAAATTCTTTTAAGGTTGGTCCTGGAAGTAGTACCAAACAAGTAGCTCTCTTTTTTCATTCTCTGTCCCAAGTATTGTCAGAAGCATGTACAGCTGCTGGCCTCACGTACAGTGTTGCCTTAACACAAAAGGATCCACACATTGCCATTCTGCCTGCTCACAGCAATCCCTGTCTCAAAGAAAAAGAAAAGGCAGAGTACTAGTGCTTAACACAGATGATAAAAGGCTATAAACTTTTAATATGCTTACAAATAGGAGACATTCCATTCTGTAAACATTCTTTTCTCTTGGTAACTGTAGTTTTTCTTCTCTGGCTCTTCAGTCCATATACAGGCACAGGTAGAGATGAACAAATGGAGATGACCAGTGAATCATGATAAAACACAGAGAAGGTCAAAGCAGTAGCATTTACTGCCATCATCTCTCAGAGAATATATGAGGCATTAAAATTCTGATACTGTAGCATATTCTAGTCACAAAGATTGTAACGAGCACAAGTAATGGCATCAAATGAATCTCATCTAATGACACTAGCAATAATGAGAGCAAGAAAAGGTGCAGGCACAACCACTTTCAGTATGATCTTAAATAAATGTTTGATAGTCCATCTCAGAAAGTGGGGGCTGTGGTATCATATTAAGGAATGCACAACACAGCCAATATGATTAGTCATCAGTTGTTGCTCAACAGCAACTGTTGCTTTCTAGTATGAGACATCTGATGTATTACTATCCTAGGCTATGCCTTCTTTTCTGCATTGTGGTCATGAAATTTCTGTTGACAGATAGTTAAGGTTGCCATAGATAATACAAGGGAAGCTAAGCATAAATCTCGACTTTGAATCCACAATGACTTCAGGAGAGCAGAGTAAACAATGCAGCTGACACGGCTTATATCTATCAGTTCTTCTTTAATGATATGATAATTTCACGTAGTACACAGTTGCAGCTCAGAAGCATGCTGGAGCCATGGACCTCATCAATCTACAGGCAACAAACCAAGGATGAGATAAAGACTTTTAACTTTGTAGATTCAAGAGGACAATAGGCAGAGTAATTCTATGCATAGTGGATTGGCAGAAGGCTGGAATTACTCTTTACAGACTTCTTACCCCAGATACTCTAGAAAATGGATCAGTGCTTAGAAATGCAAAGGCTGAGCTGCAAATTTAATTGCTTTGCCCTGGCAGAAGCAGTAATAATTGCACAAGAAAGTAAGAATGTTTTAGAGATTTCATCTCCTCACTACAACCAAATCAAGTAGCATTTTCATCAGCAGCAAGTAATGAAAGTGCAGTTTATTTTACTACAAAGCCTGTCCTGACCTGGTTGGGATATTATTTGCATTTCCGGACATATATCTTTTGCGAAAACTACCTGTGCACAACCAAGAGTTTGCAAATTTTAATATTCCCCTCTTAAAAAACAGACCAAAGAATCACTCACAGCCCTAGATTTCTTAGTATTAAACTGCAATGCACTAAAGTTTAACCCTGGCTGGAAAAATTTTAAAGTCTCATTTGCCTTTCTGTCTGCTGCTTCTGGTAGCAGGGACAGCTGAAGGCAGAAGCTCCCCAGGACAGTAGGCTCTTGGAGGGAACAAAAACTCATGGCCATGTTGGTAACTTTGCCTACACCAGAGTGGGCTTGCTCTACTCGTGAAGGATGGCTCAGAGCGCTTAAGGCAGGCAGCTCCTTCCTGCTCACCACCTTGCCAGGGGCAGGTGAAAAGCAAGCTCAGGTCTCCCTTTGCATGTGCACACACCAGAGAGAGCAGAGACAGGATGATCAGGGTGCATTGCTTCCTGCTGTAAGAGCAGGTGCTTCCAGTCTGCTGCAAGGCAGTATCAGCTGCGTGAGTGGGAGCTGAAGCACTCTTCAGGCCGGCAGTCATAGCTGGGGAGGGTTGTTGAAAGCTGCCATTTTTCTCATCACCCCTCAGTTACCTGCTGTCAGCCAAGAGCCATGCTGCCTGAAACCCTGGTGCTGGTTTAGGCTAGGGCATGGGTTAGCACCTAAGCAGGCATGGCGTGAGCAACCCAAGCATCAAGGAAAACATGCAGTGAGATATTGCGCGTCTTTCCTTCAGTCCTCTCCTCTGCCAAGTTTTTCTGCTTTGTGTTTTGTACCTCCCTGAGGTGCCTTGTAGTGCAGCTGCCACTAGCAGTGAGGGAAACATGCCCTCCTCAGTGCTTTTTCTCTGACAGCACTACTGGATTCTATGGAGTATAGTCACGCAATATGATCTGCTTTGGTCACTTTATGTGCTATACAGGAAACCCCCAGCCTGCAAGGTTTTTCTAATCCACCATTGACTGGAAGATGATACTAGAGTTGCGTTCACATACTGAGGTTATGACACTTAGTTTTGTTCTAGAGTGCTATGAATTTATTTCCTCTTTACCGTGAATCACCTTTGGCATTGTATTTTCTTTTCAAAATGCATTTGTTGAGGTGAATCTCCATTTACATTTCTAGTCATTACTGTCTGCCTTGAGTGATCATGTGAACAGGCACATCTTATTTATATAACAATACTCGGTCTGTTTGTTTTGCTATGTCATGAAGACATCCTGTCATCTGAAAGCTCTTAAGTTTTGACCCTGCCTTCACAAGTGGCATCTACTCTTGCTTGACAAGTTACTTAATGTCCTTGCCTTGTGCATGTAAGAAATTTAAGGCCATGAGTCAAGAGATCCATCCAGTAGGGACTGAACCTGTGACCGTGGGTGTTAATCTATGAGCTCCTATTATTTGAGATATTCAAGTCAGCTAGTCACTGCTGAAGCAAATTTATCTTTCTCTGGCTAAAGAAATACCAGGAGTAGGTGTGAATCAAGGGGAAATGTTGTCTTTTATATCCTTTCAAAATCCAACAGGGAACTTATTGGGCTATTGCCTATAAATCATTTTGGAAGTGCTATTTATAATGCTAGCCATTAAAAGTCAACATTTGCCTTCAGTTGTGGTGTCTGAAAAATCACAATACATTTTCTGAAATGGGAACGCTGGGCTGTCTTAGTGCTAAAGGCTGAAATTGATGATTTCATGGCCACCATTAAAAAAAAAAAAAAAAAGCTAGGAGTAAAGTGCTAAATGCTACCTTCAGTATTGATTCACTTCATGTCGATCCATGATGATGATGGTATCGTTATTCTTGCTCACTGAGAGCCAGTGAAATGTTGTTTAATGAAGGAGCTGGAACTGCTGTAAGCCCCTTGTGGTGCCAGTCACTGCCAGCTCACCGGTCCAAGATGGACATGATGTTGCAGATGGCAAACTGAATGAGCTTTGCCTGCAAAGATGGCTGCAGGCACAGGTACCAATTGTTTGCATGCTCACTTTTGGCAAGAAAAGCAATTTCAGCCACTCTGGTTTACCCTTATATTCAGCATGATAAATAGATTTTGTGCTTGTCCTGCAAACTTTGCTGTTGCCTCTGGCACAGGCAACTCCCCAGAATATTGCAAATATGTGGAAGTGCAGAAAGTTGTGCTGCATGCCAATATTACTTGTACAGTTTTTGCCTGATGCATGGCAGGACTGTGATATTCCTTTTAGTATCACAGGTGAATCCCGATGAAATAAAAGATGAGCTCATTGACAGGACCTTTGTGCATGGCTGTGCTTGTGTGTGATATCTAACCACAGCTGGTTCTGATATCAGTGTAAGTCAGGTGCTAACCCACTGGTTCCTAAACTTCTCAGATAACATCAACCTGTTTCTTACAGACTGCCCACAAAACCTGGGGAAATTCATGAGTTTAAAACATATTACTCTGTGCTATTATTTCACAACCCAGCTGACAACCCCTCAGCACAGAGCATGTGTATGAGAAGAAGAATGAGATGGTGGGACAGCACCAAGCCCACACCCCTGTAGTGCTAGGCTACAGCTGGTCTGTGGTCTTATGGACAGGTATTGATGCTGGACCCCTAAATCCTCCTCTAATTTAACAAGCACTGAGCCACATGCTTTGGTAGGACTGCACCTGTCAGTGGACTTTCACTGAGCCTCTGCAGCAACTATGATGCAGCTTTCTGAAGACACACTGGAGACTGTTCTGTGTTCAAAAAAATGCTAAAATGATGTGGTTATTCAGGCATTACCAGGATACAATTAATAATAGGAATAATTGTAAACTTTCAAAGGTGAGCAGCTGCCTAAGGTAAGGCTACAGAGTTTAAAGGGCACAGCCACAGCATAGCTAATCTGATGCTGCTCCAGCATAGATATTAAAAGCCTTGTTCCCTTGGATTGCTCTGCACTACCCTGCAGGCATAAAGGCAGCAGATGGCCACTGAACAGTCTTTTCCTTGGAGCAGCACATTCTCCAGATACAGGAGATAGAAATAGTCATGAGACAAGGTCGTACAACCTCATGCTACAGAAATTGGAACTGTGCCAGCAGTGTCAGTCAAGCACAAGGCTCCCAGAGATCCTTCTTCCAATTTATGACAACTCTGAAGATACCCTAGTTTAGGTCAAGGATGTCCATAACTGGCTTGCTAGGGAATTTGAAGGTCACTGGCCTACTGTAGTGCTCCCCCTTGTCTGCAAAGGGCACTCTGCTTATTTATGCTTTCATTTAGCTGCAGCAGGTTTTGACTCAGGCTTGTTTTGGTTTTGCCTAGTCCTAGACAGATTATGGCTGGACAATATCTGATCAAAGCTTCCCAGGCAATGAGAACAGCATGTAAAATTTTAAGACTGCACACAACTCTGCCTTCTGCCGTCCTGTGGTTATATTACATACATTTATTGAAATTCAATTTGTAGTTAGGGAAAGAGAGGACTTTTTAAGGCAGTTTATGGCTGCAGGTAATAGAAAAGACATAAATCTGCTACTGCTTAAGTTTCTGGTCAGAGAGACTCTAAGCAGTTGTTACTGGGGGTGTTTCACCAGCCCTGGGAAATCTCAAACAAATGCCATAAAATTTTTGTTTCGCACAGACTCTGAGTCACTGTTAAAGAGAAGAAAGTTAAATCCCTCTATACTTTTTGGTGGATCTTGTCTTTCTATAGTTTCCCCTTTGTGCCACCAGAAATGCTTGGGAAAGTCACAAAAACTTGTCTTAGAGGGCATAGTTTAATATAAATGAAAGAAATCGAGGAGACATTTTTAAGACCTTTTACTTGTGGTGAAAAGTTTCTCAGCAGATATTTTCCTGCAAATAGCCCAGAGCAGTAAGTAATAGAAGTTCCCTGCTGTAAAAGAGCTGCTTCTGAATAGGGGATAACAGTGCAGTTTCCATATGCAGCTGTAGTTCTTTGCTGCTAACAGACAAGAAATGCAGGGCTGCTTCCCAAGTAGCTGTCAGTGGTTGTTCTCTACCTATAGGATGACAGCAAAGGTTCAACCCTGGTAAACTGTGATGAGACCTCCTACTGCTCTTTTTCCTCAGTACACAGGATGATGGCCCCTGACATGCACTAGGCTTGGAGATGCAGGACACCACTGGTTTGAGGCTGTAGAAAGGAATGTCCACAGACTTCCATGTCAGTTAGAATGATGAATAGGCATGAATTTGTATAAATGGGTGAAGCATGACCCGAACCTTGGGGAACATCAAGTAGCATTTTCATCCCTCGATAAGAGACACTTCACAGGCATTTTAAGGCAAATGGACACTGAGGAGGATCTTGAGTCTGAGAGCATTTGGATAAATAAAGCCCTGGTGTAGAAGGGGAAATAGAGTCTCTCTATGCAAAATATTATGGAGGAACTGGGAGAAAAGTTTCTGGGTGATGGGGCACAGAACCACCCCCACAGACAGGCCAAGATCCTGACACAACCATGAGGACAGACTTTAGAGCCCTTCCTTCCACAACGGCTCTGTTATGGAAGCAATGTGAGTACATGAGCAAGAAAGCAGGAGACTGTGTCTAATGGAGGGCAATCCTGAACTTCTTTTAGCCTTAGAGGTGTCCCTCTTGTGCCTACAGTTTGCTGCCACCCCTGATTTGTTGGATGCTTGAGAAACGTACCCGTGACTACTTGTTGTATCTCATCCCTAGTTAGCTTGTCAGTTCTGTAAGGTGAGGCTAATCTTTCCTAAATATTGTACTTACGAAGTGTGACAGAAGCTTGAGGACCTCTGGGCTCTCCTATAATGAATGTAATATATAATAATAACAAGATGTCATTGAAAAATGAGCCTGGTACTGCACAGAATAATTGAGAATAATGTTAGTTTTTAATAGGAACACTTTTTTTGCTCAAAGATATATACATTTTGTCAGAAATAACAATTATCAAAATGTTCAGATTTGCAACTTTCCCCCTTCATTTCTTTTGCTGTTTCTCTTCTCCTTCACTTTCATTCTTTGTTAGATTTTTCTTCCTAGTTTCCACTCTAACCTTTATAATGGATACAATTCAGAGATAGATTTTAGTGTTTACGGTTAATTAAAAAGAAGGAAAATACTAAAACTCAATTTTTTTCTAAATATTTTTTTCAATATCATTTACAACTAAAGTATTTCAGTTAGTTGTTTACACAAGACGTAGCAAAACTAGTTAGTATTTCTAATGACTAAGTTATCTCTTTTTTTTCTCCCCTTTTCCAGTCTTCCCCTTACCAACTAGCTCTCTTCTCTCCTTTCTCTTACTTTCACTTGTACATGCAGATGCTCACTGGCACATGCATTTTGACTGGTACCTTTCTGTGTGCAGCAGTGAGACTAAAGCATGGCCCTGATTTTACATCTCCATGTATTCTCCAAGCTCTTGTCCTGCCTATGAGATATTCACAGCTGCACAAAAGCCTATGGGAATATAAACATTCTTTTTCATTTCATTGGTATCTCCTCCAGCTAAAAGAAAAACAATCTTTCCTCCCTCTCTGCTTTGTCAGAGGTAACAAAGAAGCTATTGTCTTCATCTTTCACTTGGCAAGTTTCAGTGGGAAAGATGGGGAAAATCCCTACCTACAAAAATAAGAGTATAAATTATTTTTAATATTGCAATTTCTTACACTGAGTCTGTACCTAGGAGGCCCTCCTTACTGCTAGGGGCCCCTTTGTGGGGGATGATACACAAAAGCACTCTGATTCACAGAGCTTCTTTCTTCTGAGTTATTTCTTGCACTGATTGGATGCTGATGAAAAGCACCGGCTTGGCAGCAGCAGAGAGAAAATTCTCCTGTTCATCTGCAGACAGTACAAGTTTCCCCTTCCTTCTCTCCTGCTGGCCGTCAGTTGCTGGTTGAAGTCACAAGCCATCCGATTGCTCCACAGACCTCTCCTCTACTGCCTTTGGATGTGTAGGCGCTTTGCAGGAAAACTGACATATTTCCTCCTTCCTCCTGACAGCCCTGTTTCAGGATCCATGCTGGTACCTCCCTCTGAATCTGGCTCTGATGCAATGTGGGACACAGAGCAACTGTGGTATAGTTATGCAGAGGGATTCCTTCAGCATCATAAAACTAGGGCAAAACTCACATTCATATGAAGTAAAGAATTCTGCAGGGGAATTAAGACATGATATTGTATGATTCACTTATATTTTTCACTAACATTTATTATTCTTAATTTTTCAGTGCCCAGCATTTCTGTGGTTTACAGTCCTCTGCTTTGAGTATCCCAAATTATTTAGCTTCTGGTTATACTAAGTGTTTTTTAAGTGGAAAATGTGAGTTAAAATCCAGCATCCATTCACTAATTTCAAAAAAATGCAAGGTGATTTTTAACATATGCTGTGGGTTTTTTGTTTTGTTTTGGTGATGCACTTTTAGGAAATGAAAGTGTTAAACAAATTAGACGGTCCACTGAGTCTTTTCCAAGACAGGGTGCTGCTGGGAATTTGGACCTGGTCCATTGCATTTCTTTGAAGCTCTTACTGCTTTTATATTTTGTTTTCTCTAATAGCCTTGTTAACACAACGCACATTCCCTTCAGAGTCTCTTGTCTGTTCTGCATTTTGCTTGGTTTCTGTTTGATTTTTGGGCTGTTTCTAATTGATTTCCATTAATAAGGTGTAAACATAGGGTTGTAAGTTTCCTGTGTTTTTTTTTTCCTGGTGTGAGAAGAAAGGAGTAATATGAAACGTAAAGTTTATTTGGACTATATCCAAACTGTTAACTCCCTTTAACTTATCCTCAGTTGAGATTCCTTTGAGGATGTACCATCACTTCACCAGTCATTTCTCTTCTGCTTCTGTATTTCTTCAATTAAAACTCTGACTACAGAGTGAACTTTGTTGCCTTTCATGTTAAAGAGTACCACACTTACTTTGATAACACTCCAGGGTTATGCAATGAACTGAAATTATGCTGCATTTTGCATTCTGACCACATTTTCTCTTTCCTGTAAATCATACATGTATGTATTTATCTGGAACTTAGTCCTTGGTAATTTCCCGCTATTTGCATAACCACAGAATCTTTTTTTTTTTTTTTTTTTTTCGTACCATATCATCCTTTATTTTCCACTAACTAGAGGGGGGAAATGAGAAAACCAACATGATCAAAAGCGTTGTTTCTCAACAGAGCTCAATTAGAACAAACTGTGAAGTGTGATGTTATAAATAAATGATGGCAAACATGGTCTACTCTTGCTTAGTATAGATTTTTAAGTTGCTGTGGAATTTAATGCTTTAAAGATTATCTTAGACATAAATATTTGTGACCTGGCACCTTACATTAGCACAAAGAACATACAGATTTGCATCAGTATTTTTCCTGCTTTCCTCAAGTCCTGCTAGAGAAGATTTATACAGAAAGATATACAGATTTCAGATTTTATCGAAACATATCCCCGTCTCAGCATCCTCTTCTAGGACACCCCCATCAGTGTCTGTGAGCACCACCAGCAGCCATCACCACCAGCACCTCCAGCTGTGGCTCTCCCAAAAGCACAGTGGTATTGCAGACTCTGCCCCAGGCTAACATCACCACCAGCTGATTTTTCATCAGCAGCTTTTTCAGAAGTCTAGGGAAGGGATTCATCGCTAGTCTCTGCTTGAGGTCATTTGACAGCAGAGCAGCACTGCCAAAATCTCACTTGTGACTGCTCTCTGTGCCTTGGCACAGTGCAAAATGGGAGTGGGAGATGTTCCACCCATGCTGGTGCAGCATGTCCAACCTGTCTGCTCTTCAGTGACCTACTTTACCAATAACAGGCATTGCTACTCATGAAGCACTGGCGTTGCAATTCTTTGCTAGCCTAGCAGAAATGTTTGCTTACCAGCACATGGTAGGTTTAAGCTGAGAAAGACTGAGCAGAGCCCTCAGTAACTTTGGGTATCCTGGTTATTTCCTTGGGGACTGCCTTGAGCGACACACGTGACATGCACACCAGTGCGTCCACCATTTGGTAACAGCCTTGCTAGGCTGCAGGATGCTCTTTCAGCATCCTCTGGGATGCAGCCTATCCCTCTTTCCAGAAACACCTGCTGCTTCCCTCCTTACTATCAAAACAATTCTTGTTTTACTTTTTTTTATTTCAGTTCTTCTTTATTGTTTTATAGTTCCACTGATGTCTCTGTACCCTTTGTGATGTATCATTTCACTGTGACACACCAGCAAGGCAGTTTGTGCTTCCCCCTGTTGTGATTAACTGTTTTAATAGAGAGAGAAAAGAAAACAAGATTTGTGGATAGCAGTCTTCCCCATTGGTGTAGGGAATCATTTCCTTGTGGGTCATTAACATTCACTGCAGTGTAACTCAGTAATAATGTGGAAGAAGAGCCACGTGCCTGTGGGCTGTGTGAGGTGAAGCCACAAACCTTGTCCAAACCTCTGAGTCACATCTTCTGCCTCTCAGCTCAGCTGAGAACCAGACGAGGACATGTTGTGCTCTGGAGGCTTACAGAGGGCCAGGTTCGTGCACAAATGGTGCATGGGTCAAGTAAGAAGTGTGTTCAGTTTAGAAACCGATCTTGCCACTGGCGCTTTGGTGTAAAATATAATGCCAAAAAATATATACTTCAGTGTTCCCATCACTTGCCTTGCAGAGCGCTCCCTAAAAGAAATAGAGCTCTTACAGAACAAACACCAACATTGCTCTGGCGAGGAAATAAATATTTAACTTAAAATAAAAAACAAAACATCCATCAGATTTGACTCACTGTGTTTTTAGGGGATCAGTTACCGTTCTACAACGTGTACGTGTTTGATATATGACTGAATTATGGAGATTTTCAACAGTTTAGAGCCCAGAAACAAAAACATTTCTGGTCACTTGCGTGGTGCCATTAGCCAAGATGACGGCCTCCATGCATGGGCTCCCAGGCACAAACTCTCTCAAAGTTGCTCCCATGAGTAGGAGGTTAATTATTTGCCACTCTAAGCAAACCTATTCTTTCAGTTTTGTTTAACGTGTAAGTGTGAGCACTTGACAAAAGTAGGGGAAAAATAAGATTATAAGGTTTGTCTGCACAATACAGTGCTCAAGAGCAGTTCACAGAGTTCAACTTTGTGGTTGCTGAAGGACTGAAAAGGTCCAAAACCAAACAAACCAACAACTACTGAATACATGGAAGAACATACTTTGGTAACAACATGCAAAGCTACCACTTTAGGGCAAGAAAACCTCTCAGCCACAGCCTCCAGCAGGCATTCTGAAGAAGCATGTTGTTCTTCTATTTTTTTTTTTGACATTGCTATCAGCAGCTGTCAGATGTCAGAGGCCAGATGTGAGGCCAGGTAAACCTGCTGTCCGACAAAGCAGGGCTGTTCTTACCCAGTGATGAGGCATTCTGGGACCCATGAAACATCTGGCACACCTAGGGGCTAGGAATAATGGTGGGAGAGTGGGAGAGAAGGATGGACATGGACACCTGAATCTGCAATAAGAATGGTGTCCCAACATGTTATCACAAAGCCTAGCTCAAGGGCAGTAACTAGACACCAAAGAAATAATATCTATCTCCTATTTTTGGTCCAAGTTTTATACAGCAGCAGCATTAAAGTCCCAAGGAGATCTAATTTTAGATCAGTGAGGGCATGACTGAATGCAGTTAGATAAAATTCCTTTTACCAAGGAACATCTTTGCTAAGTATTGTTTTCCTGGGTATGAAATTCAGCTGCTATATCCATACCAGATTGGTTAAATGACTAGAAAATTCTCATTTGTGATAACTAATGAAGAAAACAAGATAATTAATTACAATATTTTCTTGCAACAGGAAAGCTGTCGGGCAAAATGTGCCAGACAAAACATCCGTACAGAACCGTGTCAGTAACTTATGTGTTTAGTTCATTCACAATCTTAGCCATGAGTAAAAAGGAGAAATTAAATGAGAATTTTTAATAGTCTGTATAATTCTTCTTAATGAGTACATTCTGGAGTACCAGAATGATGATGTAAGTGTATGAAATGGAGATCTGTCTTCCCTTACAAAGAAAGAAGGAAATGATACTGTAATATTTGTTATTAATTGCATAGCCTTTCACTGTAGATTAAAGGTCTTCGCAAACTCAAACTTTGAGGCAAAAAGATGAAATACTAAGAAGTATACATGCTATCAGAAAAACGAGAAGGTTGGGGAAAAACGCTAGGAAATGAGGGGAAAATAAAGTGAAAAATAATAGTGATAATAGTAGATCCGTTAAGAAATATTGCACGAATTGTGAAGGTAATGGGGCTAAATACCTGCTAAAAAATAAACACGCAGGAGTGCTTTGCTGGCCTGGGGAAAAGTGCTTAGACCTGGCAGAGTCAAACGCGTGGTCAACAGCTCATAATAGCAAAAACAATGAATTAATTGTGGAGTAGCTTCACTGTGGCTTTAACTCTCATGGGACCTTGGGCACATTTGAAGGTACCTTGTCTCCAGTGGGATCAGGACTCCAGCATCACCTATGCTCACTGAACTGCAGCCACGCAGTGACACATCCACCTCTGACCCGTCTTAGCGTGCTGGAACAGTCCAACACAACTTTCACTGAACAACTGTTCACAGGTGCTGGAAAGTAAGACTTTTACATCTAAAACCAAGGCGAATGGAGGAAGGAAATTGCATTTCAAAACCAGAAAGGATTTTGGAAACCGTCTTCTGTGGAGGCTATGGACTCAATCGTAGTTTGCCTGAACTCAGTGGAGGTTTTGCCATTGTCATTACTGGGGCCAGAACACCCCACAGTGTATTCCCTTTGCGGCTAATATTTTGAACAAGTCTGGGGATGTAACATGAGAAAGTGAAAAGGAAAAAAGTACATGTTCAAACCCTGTTCCTATTGTCCCAGGGAAGTCACCGCTCTACTATGTGGCACTTTCTATGTGGCTTTTTTTTTTGTGAATCTGGAATATAATGTTTTAGTGGGAATTAAGTGAAAACAGAACAAAAGGAAATAGTTGCAAGGCATGAGGTATTATTTAGAAGTACATTCTCTTGGCATTTTCTGCTCCAGTAATAAAAGAATAAGTGCAACCTAACTCAGACAAGCTGCGTCAACTTTCAGACCATCAAGAAGCGTGGATACCACTGCAGCCCGACAGGGGAAAAGAACTAGGGCTGAATATTTGACCAATGTACAGTACCCAGTCTTTCATCTCCTAGTCTCCACTTCTTCACCATTGCTGGCTTGTTACTCCTCAGCGATTGTGTGACTGCCATAAGCAGGCTCATGTGCCATAGTGGCCATGCAGACAGATGACAGTGGGGGGGGGTGGGGGGTGCTCTTTGGGAAGGCCACCCCGAAGGTCAGTGTTCTATTTACATTTTCACTGCAGTGCTGTGATGACTCTAAACCTCACAGCTGGTTTCAAGCTCTGGCACTGAGGCTGGCTAAAGAGACAACTTCCTCGATCTCTCCTTCCACGCAATGCAATGTCCCACTCTTGCTCAAGGCAGTGTTTGTCAAGCCACCCGTCCACCCTTGATCAGATCAAAGCTGCTGCTGACAGGTATAATTTATATAACTTGGAAATCTGCATCATTATTCAGATAAAAGTTTGGGATCACTTTTTTTTTGGGAGGGCTGAAAAAAAAAGTGCTTTCTTTATTGCTGACCTGCTGGCTTAGAATTTCTTCCAGAAGGGCAGGGTGTCCTTTAGATTGCTTTGTAGGAGCAGCAATATATTTTGTTGAGGTCTGAGCCGACTCCCTGCAGCTTTGGACCATTACTGAGTTCAAGCCAATAAAGAGCATGCCCTCTTTTCTTTGCCTGCAAGTCAAATCCTAATGTTGCTCAGTAGGGCATCCAAGTAATCCCTGATGAAATTAGATTTCTCTGAGCAGAACATTCAGGACGTAGCTGATGACACAAGCCCATGATCCGAGCAGTCAAATACTACCGTAAAATATAAGCAGCAAACAAAGAACTGTCATAAAGACTTGAGAGGCAAAATGTTCTGTTACGAATTTTCACTTATAAATGCTGCACTGGTAACTAGGAGGCTATCTAGAGGAAACCAGTGCAATTCAGTCCTTGTGTTCTAACAGTGCACCCCATGAGCCCTTCTTTCTGACTGGCCTTCCTGTGTGCCCTGTGCCACAGGGGGAAGGCTGACAGCAGCACCCAGCATGCTTGCTGGAGCTTGCTAGTGCTCAAAGGCAGCAGTTGCTCGTGTTTATGTTCCACATTCTTCCATTGCTCAATACCCAAATATTTCACAATGCAGATCCAGTTTCAAAAGTTCATTTAAAAGAGAATTCTTGTTCCAAGCTGAGTTTCCTGTTGCAGCCTGAATCCCAAAGCGAGTCATGTGCAGCAGTTGGCTCATGACTCTCTGGAGACGCTGCACTGCTGATTTTATAAACAACATATAGAAGGAAACGGGTGAATACATTTCTGATTTGAATAAATTAAATCTGGCAGATGTAATTCACTCCAAAAAGAATACTCATTGCTCATAGATTTCCAGAGTACATTTTCTGCTCTCTCTCCAGAGAAACCCCGGGACAAATCCATCTCTGCACAAGCGAAACTCCCTTGCACGTCTGCTGGAGTAATGCCATCCAGAAACAGGCGTTTGATCCCTGAGTCTGATTCTCTGCAAACCAGAAAGTGAACTGTGACCGGAATAACAGAAAGCAGCCTTGCACTGTCTGCCTTACCCTCCTGCTGTACACGAGGAGCCTCTGGTGTGGTAAAAATATAAAACCTCCATCCTGACCGAGATGCTGCCTGGCTGGTCTAGTCTGCGAGAGGCAGGCGAGCATGGCAGCGCTCATGATGATTCAGGGGAAATTTGCACCTCAGTTTCTCATGGGAAGGCAGATTATATTCCTGCTGGGGCCTCCAGCATAGGGAGCCTTGTGCAGGGTGGTAGGTAACCAGCATCTGTTAATGTGCTTTGCTGAATCCAATTTCCAGCCAACAGCAATGGTGTCAAAGGCTTGGTGGGGTAGATCCTCTTGCTAGCCCAAGTGACGAGTACTCACTGTTCAAAGGGCTGTAGTCAAAATTTCCCTCTGAGACATGAGCACATTGACTAATTCACTTTTCTTTCTCTCCAGTACCAAGCAATTGCTGACGGTGGCTGTGTGGGTGTGGGAGTGCAACATGGGTTGTTTGAGGTACTTTCGAAGAGCATGGTCACTCTGTGCTTTTGTAAGATTCTTCTGTGTGATTAGAGTGGAGCAGAATGGAGAATTTTTTTCATTGCTAGCTGGTTAAGAGAAATATATATATATTTTTTGTGCAATAGCATAGAGCCTGGTACTCCAGTTCTGCTCCTACCCAGTCTCCCCTTTGCCCAGTTTTTTCTGGCCCTATGAATTTTTCTCTTGAGAGAGGAGAATGTGCTCCCCATCAGTGTGCCCCACTGCCTGCAGGTCTGAACATTTTCTCAGTGTGTGAAAATGAGGCGCTCTCTGCAGGCTGTGAGAGGTCCCAGGCCCAAGCCTCCCACATCCACAGCGAGTGCACCAACAAGCATGTGGGTGGCACTGCAGCACCATGTCAGTGGGGTGCCTTGGGGCAAGCCCAGAGGCAGCTGCTCCTCTGCCCACTTATTAGATTTTATTATCATTTCCTGGCATTATCCAGCTTTACCCTCAGCTTGTATGTGCACTGCTTTGCCTTAAAAGAGGTATTTGACTCCTTATATAGTCAATGGAGAGACGCATGCTTCTTGACAGCTTCTTTATCATGCTCTTTGGAAATCTCCAGCTGTGGAGGGACCTTGTGATGTTGCCAAGTTTGAATTTAACATTAAAAATATTGGCTGTTACTTAAAATTCTCAGCTGAAACTCAGGCATGGGTGTGCTGTGGTTTACCCAGATCTGCTCTGCTGGGGATCTCAGATGAATGTGACAGCCCTGGAAATCCAGGGACACAGGGCAGCTTCTTCTGAAGAAAGCAGATGTATGGAGGTCAAAACTAGAGTGATGTCCTGCAGCAGCCTTATGCCTGCCCAAAGTCTTCCTGCTACGGTGCTTCTCCTGCCTCTCTCCCCTGACATTCCCAAAACTGGTTGTACACTTCTGGCAGCTTCAGTTTTCCATAGAATGGAACAGAATTCTCAATAGCTCCTACAGCTTTCTTGTTAGTTTCCCATTTCAAAATCACCAGTACAACATTTGGTGTTTGTGTGGAGGGGGCAGATTCTAGCTGTGCAGTTTGTGAATGCACAAGTGCATGACTAATTACACCTCATGATGCATCCATTCAGTCCCGCGAGGCCAGCGTCTCTCTTACTCCTGATAATGTGAATCCGAATTAATTCCCCCATACAATGTGACTTCAAATAAGCTGCAAGAAGTTGAACTCGACAAACCCAGACCCTGCAGGTGTTTGTTTTTTGAAGACTGTCTGAAGTAGAATTATTCTGTAATCCTTTAACAACCCAGCTTTTTCTCTTTGAGCACTGCAGCCTGTGCAAATGCACCACCTCTGCTGGGAAATCTAACCTGCAGCAGTTTTGCACTGTTTCCCAATATTATTTGTTCAGGCATTGAATGCTGGAGACTTGGGAAGTGAAAAAAAGTACAGAATAGCATCCCAGTTAGCACGCCCTGTTGCCTTCTGTGTCTGGAGAAAGCTGTTGCCTACAGAGAGCTGTGGCTGGCTGCCAAAGTTATAGTGACCTTTTGACTCGCAAGCCTATGGGAAGCTTCTTCTACATTTCCCAGGAGGTGTCACTATGAAACATTGCTTCACTGCCTTACAGTTCCCAGGCATAGGAGGCCTGGCTTACGGAGGAAGCTGGCTGCCAGGGATTTGACATGTCATTTTTCCCCAGCTTTCTTTCTGATGTGCAAAGAACAAGGGCATGACTGAGAGCTGAGAAGCCCTAAATATTTATCTTGCATCTTGGCTTGAAGGGCTTTGCAATTCAGCTGGGTTTCTCTTGATCCAGCAGCCTACAGAAGATCTCTGATTATTTAAGAGAAATGGAAAGTCCTGCTCAGTGTCTGAGACGGCACACAAATCCCACAAAGGGCAATGCACGTGCTTCATGTGTACTTCAGCTGCCTGCCTGTAAGCTCAGGCTCTTTCCTGTTCCTCCTACAAATTGGTTACCAGTCCCTACCTTCTGCTTTCCCATTGCCTGCATTTCTCTTGAAACTTGGCGGACCACATGCTGCTTCTCACCACATGCCAGAGAACAGCGAAATGGGGCCATGGCTGTTACTGAGGTCCCAATTGGTCCATTGCCCAGCAAAAGGCATGCATCTTCCTGCCGGCAGATCCACACCGCTTCGGTGCTGAGCAAGGCACCTACTTTCCTGCACACAAAAGAACAAAGGTTTGACTCTCTGCTTCCTTTCTGCTTCCTACAAGCCCTCTGTGGGAAAGTTCTGTTTTATTTGAATACACCATTGTTTATTTATAATTTTGCTCTAGAAGTGTGACAGATTCAGCATGTGTCACCCAGCAGGGAAACAGTGGTAGGCTGGAGAGTTAACAAATACACCGCCGTGAAGCCAGATGGCCTGTTTTCAGTAGGAGGTTCTGCAAGATACTCCATTGTATAGATTTTTTTTTTCATTTGGTACCCAATACTTACAAAAATATTGTTGCTGCATATTGACTCCCCTGCCAAAGCGTCACAGGTCTGTGCTCCACTCTGTATTTCATCTAACACACACTCTGACCAGAAAACTGTATGAACCAAAGCAATGAATCACCCCTTCTTGTTTTCACCAGAAGCGGAGTCAATAAATAAATATCACTCTCTCAGTGTCAGCACAGGAGGGCTGCTGAGGTCAGGGTCTCAAGGTGCTAGTTCCCACCATGTGGGCCTGGGTGGGCTCCTGTGCACAGCCAGCTCTATCCCCAGCAGCTGCACGGAGAGCCCTGCTGATCCCCTGTGGGAGCACCCACGTGTGCCAGGATTTCCCCACACATTGAGGGGACCCAGCTCGATGCTTGGCTCCCACTGGCGAGAGATTTCTCCTGGGAAGCAGCCGACTTGAAAGCAATTTCAGAGTATGTACTAATAATGAAGATGCTTGCTGGAGGAGCATGTAGTTGTGCTTACATTTTTCCCAAAGGACCCTACCCCTGAGGAGCCAGAATTTTTCCTTTTCTTTTTCTTTTTTTTTTTTTTTAAATCTTCAGTTATTAGTTAATGTTTCATCTTCTTCCTTATTTTCTCATCTCTTCCTCTTTCTGATTCCCAGCTGAAATGCTTTCCAGTTTCACAGAGCAGCATGCATTTTCCTTTGGAAGTTGGTAGTACCAATTTCAAGCCCTAGCCAGAGGGGATGACTTGAAAGAGGTGGAGGAGAGTCTTGCTTTCATGAGTGCTTTTCAAGTTCATCAAAAATGAAGTAAGATCAGATTTGTTTAGGTTTTTGCAGCATCAGTACACCAGAAGGCTCAGTGCTTGGAAAAGAGAGAGGCAAGCTGATTGCTCTTAGACATGGTGTGGCAGCATTTGTTGTGGTCAATTAGGAAAATATTGATGTTGTTGAACAGAAGTGATCATAGAAATGACTTGCTTTCTGTGTTCAGCTTTAAATTGGCAGTCTTAATGCAAAGGACTAAATAAAAAGAGGATGTGAGTGGCACTTTAAAGGGCTAAACAGCTAAGGAGAAGTGATCTATCATACAGATACGACAACATTAGTCACATGGTTTTTGTCATCTTTTACCTACTCCCACCTGAGAGGAGAAGCCATCCAGCCAGCAGCTATCCTCAGCCTCCTCGCAATGCTAGACATAACCAGTTAAAACAAATTAAAGGGAGGTGCTCAAGAGGGGCTGCCCAGCCACATGGCAGGCAGCCTGAAACAGGGGACAACAAGGGCTGCAGGGGCAGTTCATTCTGATGCAGAGATGCCAGAATTAACTGTAAAAGTTTTAGCAGATAGTTAAAAAGAGGCAGCCTAGAAACAGAAATAGCTATCTGTATCAAAGATAATTGGTGTAATGCCAGCTCAGGGCTTTGTAGGGCATTGCATTCTGCAGTGCAAAGACACTATGGGTTCTACAAGATACTTCTGCTTGTCAGAGCTGAAAATACAGAGGCCCAAAGCAGATGTAAGCAAATCAAAGTATTGTTGGTTTGCTATTGATTCTGCACTTCACTTTAACTGCTTTCAGGAGAGACTAAGTATTCTGTTGTTTTGAATACAGCGACTCTAGATTACCTCAAACAGACTCTCAAACAGATTCTCAGAGGTTTTTCAAGGAAAGTTCTTTGAAGGAAAGGGCTGAAAATTAGTGATTTCTTTCTTTCTTTCTTTTTTTTCTTTTTTTTTAAGCTTGGCAATTGAGCTGACTAAATATATATATATACATTTACATATATATATTTATTAAACTTGACTCCTAAATACTTGGCCAAATCAATCTGGGCAGGTATCCTTGAAAACTGGAACCACTTACTGGAAGTTTGTTTTGTTCATTTTCAACTTTTAAAAATAAAAGCAAAGGACTAAGCTCAAAGGGAATATAGCTGTCATGCACAGAACAAGTGAGTTGTTACAGTGGCTGTCAATATTAATAAAGAGAAAAAGCTCACACTGATCCTTATCATGAAAGTCTAGTGACAGCAGTTGGCCTCTGTTCACACCATTTAGAGTTAGCCCTTTCCCTAGAAGATTTGTCTTGGAGAGAAATCTTTAGAGATACTCTAAAGAAACTGAAGGGTTAAGATAACTGTTAAGCATTATTGATGATCAGAGTTCATGCTTTTTCCCTGTTCTTATTTTGTTTGGCAGTATAGATGTAGCTAGTGTTACTTCCCTCTCATTTGAAGACTTGTATTTTTAAAAAATTTCTGAGCTACATTTAAATTATTTTACTAACTTCTTGACAGCAAGACTTAGATATATATTATTTATCCACAAAATGTCCAAAATTTCTACTGTGGGGTGAACCATTCTCATTCTTTCCTTGAGTTGAGGCTGCTCCTTTTGGTGTTACAGACTGAGATATCTATTGGATCACAAAAACAAGGAAGCTACTCTGTGACCCAGTGGGAGAAGCAGAACTTTGAGAAACAGATCTTGATGTCAAGACCTACTTAGACTCAGGTGCAGAAAACAATTGCACTTGGATCTTCAGGCAAAGATCCGAAACATGAGACTGTTAAAAACGGACACAGAAACAGGAAAACAGGTCTTCTAAACACTTCTGATATATATCACTATTTTTTTTTTCTTCAATAATTCATTCTAGATTCCTTGGTGGTTTCTTCTCAGTTTAAAAAGAGTTTCTGGTCAACCCAAATGGCTTTGTTTCTGTAGTTAAATTGTTCTGTTCCCTCTTCTTTGCCCAGCCCCTTCAGAAGATCCAGGGCCCCGCTGATCTGCACATAAAATCATAGGGGTGGAAAGCACTTCAAGAAATTATGTGGTTTTTTCTTCACCTGAAAGTGATGTCATCCGTACATACCTTTCTTGTGGTGAAGTTTATCTAGCTGTTCATGAAGTACTCTCTACTTCCACTAGAGCTGGTGATTCTGCAAGCTGCTCATACTGATCTTTCTTATCATCTTTGGGCTTAAAGGCATAATTCACCCCAGTGCTCTTTGTTTCTAGGTCTCCTTTTCTCGACCTCTGACCACTCCTAGTGCTCTCCTGCTGACAGCCTTCTTTTGATCCTCACCCTCATGGTGTGCAGCCCTTGACACTGGACAACATGCACCCTGCCTGGGATAATGTGAGTGGGAGAAATCCTGGCAGCATCCTGCAGCCTGCCTTTCTGTTTCTGCTTCCTTGTGTGGTGTTTGCTGTCTCTGTGTGACACTGGTGGCCTGTGTTCAAAGCCTCCTGTAAACTCAAGGATAGCACCTACAGCACAGCTTCAAACAGTGAATGCTCAAGCTTTGAAAAGATACATGTTGATGTGGTCTTTGAAGCAGATGCTTCCCTTAGAGTGCATATGTTTATTTAGATGTGATTCATGTAATTGCCAAAGTGTTTTGGAAACATCTTGAGGACATTTTCTAAAGTAGGGCCCCTTTTTGGTGGAGATAACAGGAGATAGTCCCTGAGTGTTCCAATAGTCTCACCCTTGCTTCTGTCTTTAGATGGAAGGCAGAAATGAAAGAAAAAAAAAAAAAAAAAAAAANGGGGAAGGAAAGAAAAAATAAAAAAAAAAAAAAAAAAAAAAAGTGTACAAATGACAGAAATAAAACAAAGCTCTTTGGTTCTTATCACATATACATTTATGTGAATGTACACATGTATACACACATATCCTAATGGAAGGGATCTGCGTTACTTTATACTGTGCATTAGTATAAGCAACAGCAACAGCAGGTATTTGGTTTAGCACACCAAAGAATCTTCTCCAGCTTCAATGTATGCGGCCAGACAAAAATAACCGTATGGCAGATGTACTGTTATGGTGGATCATCAGGGTATTGTGGGAGCTGCTGTAATGTTTCAGAAGTGTTTGGGGCATGAAATAGCCTTGGTCTAATTTATCCGTATGCTTCCGAGTGTAACTGGGTATAGCAGCTCTGAGCAGCTGCATTTCTAAGAAGAAAATGTCTTGAAAAACAGGAAATCTGAAATAAATACTGTTCAGACTGTTGACCAGGTTTAGTTGCATGACTTCTACAGGTTGTTCCAGAATATCACAGTCAGACAGTTCTCTGCAGAAAGACAGAAAGAAAGGAGTCATTGGGCTTCAGCTTTATTCATTTTATATATTGACACCTACCTCTGAGGGAAAAAAAAAAAGATGTTAATGATCACTTTTGTTCTGTATTAACTATGCTGCTATCCCTACACTTCCCAGGACATGGGGTAAAATAGTGGCAGACAGTTCTAGCTACTCTCTAGTTTCTCCTTGTTTCTCCTTGTTTTTACAACAGCAGAGGCTCACAGTTCTACTCAACATGATGCAGTATACACACAGTGGCATAACTTTTAATGATCTGCATGCCCTGCTGCCATGAAAGGCATGTAAAAAGAGAGTATGCAAGGGCTGAACCAGGCCACTCTTCTGCGCAGAGATGAGCCTATACATACCACTTCTGCAAATGAATAGTGAAAGACATAGCAAGTTGTCTTCCTTCCTCTTTTCTTTTAAAGAGGAGATTCTGCAGAGATTTGGGCTAAATGTCAAGTAGTACTTTTGAAGTGCAAGTAAAGCCATAGAGAGGGAACTTCTATTGGTAAGAAACACTTTCAATATTGAAAGGTTCAGTTATGCAAGGACAACATCTCTTCCTGACATAACTGTTAGCAGTTTTTCTGCTTCCAAAGTCAGCCTGATATGTGTAATCGGGCCTGTTTTGTTGTTGTTGGTTTTTTTTTTGTTTGTTTCCCTGCCTTATTTTTTTTTTAAATGTTGTTTTCTTAAAGCAATTAGGAAAGAGGGGATTGGAGTGGAGTCAACAACTACTTCTCACTGCTTCTCACTTAAACTTTGTATTATAATTCCTGGGTCAACTACAAAGGAAATCTTTCATTGCTATAGGACCTTACTCATCTCTGGCTACTGTGGACCTCACAACTTCTCTGTCACCTCTGCAGGAGTGTGTGCATGCAGTACCAACAAACAGTCTTGATTATAACCAGTCGAAGGCACACATTAAATTGTTACTCACTGCAAAGAGGGCAACCACCAAAACGAGAGTTTTCACCCTAAAAATTCTTGAGTCCGGATATGCCTCTGTGCTTCATTTATTTCCCACCTGCCCCTTGAGCCAGGAGAGTATATTCTATATAGTAAAACTTGGATTTCAAATCTAATATCATAAGAATATTTCTTAAACAACATGTACCTTTTTGTTTCACTTCATTTATTCTCTGTGGGTAGCACAGATTTGTCCTGTAGAATCACCCTGTGTCACATGTGATGTCTATGTATGACGTTTCAGCAGATGGTGCAAGAAATCTTGACAGCAGATAACTGGGGAAGAGCTGACCTAGGCAGTTTAGTCTTTGCCTTCTTTAGTTAGCATGTGTACCTATACAGAGATTTG
>VXAV01005171.1:42391-54389 GCA_013399715.1 Alectura lathami
GGAGAGCAAAAGTTGTTAAAAACCTTTTTACAAAAAAAAAAAAAAAAAAAAAGACACCTTGATGGTACTCAGTGATGGAGGTTTTACTCTTGAAAGGAAGCATAACATGACACGTTATGCTTCTCAGCCAAACAGTGCTCCCTCTCAGACTATTCTACATACAAAAAGGCTTTCTGCTGCAAATAACATATTTGTTTGTAGGTTTTTGTTTTTGTTGTTTGTTTGAGCACTATGGCAGTCTGGAGTCATGTTATCTCTGGCTGCCAGATGCAGTTTAGGCACATGGCGTTACTACAAGATTTTTCAAACTGTTAGCCCTGTAATGCAGCATGAAGGCTACCGCCAGGCTGGATTCCACCCCACTTGTACCTAATCACCCATAGCAGAGGCTCTGCAGGGAACTCTCCTACGTGTCTCAGAAACCTTCACTCTCTTGTAGCAAGGTAAAGCCAAACAAAAACAAAAACAAACAAACATACAGCTAAAATCTGGGCAGCACTTGTGTCTATATTTGCCACCCAAAAAAGTTTTCAGCCATGTGTTGTGGCAAAAGATGTTTTGTCCTGATTGGCATATAACTGAGACACTTAAAGACTAAACATATAATGCTGTGTGCATTGTAAGAAAGTTATTTATGTATTATTAAGGGAGAGAGATGGGTTTCTCCAGAGGGCAATTCAGAGGAGACTGGTATTCCACAGGACTGTCCAGAAAATAGCAAGCTAGCCACCTAGGCACTACAGTTAGGTACTTAAAGGTAGACACTGTGGAAATATTTTCACCGGTGGAAAATGGACAACACCCCATAAAAGTAACTGAGACTTTTCCATACCATACAAATATGTAGGCATTGCACAGACAGATTAACCCAGTTCTTATGGAGTGTCTCTGAGTTAGTGGGATGCCCAGCCCTCTGAAAACGCCTATTTCTGTATATTGCATGGAGAAAACACTCAGGTGATACATATCAGATGCACAGCTTTTCCATGGCTACACTGAAATGGCAGCTCTCTTATGAAATTCAAATTAGGTTGTCAAACAGCTGAATATTCAGGTTAAGATTACGTTCCATTCAGAGTGAAAGAGGTATTTTCTCTGTAGGATTCTCTATCTTCTTACAAATCATTGTTGACATGTTCGTATTGTGTATGTTTATTGGACGATCTGTTATGCATAGGACTTGCAATGATGCATACATTGATGGGAGAGGACCACAGTATCTCTGAAGAGAAGCTGCACCACAAGTTTCCCCTCATACCTGGCTAGATGAGGACAGGTTGTGTCTTTGAGGACATGCTGAGATCCAGCATGGAAGGAATAGGGGAATGTGTAGGTGCTAGGAATGGGAAACAAAGACAGGGACAGAGCAAAGACATGGGCTGCTAGAGTTAGCTTGTAAAGGTGGCACTCATCACACTCCTGTAAATGACATGAAGGCCTTATCTCCAAATGACAAAGGCCTTATCTCTGGACAGTGCATACTCTGAGGGACAGGTGGCCTCTATAGATGACAAACAACATAATTCTCCAAAATGAAGGGAAAACTAGACAAATGCAGACCTTCAATGGAAATGACTGGCTAGTAAGGACAATAATACAACTTTATCCCGGTTTAGGAGCCTTAAACTATGGCTTCATATTTATCTCTGTGCTCTTTTTAACCCTCTCTTCAAAGAATCATAGAATCATAGAAAGGCTTGGGTTGGAAGGGACCTCAAAGATCATCTAGTTCCAACCCCCCTGCTGTGGACAGGGCTGCCAGCCACTAGATCACTAGATCAAACTGCCCAGGAACCCATCCAGCCTGGCCTTGAACACAGCCAGGGATGGGGCATCCACAGCTTCTCTGGGCAGCCTGTGCCAGCGCCTCCCCACTCTCTCAGTGAAGAATTTCTTCCTGATGTCCAACCTAAACCTCCCCTCTCTCAGTTTAAATCCATTCCCTCTTGTCCTCTCACTATCTGCCTGTGTTAAGTCAGTCCTCCTCCTGCTCCTTTCAAGTATTGGAAGGCTGCAATGAGGTCTCCCCGGAGCCTTCTCTTTTCTAAGCTGAACAGTCCCAACTCCCTCAATCTTTCCTCATAGAAGAGGTGCTCCTCATCCATGTTGTGGAGAAGTGCTCGTCAAGTAATCTCTAAGTATCACTAAATTGCTGATAAGCTGCCATACTTAGCCCAAGGACAAGAAGCTGTACAGACATTTGCATATCATTTTTCTACTGCTGTGTTTTACAATAGGAGCTAGAGTTGGGCAGCTGCAGCATACATTTATAAAGCTTACAGCTGTGTTCAGTGATAAGATAAGAGGTTCTTTTGTAGAAACCACAGCGAAAGCTTTGTCAGTGACTGAAATAACACTTTTATCTCATCGTTAAAGATGCCCCTTCCAATGGAAGTCTGGCTGGCAGAAGTTATCATTTCAATGAGAGGAAAGAACCTTGTTGATTTATTAAGTAGTTTGTCCTTTTTTATTATTACTTGTAACATTAAAAGAAAATTAACTGCAGCAGATTTTATATTCATCTAGAAATTTGGTTTTCAGCATAACAATATCAATAAATAAATAAAACAAATAACTCAAAATATAGAATATTTGATTCACAGTAACATCACTGTGCCAGAGTGGACATGCTGTAGTTATGGATGGGCAGAAACTTGGATTACAAAGCAATTTTTTATTTTGGTTTTGTATCTTGTAATTTTATGGAACAAAAGTTTCCCAGGCTTTTTCCATACCCACACGCATATTTGGGTGAAAACTTTTTCGAAGTCTGTGAACCGTTTCTCAGTTGTTTAATAGCAGAGCATTATGAGAAGGACTGAGAAGTCACTCCATTATAGTAAGTCATCCATTAAAGAATGTTTTGGGGGTTCTGGTATGCTGTATAAATGTATTCTTATCTTGTTTTAATTATCTGCAAATTAGACATCTAATTTAAGCTCATCATATAGCTCTGTCACTAGTTAGTGGCAGACAGAAACTCTAAGAGAACAACTCATTCTACCCATGCTGACACCTATTTTCCATACACTGAAGTCTCAGGGTCTAGCTTGGATGAGCTGGCAACTCAATAGATAACTGAACTTAAAAGAGATTAATTCCACCTAGAAATTAAATCATGACCTAGATTCCAGCTTATCGAGTTAAGGGTTCAGGACTTCTGCCTATATAATCTATTGAAAAGGTGAACAATTATACAGTTGTAGTTTATACGGGATCTGAGGGGATACAACCTTTGATAATGTTTGCTTCACCCTGGCAGGGAAGCATCTAATGGCTGGATGGTGAAGATGAGGAACAGTTTTTAAATTTTGAATCACTAAGGGGTGAAATGGCTTATGAAGGGTTTTTGATAAAACTCTTTTTGAGTAATTTTTGATAAAAATTACTACTGGCAATTTTAAATTGAATCCTAGGTGATTTTTTGTTTGTTTTGTTGTTGCTATCTTGGTTTTGTGTGTGTGTATTTTTTTTTTTTTTTTTTTTTTAAAAAAAAAAAAAATAACAAATATATTATTAAAAAATTTTTTTTTTTTAGTTTATATCAACCTGCTATGCACTCCATCTTTATATTAAGTCAGGTTTGTCTCACAGTTTTAGCAACCTAAGAGCTGGGCAATCTGTGTTGTCTACAGTCAAAGAGATAAATGTCTTTCCAGATAAACATTTTGAGAAACATCCTGGATATCCACAACACAGCTACTCTGCACATGCACGTTACCAGGATGATCTCCACGGATCTCTGTGCGAAGAGTAATTCAGATGATTGAGCTTCATAATGGTGGGGACCTTAAGGAAAGCGTAGAAATTTATGGTCATGGAAAGTACTAAGAGCCATACCCAGAGCACTTGCATGTACTGTCAATCCAGCTGGACCCCTCTTCTGTGCTGGTTTCAAAGTTTTTTTCTTTTTTTTTTTTAACTTGTTTATAAAATTCCACATACGGTTAAAGAAAAAATCACCTGTGATACTGCAAGGCAAATCATGACAAACTTGTTAGAACTCTGTTATAGCAATTCGGGTAAAACTTCTCCTGAAATCCACATGAGAAATGAGTTTGTAACGGCTATGTGTAAAATGTTGTAGATTCTCCTGATACACAAACCATAGGTTTGGATTTTGTTATTCATGTTGATTTATATTCTGTGCAGCAGATTGAACACCTGAGGCCTTTAGTCAGGTATAAAGGCAGAGCTGATAGGAACTGTGCAGCTCTTATTTTCTTTTAAAGTTACAGGCATAATAAACCTCCGGATCATTAAACATACTTTACCTGAGTGAAAATTTAATATTGCAGGCGCTAGCACTAACCGTTGTATAACGCAAATGACACGTAACAGCATGCCTCATTATTACACCCTTACATTCAGTAACAAGAAGAGCTGTGTTGTTCTGCTATGGTCCTCACACCTTCATTAATCTACTCACTGGAGTTGAGACCAGACCTCTTGCCCTTTAATTCTGAAATCTGAGTTCTGTTCAGGTAACAAATACTCCAGTGGGCCAACTACTAAAATTTCACCCATTGGTATACAGGAAGAAAAAATGATTTCTATGCATCAACATTGACCTGTAGAGCATGGATCTGACCTCCTTTATTCTACCAGCAGAGAGAATTATTCTTCCCAAGAAGATGAGGTGAATATTATTTAGCCCTAGAGTTCACACTTCGGCTGAAAATTTTCCAGACAGCCATCTACATGAAATGTCAAGACTTTCTCCATCCTCTGGATGAATACACTGCCGTACATGTAAAACAATGGCACTCCAGCACAGCATATCAGTGTGATTTTGTGTTATATATTTACCTGCTATCACAGCCAAGGTCCCAGTCCCTTCAACAAAACTCGCAGCTTCCCAAAATTCCCCGTTTTGCTAGGGTAAGGACAGTGGCCTTGGTGAGAAATGGCACCACACAGCAGACACTGAACTAGAGCTGAAGAAAAATCGGAATTCCTTTTCTACCAGTTTTGAAACTTTCTTTCCTTTTAAATAAGGTCAAAAAGCTGAAAGAGCGGAACAGATCTGAAAAAAATATTTGAAAACTACCTAAAGTATTCTTTCTGATACACAGAAAAAAAATGTTGTGCTGTTCCCCACCTGAAAGGTTTTATGTTAAATTAAGGTGACATTGAAACGCATCTGCCCGAGGAGCCATGGAGCACATTGCACATTGCCATTGCAATGCCTGAGATCCTCCCTCTCCCCTTGGGTGATGCTACAGGCAGGCTAGGAAAGCCCAAGGCGCTACAATGAGGCACAGAGCTCAGTTAAAAAGCAAATTTGAGCTGTTTTAACCTCAAACTGTTCATATCAAAATATTTCAGTGGATCACAGGGTTTTATTTCCCAGTAAAACCAATTTTTGGCTAAAAGCAATATAAAAGGAATGCATTTTTTTTATTTTTAGAAGATTAAGAAGGTGAGATGGTGTAACAAGGAAAGTCAGACTTCCTCAGAAAATTATTTATATTGCCAAAATGTGCATCACCTGTAGAAAAATCATTTCATTGGAAAATTCACAACATTCAGAACATAAAAATCTCTGATGCTCTCTTTCCACAAAGATATGAGAGACTAACTCAGTCCCAAGAGAACTGGAGGGATTTGCTGTTTGTTTCATTTTTAAAGGAGGATATATATGTGTGCAGTCCCATTGGAATTGAAGGAATGTCTCAGACCAGAATAAAGATGCATTCCAAGAGATGGTGAGAGGAAAGCTTTGCAGAGCCAGCCTCTTCAAGGGTTTATTACAGTCAGTGCTTTCAGCCAATCCTAGCTTTAATAACAGCTGAATTTACACACAAACATTTAGAAAGCAAATAAATAAGTGAACTTCTTAGCATTCAGGATAATATTACGAGCACAGCTTTAGAAAAAGCCATGCATCTGTTTTATAGTTGGTTTATATTCTTCTCGTGTGTGCATTTTATGCACATAAAAATTAACAACCTTTGACTATCCATTTGTATTTATAACATCTGCAGTTCCAATGGGTGCAGTTCTCACTTCGCTGTCCCAGGCCTGCTAAGCTCCTTAATTTGGAAAGAAAATGCCAGATAACTCTCCAGGGAAGCATTCACAATGTCAACATCTCTTGATTCCTAGACCTCCTAATGTCACCAATGGGATGTCTAAAATGAAGGAAATCCCAGTGGCAGCAAAGCAGGATACAGACAGAAATGCTGGGCTTTGCTTTTTTTTTCTGTTTTTTTTTTTAACTAGTTGAGATATAACCAGCTGGTGCCTGGGATAGGAGCAGTCTTTCTGCTTTTAGTGTAAAAAACATATTTTGGCTATGTAAATGGAAATGATCACTGAGCAAGACAAGCTCAGAGACTGATATTCACGGTAGGACTGCTCCCCCAGTGATCCAAATCAGAGCTGGGCAGGCCATCCCAGGAAAACAACCCAGTCCACGAGTATCTGGACAGTGAGTTCTCTCCCCCACAGGTTCTTCTCTGGGGATGCTGGAGTTCACCACTGCATTACAGGAAAAAAAAACACAGTAAAAAAAAATAAGGCCTCCAGAGAGCCATCAGTATGAATATCTGAATCCAGCGACTGGGACTATTGCTGTGATATTTTCAAGAGAGATTTTAAAAAGGGAGAATTTTCTCCTCTGCTACAAATTGCTGCAGTGAAAACATTCCAGGTGGCATGCAGCTGGTTTGATTCAACTATTTCCATCTGCAGAGAGGCTTTCTGGCTGTGAGGAATTTGCTAGTTATTTTGCTGATAAATTCAAGATTTCTTCAGAGTGTGCTGTTCTTTGGGGTAGCAGGGCAGTATCTCCAGAGGGAAATGAAAAGTTTCTCATGAGCTCCATCCAGTAATACAGCGAAACTGCATCTGCCTGGGATTGCCAGCGTGTACTCTGGATGTTAGCCCTGCCTCATCAGGAGCAGCCAGAAGGGTGGATTATGAGAGGAAGCTGTTTCCAGAGAAGTGTTGGTGAGGAAAATGCCACCTCACTAACTTCAGGTGAACACTGAGTCAGTCGAGCTTGGAACTCTTCTTCCCACTCTGTGGGGATAAGTCCCATAAACCCCCAAAATGCATCATACTGACCAGAACATTTAACAACCATAGGAAAAATAAATGTGAATTTGGGCAGAATTTCCTTCACATTAGTCCTGCTAAAGCCCTGCAGATCTGCCCTGTTTTTACAGAAACTCTTTTCCACAGCACCAATGGCTCCTTTGCAGCTTTTGCATTAGAGAAACAAGATCTATGATTCAGCCTGAAAATGTGTTTTGCCAAGCAGGATTTGCTGTTTGTTTATTTGTTTGTTTCAGCAAGAGGAATATCGCCCAACCTTAAAAAAAAAAAAAAAAAAGCCAGAAGCTTCACATATTTATTTTGCTCATGTTCCCTGTGCTGCAGGCTGAGTTTGCCTTGGCTAACACATACTCACAGGAAGTGAAATAAAAACTGCATGGAGTCGAATAACTCCAAAATGAGCAAAGCACTTAAGACTGTTCTTAGCACTCAGTATTGGTCACATGCAGCAGTGGAAAGGAGCTGGGACTCAGTGTACTGGGTTGCTACTTGTCTTGGCCTGACATAAGGTGAAAGAGTTACCAGTAAAAAAAAAAAATATACTAAAGGAAAAAAGGAAAGGCAAGGCATTAGGAAGAATGAAAATGTCTGTTCTGTGGATGTTAAATACAACATATTACTAAAAAATATTGTTAATTTTAAGCTGGAGTTGGTCCTTCCACCCTGTGTGCTGTCAGCACTCAGACTGGTGCTGCTGGAGGAGTTGCAGGGCCGGTGGTGAACAGTGAGGGGCTGGTGAAGGCAGCAGGCTCCTTTGGGGACAACTGGGCACATCTACAATGTCTTACAGTGTTTGGCAAGCACACCCTTATTCCATGTCCTGTGGGCTTGGACTCTGGCTCTTAATTAACCTGTGTACCCTTCAGACCTCTGCAGCAGCACATGGCTCCTTTGCACTGTCAGAAAATTATCTGGGACAGTTTATCCAATGACAGAGACATAGATATATATTTTTATCAGCAACAGAGAATTTAGGTTTTTCATTCCAATAGTGTTCTCCAGGTAACAATAGCGCAGAGATTTGCATGTATAGGACCATTAGCATCTAACTAGGGCTTAGAGAATACTGAACCTGTTACTTCACAGTAATCTTCAGGAAGCAAGAAACTTTCTTAGACAGTTCTTCATATTTTGTTGTAAGCTTAGCAGCTAGAAAAAAAAATGTATATATTTATCAGATTATGAATCAGTCATCAAGAAGAGCAATTATCAGAAAATTATTCTCTGTGTTACAAAATTTGCTATTCAGCTTTGGAGGCTACCATTTAAATAACCTGAGAGAAACTCCATGCTCATTTTTCTATTGAAGTAAATGAGGTCAAGCTGTACCTTGTACCCTCAATAGTGGCATGATTTGCACAGCAGAATTCTGGGAGTCCCCTTGAGAATACTTCTCCAACTCGACAGAAGTTTTACACATAATTACACAGCATAACAGTCCTGCATTTGCACTTGCTGCATTTTTGAAACCTGCTGTTATAAAAGGGCAAACTTGTATTAACTAACCAGTAAGTTCTGATATATGCACACACCTATTTCATTTTTATTTTGAATTCTGTTGAATTAAAGATGTTTTCTCTAAATCATAAGATGCTGGATAATGATCACCAGTCCATTTAGACAGCCAAAGTCTGCTTTAGGTCCCAAATATGAAGTGACTGAACTCTTTTTTCATCCCTTTCATATCAGCATTGTTTCCTGACAAAAAATTTCAAATGACTGAAATAAGATGCTTTCTTTCAGAGAACTATCTAACCTTTTACACCATACCCTTTGCATGCCAAGCCAGGATGTGGGGGCTTTAGTCAGCAAAACATGAAAGTATCTGCACAGCAATCCAGTGCTACTAAAATCTGTCTTTTTACTTCAGGGTTTATTGGAAACAGCTTATGAATCATATGCAATACAATATGGAAAGCAGATAGGTCTGTATTGCTCTTTCATATCCCAATATTCTGACTTTGTTTGATTTTTAAATATGCAGAATCCAGCATGTTGTTCAAGAGAATTACCAGTAAACAAGCTTCAGAAGTTCATTTTTGGAAAAAAACAAACATAAAAACCCACCCAACAACAACAAAAAATGTTGGTTCTTTTATGCTTTTCCATATATGTACCCATGCTCCCATGCTTTTGAAAATTGATGCAGACAGATCTTCTCACCCCAATGCGAAGCTGGCTAACATTGTCAAGCTGGAGTTGCCAGCTCCAGCAACTTTCTCCATCCAGGAAGCTAGGAAATATGAAAGCTGAGGAATTGTTTCCCCTTTAATGTATGTTTTCAACAATTCACATTTGTGGCATTCAAATGGGCAAAAAGTCTGCTTTGCTTAGCTGAATATCAGAACTGTGCCTCCTGCCATCCTCATAAACAGGTTTGGCTCAAGTTTCAGCACTGTGTGAAATGAAGGAAAATAAACCTACATTTTAGGGCTAGTGAATTACTGCTTTGTGTCTTGTCTATACCAACATAGGCCACATCCTATTTTAAGAATAAAGGAAAGTCATTAAAGAATTTCCATTCCTGGACGGTAATTCTCACATAGCATACTCCAGTTCAGTTAGCTCCAGACGGAAAGTCCAGTGAATGTTGTTAAAAGCATGGTGCTGCCTGTTCTACCACATGCTTCTCACATTCTCACTAACTATACCATACACGGTGTCAGAAATATCTGCAAGGAAGATGAATACCTCAGGCAATACAAGATGAGTTTTCAAGTGGGTCTACAGTAGCTTTTGGAACTGAACCATGCTCCCACCTGTGTGCTAGTTAGCAGGGATTAATCAGCTTCCCTTCCAAACAAGGGTTTTAATTACACTGCACTGGAGCAGATTCCTCTAAAGCCTTTCGGAAGACAGAACTCCCATGCTTTCAATAACAGGCTTAGTCCAGAGCTTGAAGTTTTACTAGAGCTTGTGTCTAACACAGCCTGATGTCCTGGTTCCATGTAACTTGGAAGAAACTTTTTATGTGATGTTACAAAGGTCTCTGTTCTGGCAACACAAGTATAACGACAATTAAAATGAGTGAGCAGTTCTATGCATGTTCTGCAATGCTGAGCTTACTGTAGCATTGGTTTCTCTGATATGCAAAAGAGATTTAAAACAGCCTTTGAAAGTGTATTGAATCTAATTTGTTTCAATAATAAATTCCCAGTAAGGTCCTCTGACTTGAAAAGAAGAAACATAACTGACATTTTTAAAAAGGGAGAAATGGAAGGCTTGGGGAACTACAGACCAGTCATTTTCACCTCTGCTGACAAGAATGTGGGGCAGATCCTACTGGAAACTATGCTAAGGCACGTGGAAAACAGAGAGGTGACTGGTAACAGCCAACATAGCTTCACTAAGGGCAGACCATGCCTATCAAATTTAGTGGCCTTCTGCAGAAGGTTACAGCCTTGGTGGATAAGGCAAGAGCAACTGACATCACCTACCTGGACTTGTGCAAAATGTTTCACATTGTCCTACACAACAACCTTGTCTCCAAACTGGAGACACGGATTGGATGGACCACTCAGTCGATAAGGAATTAGCTGGATGGTTACACTCAAAGGGTTGTGGTCAATGGCTTGGTGTCCTGATCGAGACCAGTGACATGTGGTTCTCCTCAGGGGACAACATTGGAACCAGCACTATTTAACAGCTTTGTTGGCAACATGGACAGTGGGATCAAGTGCACCCTCAGCTTGTAGACAGCCCCAAGATGTGTGGTACAGTTGACAGGTTGGAGAGAAGGGATACCCACCAGAGGGACCTTGACAGGCTTGAGACGTGGGTCCATGTTAACCTCATACAGTTCAATGAGGCCAAACCCATGGTCCTGCACCAGGGTCTGGGTGATCTCAAGCACACATACAGGCTGCACAATGGATGGCTCGAGAGGAGCCCTGAAGATATGGATTTAGGGGTGTTGGCTGATGAGGAACTCAACATAAGCCCAGAAAGCCAGCCATATCCTGGGCTGCATTAAAAGAAGCATGACCAGCAGGGCAAAAGGGGTGATTGTCCTCCTCTGGTCTGCCCTCATGAGGCCCCACTTGGCATACTACGTCCAAGTCTGGGGTCCCCAACATAAGAAGGACAAGAAGCTGTTAGTGCATGTCCAGAGGAGGTCCACGAGGATCATACGAGGGCTGAAGCACCTCTCCTAAGAAGACAGGCTGGGAGAGTTTTGGTTGTTCAGTCTGGAGAAGAGAAGACTATGGGGAGACCTCATTGCAGCCTTCCAGTGCCTAAATGGGGCAGACTGAGAGGGCTGTACTTTCAGTCCTATCACTTCAGAAACGTAATTTTTCTACTCCAAGAAAAATTACCATTTTGAATTAAATTCATGTGTGAACACAAAACAAGTTTACAGATGTGTGTCCTTTTCACCTGTCTTCCAGACCTCTCTCCACTTTGGAGTTCCTAGGCTCATACTTTCTGCTTTGTAACAGCCATCATGTTGTTGATTCACCTCCAGCTACATTCCCTAGGACTCTCAGATTCTCTTGCAAGGACAATCCTGTTCCAGGATTTGCACTTTTCTTTGCTTGAGTGAAGCTTATCCTTGTTGCAGTTCATCCATTCTACTGATTTTATCTCATTGAACCAATTTGTCAAGATTTTTTGAAATTTAATCTTATCTTCCAAAAATGTTTCAGTTCTTGCTAGCTCAACGTCATTTACAAATTGTCATAGTCTTTTTTGTTTGTCCTGTACAGGTAAATGATGAACATTTTGAACAGATCCTGAGATGGATCACTGCAGAACCCTGACCATTCTTCCCCTCTGACAATGAATCATCAAAAAATGTTGTGTACGATTCGTTGCACAATTTTGTTCCCACCTATAGTAAGATCTACACTGATTAACTTTTCTTTTAGGGTTTATAACAGGAAGTTCTGATATCTTAGTCCTTTTTTTTTTTTTTTTTTTTTCCTGATTGTGTGAC
>VXAV01005171.1:57921-104218 GCA_013399715.1 Alectura lathami
TCCATAAGCAAAAATAATTGTCTTGATATTTAGTAACAACAATTTACCACATCCTACAGAGATGTCAGCAAATAATTACCTAATCCAAAACATTTTACACATGAAAACAAAAACCCAAGTTAGGAAAAGAAGTATTTAGCCAGATGAAGTGTAAGGGATCAAACAATGTGTTAGAAAGGAGTTATTGTCTAATGCTTGAATTAAGCAGACATATTTATACTTACAGATTGAGACACATGGACTAGATCTGTGCTAGTAAATAAAATAGGGCACGTAATATACTCTGGTCACAGGGACAAAAGGGGTTAACACACACAGTATTCATATAACTACAGTCTCTTCCCCTTCCACACAAGAAGATCTCATTCACTCTGCCTATTGGGAACAACCCTTGGCGTATGCTGTTACCTGAGATGTGCCTCAACACTGCTTGTGAGGGTGTGAGTTGGTAGGGCCACAGGTAGGACTGTGATCCCCATGAACAGCACAGGTGTTCATGCACAGCCATTGCTGTCCTGTTCAACTTAATATTGAAGCTATAATCAGAGCCAGAACTGGCCACAGCTGTCTGCACTGCTATCTAGTAACAACTGGGGGTGGAAAAGACACACGAAGGTTGAAGTGAGGAGGTGACGTGAGATCTATCTCACCAGGCTGCTGAGGTATTATGCAGATGTCCACCTCCATTCTGGTCCTTTGGGGTTCCCTTCATAGTCAAAGATGATGATCAGACATGCCAAGGACAGGTGGTCAGATCAGTTATGGTTGCACTGCACTTATTTCTTTCTACAGATTATACAGGACCTCTGGACTAACCTGAGTATGTATAAGTGTCTGAAGGTAGGAGATAAGACTCCCACCTCAAGAGAACAAAAATAAGAAAATGAGAAATGGATATTTCTCACGGGTTGTTTCCAAAATATAGAAAAATCAAGATATGGAAAAATGTCTCTTCAGAGCTTTAACCCATAGTAATTATATATTTCTTCCAAGCAACAAAGCCCACATAATGTTTAGCAAACTTATTCTAAAATTACCTATTATTTTCCAAAAAATATTGCATCTCCTGCTTGCCAGAAAGAGAGACGTAACAGGTCATGGACTGTTTAAGATAAGTTTCTCACAAAGAGGTAACAATATTCAATATTCACAGGATTAAAAAAAAAAAAAAGAGAGAGAGAGAAAAAAAGAAAAGAAAAGAATAGAAAAAAAAAGAAAGAAAGAAAGAAAGAGAGCACCTGCATTGCTGATATGGAGCACAAATTTACATGATTCACGCTTCTGCCCATGGAGCACCTGCAGGCAGCTATAAGGTAAGGTCAGATGAGCATCTGGTGGTAACAGGGGCAGCTGGTAAAAATCACGGTCCTAAATGCCTAAATGCTCAGCTGCAGATATGAGTACATGTTACTAATAAAAAGAGGAAAACAGCAGAATTACGAGAAATCAGGCCTGATGTTGGCAATATTGATTTTGGTTCCCTTGCTTTTTTAGTGTCAAATATTTGATTTTATGCAAGTGGGAATTTGAAGGAGTTTTTCATAGAACCATAGAATTGCTTTAGTTGGAAGGGACCTTTAAAGGCCATCTAGTACAACTCCGCTGCAGTGAACAGGGGTATCTACAGCTGGATCAGGTTGCTCAGAACCCTGTCCAGCCTGACCTTGAAGGTCTCCAGGGACTAGGCATCCACCACCTCTCTGGGCAACCTGTGCCACTGCTTCACCACCCTTATTGTAAAAAAATTTTTTCCTTATATCCAGCCCTTTTCCTCATTAGCAAAAATCTGAGAGATGAAACACGGAAAAAAATTGCTTGGTTTTAGAAAACGGAAAAATGGAAAACAGCAATAATAATCAACAGCAAAGGATGGAAAACAGTAATGTCAGCAAGAGTACAAGCTCAACAGAAGGAGAAATTTCTACCTTCTAAGTATGTAGTTAACATTAATCACTAGGCTACATAGCCTCTGGCCAGGATCCAAGGACACAAGATGTATTGCTTTAGCCAAAAGAGGACTCTCCATCTCCGCCAGCTACAAGTACTACAAGAAAAGTGCTCAGGATGGTTCCAAGAGCATGGAGAGCAACAGAGCCATAATAGATTTGACATACAAACATGAACATCCTTAGCACACACCAAGACTTAATAGCAAATATTACGTTTTACTTTCAGAAAAGTAATTACAATATTAACTACATGCAAAACATTTCTATAAAACAAAAATGATTAACCATTGGGAATACAGTGATCTATTTAGCACACAGGCAATAGAAGATAAATAAATTTTCTAATAAAACTGCAGCTTTCAGTGGAGTTTGAATCTGTTTTGACTGCAAACAGCTGAAACACTGACACTGGAAGACCAGGCTCTGCTCTTCTGCTAAAGAAATCTTTGTGTCATTGCTTTGGGTTTGCCCCAGACTAAATTAATGCAAGCTCTGGTCCATGAAGTTCATTATTATAATTTATACAAGTTAAAATGAAGATCTTGAAGATCTCTGCATTTTCTTCTATTCAATTATCAAAAAAAAAAAAAAAAGGTTGAAAATAAATAGACCTATGTTTTCAGTAGGGACTATAGGTTTTAAGACAAAGCCTTCACTCATATGTTTTAAAATCCTATACTCAACTCAAATTTTTTTTTATTTTAATTTAATTTTAATTGGTTTTACATTCCATTAAGCAACAAATCAAAACCAATACTGGTCTAAAATATCTCCAGACTTACCCTTCTGCTCAAGGGAATACACATCGTCTTCCAGAGACAACAAAGACTGGAGTAGAAATTCAAACTTGTTTCTCTGCAGCTCCATAATTTCTCAGCCTGGAGTTTCTGTTTAAATTCTTCCAGGTCCTTTCAGGCCTTGCTTGAAGGAGGTGAAGGGGATAAAAAGATGCTTATAGACCTCCAGTAACTTCCATAGGTTCCTGTTTATGCTTCAGTTCACAGAGAGGTTTGGACAAGCCTTAGCTTCCTTAGGAGCAGACTTTCTCCTGTTTGGAAAAACAGGCATTTATAGGATCACAGAATCACGGCGTGGATGAATTTGGCAGCAACATCTGGGCCCATCTGCTCAGTCCCTGATCCAGCAGGGACACCCAGAGCAGGGTGCCCAGGGCCATGTCCAGGCGGCTTTGGGAGATCCCCAGGAGGAGACCCCACAGGCTCTGGGCAGCCTGTGCCAGGGCTCCGCCACCCGCACAGCACAGCAGTGCTGCTGGTGCTCAGGGGGAGCCTCCTGTGCTCCAGGCTGTGCCCATGGCCTCTGGGCCTGGCACTGGGCACCGCCGAGCAGAGCCTGGCTCCAGCCTCTGGGCACCTCCCTTCAGGGAGCTGTGGGCATGGATGGGATCCCCCCTGATCTGAACAGCCCCAGATCTCTCAGCCTCTCCTCATAGGAGAGGAGCTCCAGTCCCTGACCATCTTGGTGGCCCTCCACTGGACTCTTTCCAGGATGTCCAGGTCTCTCTTGTATTGGAGGGCTCAGAACCGGACCCAGCACTCCAGGTGTGGCCTCATTAGTGCTGAGCAGAGGGGAAGGAACACTTCTCTTGCCCTGCTGTTGATACTTTGTCCAATGCAGCCCAGGTTACCATTAGCCTTCACAGCAGCAAGGGCACATTGTTGGTGCATGCCCAACTGGGTGTCCACCAGGACCCTCAAGTCCTTTTCTACCAAGCTGCTTTCCAGCTGGTTGGCCACCAGCATGTCCTGGTGACTGGAGCTGTTCCTCCTCAGCTGCAGGACACTGCACTTCTCCTTGTTGAACTTCATGAGATTTTTCTCAGCCTGTCAAAGTCCCTCTGGATGGTAGCATGGGCCTCTGGTGAGTCAGGATGCACTCTTGATTTGTGAGCGGTGTTAGAGGGAAGAGCGGAAACATTTCCTTCTCTGATACTAGTCTCTCCTCTTCTGCTTATTTCTGATGTCTCATCCAGACCTGGAGGGCAATAGGGAGGGTTGGACAGAGGGGCAGATAAACAGAGGGATCCTGGTGGGTCTCTCATCCAGTTGCATCAGGTGAGGATAATTGTTATGCATACCGTGTTAACCTTGGCATCTATTCTAGGAACTGCCTTCTGGAGTGTTATAGAAAATTTAGAGTCAAGCATTTTAAATATATTGATCAGATTTTGCTCTAAAATTCTTTTGAAATGAATCTGGGCAGCAATGTGATGTGACACCATCTGAGTTTTTCTCCTGTTTGGACATAGAGTGGGTGGATGCTTTGGCACGGCCAAAATAAGGATCTTATCAGAGCAGTCCATGCTGACACTTCTCCAGTGAAGTCAGTGCCAAGTCTTTTTGAGTGAAATCCTGGCCCTCTTGACACCAACAGGAACTTTGCCATCAACTTCAGGATGACACACATTCTCTTTCTATCTTGAGTTAGCATAAGCTCAACCCTCATATCTGGAATCACTTCAGAGGAAAGAACCTATGAGGAATGGTTCATGATACATATTTTTTATGTGGCCTTCTGGTGCAGATAAGACAGCAAGGAACACTGTTCCTTAAAAATAAACAGGTGTAGAACACTTAAACCTATTGTTTAGTCTTCCTGCCGAGCAGTTCATTGTGTGCATTAGCCTGAAAACATCTGAAAATGGCCATAGCTACCTGAAATGTAAATATTTGGGTTAAAGTTCCTCATAACATCAGAACTGGTAAATGGACAGAACAAAAGAAGACAGAACAAAATGCTCTTACTTGGCATGACTGCTGGCATAGTAATCTCTGCTAAAATACAACAAATATTACAGCGTGCTCTACTTCTCCAGTTACATTTCCACCTTGGCTATAGTCATTTAGCACCAGTGAAGCTGTGACAGAGAAACAGTGATGACTAATGGATGCTGTGATAGGTGGTACACTTTTGAACTTTCTAGACATCAGGCAATAATAGCTCAAATAGAGCTGTGGAACATATGCAAAAAAAAAAAAAAAAAAAAAAAAAATCTAGAAAGTCTAAAGGTCTTATAATAGAAGAAAACCAACAAAAACCACCAAAAAATGAAGATTCATGTTGCTTTCATTCTGGTAATAGAGCTGCAGATGTGAGCTCTGAATACATCAACGGCTGATTAGCTACATCATGGCAATGCAAATCATGTGCTGCAAAGTAATGAATGAGAAATCACTTTCAAGTCGTTAAAGTATATATAGCTTGAAAAGAGAATACCAGATTTGTGTTCCTTAGCGACTCCTATTGTCATTAAGAATGCATCATTAAAGCAGGCACAAAAGCAAGGAAAAAAGGTCTTTAAGATCTTTAGGAGAGCATGTTCTTGTAACATCAAACCTTGGGCAGATTATTTAATTAAAATCCTTACGTACCACACTTCATTTTATACAGCACTTCTCATCCTGGAGGACACAAAATGCTTTCTAGAGAAAGGTTAAAGCTGCTACATAAGCCCGACAAAAATTTTTGAAAATGTGCAAATGCAGTCCCAATAAAGCCAAAGAACAGAAGCGTATGTTACAGTGTGAGATCCAAGAACAGCCAGTAAGAGCAGAGAGTAAACTTCAACAGGAGACAAATTAAGTATAACTGAAAAGCCCCTGTAGAATCAGTGAGACCAGCAGGTAGGAAGGAGCAGCTAATTAAAAGGAGATTGATGAGAATCTGGATGGTTCTCTGCCTCAGTTTTAACCACCAGAGTGGAGAGTGGTTCCCTGCCTCTTGTCCCTGACAACCATGAGGAGGGCACCCTGAAGGAGGATGTGACAGAAGAACAGGTGCTGGACTGAACTCAGTACTTACTTTGCAGATGAAGCCAGGTCCAGGTGATTTACCCCTCGGACCCCTTCTACAGAAGCTGATGCACGAAGTAGCTGAGCTGTGGACTGCATTTGTCACAAAAAGCATGTAAATTCCAGAGAATTGGGAAGTAATAGACATTGCATACATTTTAAATTCAATTCCAGAAGTGATCCAAGGAACAACAGATCTCAAAGTTAAAGAATTAGATGTGAGAATTCAGTATAACTAATCATAAAGCACAGAAGGTCATAAGCACATGGATTTGGCCCACAATCCCTCACTGACAATGCGAAGGGCTTGAAGCTCTTGTTGGCCCCAAAATGATGTCCCAATACAGGATAAAAAACAAAGGTGTAATTTAATGAAAAACATTGTTCCAGAGTTTTTTTTTTTTTTCTACTGCCTCATGATGCAAGGATAAGGAGATGAAGGAAATTAAAAGGTGAGAAATTCAAATGCGTTTCTTTGTTCTTCATGGAAAAGACTGCCCTTGGAGTTTGCTGAGAGGATCCATAATACCTGGAGAGTAAGAATTGCATGGACTGTCCGAATTAAGAGCACTGTGGCATTTGTAAATGCGTATTGACTGCCATACCTCAGAACAGAAGCTGATGGCTGATCTTGAGAGATGATACAGTCCCTATTTGCCTCTCCCAAGGAGTTAATGCCATCTGCTGAAGGCAGTGATTTGTTGCCATGTTGAAGCCAGGGCTAGAAGCTGACCCAGGCTGAGCAATGGTCAGATCCAACGAGATGTCACATCTGCATACCACAAATACTCAGCACAGCACCGGGAGGCCATCTGGCAGCACCTGCACTGCACATCACTCACCGAGAGGGTGGTTAGGGAAGGCCACTAGGCCACCATTTATCTTAGTCAAGCATATGGCAGGATCTGAACGACCCCACACAGGGAAGTACAGTTCATCATGTCAACCTCACGCAGATGGAGGGCTGCTACAATTTTATCTGTGGTTTCAAGAAATTGAAGAGCATTAAGAGGCACATCTAGGCCCATAAACAACAAACAAAACTGTCCGGAGTTGTATCTGATCTCTGAGACCAAGTGGCTTGGTATCCTCGTGTCTGTACATGTAAACTATCTTAGCTTCACTAAGCCTCTCTTAGCACCAGTTCAGTGTGCCCAGCTGGAATGCTCCTTTGCCCATGTTAGTCCAAGAGCTGTGCATGGGCAAAGTCTGGAAGATTGCAGGCTGGCACAAACCAAAATCATGACAAGGAGCCTGCTGACAAATGGTATAAGCAATAGTGTGTTAGCGCTTGGGGATGTGGCCTCATTTTGTTCATGTGTGCAGGTGACAAAGGTGTGACAAAGTATAGAGTTAAACTGAGAAACGTGCATTCCCAAGGTGCATAGAGCAAGGAGCATTTTATCCTAGCCTAAGGTGAGAACCTAAATTAGGATCAAACCTTTGAAATGCCAATTTCTCTTCACTCAAATCAAAGAAAATTAGCTCAGAAGTGAGCATCTACAACTCAGACACAAGTGACATGAATCTTACGCTGAAATATCTGAATTCAATTGTAAGAATCAAAAGCCTTTAATTTCTTGATTTGGCTCCAGTGCTGATATTGCCTATCACTATGCATTCCTTCCTTGGGTTACCCACCTGCAATTATAGTTAGAAACAGCTGTATTGTGCAGTAGCATTGAATACAATCTAATCTAATTGAATATATACATATCTAATCTAATAATTGAATATAATCTAATAAAGATTAGTTAGTGCATGTCACCAGCAATAGATTTGCCAAGAAAAAGAGTTATTAATCAAACCTAATACTTAAATCAAGTGTCTCCATTGTGCTTCAAACTATAGCAAAACACACATCAGTCAACAAAGGGTAGGGGAGCTGCAGACATGCCATCGGCAACTTCCAGTCCATTTGCTTCACATGCCATGGCAACCATGTTATTGTGGCCATCTCTACCCCTAATACGTGCCGTTATTTCAGCGGTTTACATTATCATGAGTATGAGATATTCAAGCTTCAGGCTTCTGCCTCTAAGCGAAGGCATCCATTCTTTTTAACCCGACCTCCCCCATCCAAATACTTGTTGGCTGTTCCTAATGAACCCATCCATCTTTGCTTGGTGACAATTCAAACATGTCAGTCCTTTGAATGGGAGAAAAGATCTTTAAAACATTCAGGAATGATTTCAAAGCAAAATGACCTCTTGGCTCAGATAATAAATATCCAGCTAATTTTACAAAAGAACCAAAGGAAAGTGAATTGTACATATGCAGTCAATGGTGCCTCCAATTTTTGACATCTTCAGATAGAAATAGTGTATTTTTTCAGTCTCCTTTTAGCTCCAAATAGAAATTATTCTAAAACATGCCTAGGAACTAGAAGAAGTGAGTAATCTTTGAGATAAATTTATGGACTATATTTATCTTGGAGGAAGGTAGGAAACCAGCCATATGTGCTTCTGACCACATGTGAGCATGAAAAGGTAGCAGCCGTTGGGAGGAGTGGTGGAGGCATTGCATGTTTCAAGTCCTCTTAAAGATCCGGTTGCTTGCACTTGGGAAGACATTTGCTCATGGCTATTCGCAGAATGCCACCACTTGTCCCATCAGGATTTGCTCCTTCTGAAAGGAGCCTCAGCCAGGAAACAGAGAAGAAGTGGACCTGAATAGAAATTTCGGGAATATTTCACTGGAGAAAGGCAGAAGACAGACAGCTGCTGCTTCAGAGGCAATAAAGAAAGAATGCTGTATGTGAAATGATCTGTAAGTTTTTTAGCAGGACTGGCTAAAGAAATTGGTGAAACAAGATTCAGCATTTTGTTTTGAGCATAGATTAGTAAGGCACAGGTCTTCAGGAGATTCAGCTTATCCAGAAAAAGGAAAATCCTAAATTTAGTCATCATAATATGGATATGTTCTGTCATAGGTTTCTTACTTTGCCAGGGGAATTTTGTGCCTAGAATTTCCTCCTAAGAGAGCACTAATAAATTGCAGTAGTAAAAAGTAATGTTTTCCTCTGAAGGACGACATGTTAATGTACAGAATCATCAACAAAATGAAAAACACAAATCTAATTACCTCTTTTCATTTAAAAACAATCAGATGTCTCAGATGAAAATGTGATTTTTCTGTTTCTTAAAAGACTGTAAAACTCTATAAACCTTCCTGATATTACTGAAGCCATGAATAATAATGACAGTATTATATTAAAGAATTTGAAAGCAAAAAAAAACATGTTTTTAACAAGTACTTGTAGAGAGGAGAGACTTTAAGGGATGTATTCGTTTATCAATTGGTTATTATTATTGCTGTTGTTGTTTTTATTGCTATGACTGCTGTATTGTTATTGTTGTGTCTATTTTAAGCCACAGTCAGGACTGAGGTTTCACGGTAGTTTGTATGTGATCCATAAAATCTACATAATAGATTGCTGTTACTGCAATACATTGGAGCAGGAAAGGGGAGGCTTTATGCAGTGAATGTTTTCTCAAAAGATTATGAAAGAGATCAAGAAGTTTTCCTTCTTATCAAGAGAAAAAAAGGAGGGAAAAGAAACTCAATTCCAAAACATCATGGCTCTAATGGCAGTATTTCAAATGGGAGAGTATAGTAAGGCCAGGTATATTTTGTGTATCATCCGTCCTTAGATCATACAAAAGCCTTTACACCTTACTTCAAACCCCTGTTAATCCTCCTGGTTTAACATGTATACACGGCACTTTCTGCACTTACCTGCTTCCCCAAATCTCTCCGTCTTCTGCATGCATGAAAGGCTGACATAAAACCCTGCCTGACTTCCAGGGCTGGAGCCCAGCCCATCCTGCAGCGGATGCCACCTGCGGCTGCAGAGCTGCCAGAAGAGAAAGGATGTGTCCAACTGTGCCTATGCAGCCATGTGGGCTCCAAAGCAAGTTGGAGAGCGTGAGGTCCCCCTGAGCACAAACCCACACATGTTCACAAAAGGAGCTGTTGCTTCTTTCTTGGGTACCTGGGGACACTAAGGATCCAAAAATGTAGAAACAAGAATTGACCATAAGAGTATTACAGCAACATACTCTTTACACAGCTCCTGCAAACCTGCCTTGTGATGGACACAGAAGATGGGGATACAGACATGTTTCTTGAAATGCACAGAAAATATTTAGTGCAGAGCCCGGTGCCCAGCTGGTACATTGGAAACATTTGGCAGACGTCACTGACACATCCACCTGAATTCATTGTGAGGCCTTGGCAATGCTGTCTCTGACTGAATTACTGCCTGTGTTCTAGAACTGCCCTGAAGAATGACAGTCCTTACTCCAGCCCTTGGAAAAGCCATTTCACTTTTCAGTCCCTCAGACACTAACACAGAGCAGACACACAAAGTGTTCAGGTGCTACATCCCCACAGTCTCACAGGGTCCCCAGCTCACCCATTTGTTCCCCTGTGCTCACTGGTCCTCCTCCCATATCTTTCGCTCCGAGGTGTCCACACAGTTTCTAAAAGGAAGGAAATACCAGGAGATCCATCTGCGGATGGAGCTCTGACCTGGGAACAACCACCTCAACCATCAGCACAGAAAATATTCAGGAAAATGGCTGTGAATCCATTGCAGGCAATCTTGGTCACACTGCAGGCATAGTTTTCACTCTCACAAGGCTGGTATGTGCACTGTGATCCTTACCAGGCCCAGAGGCAACATTATCAACAACGATGACACAGAGTTAATTAAACATAGCAGATGAGGGTTGATCAGAAGGGCTTGTCTTCACTTGGGAGCCACTCACAGGAGCCAGAACTCCATGGAGCTGTCTCTTCCTTCCCTTTTACTCCCATGTGTACATAAACAGACCTATATAATTCAGGAATAAAGCTTTTCTCTGTTTTAAACTGGCTATACCAGGAATGGGAAATAGTTGCCAGTGACACCTGAACTGCGGGGAATTCTGAGCAAAAATAAGACCAAGAGAAAGAGCTGACAGTGGGTTGAGAAGAATCCCAATCGCTGCATGCACTGACAGCTGAAAAGGCAGCAGACATCTCCATGAGACAGTTTTCCCTCTCCTGGGCTGACACAGCACTGCTGGATCCAAAGGGCACAAACTGTGGCTCACTGCCTGATGTGCCTCAGCAGCCTGCATTTGGCAGGGCTGCTGCCAGAGGACTCCATAGCCTTGGGGTACAATTACAAAAAGCTCTGGTGTTTGCCATGCTTGATCTATGCTTAGATATCGATGGGCTGGTGCTCACAGGGTAGGCAGCAAGAATGTTGGAGGGGATTGGGATGCGGGCACAGTGCAGGGGCCGTGGACTGGGGAGGGGAAGCGTTTGTCCCCAGTGGTTGCTAATCCTCACCAGCTGCACGTGGAGCTGGGAGAAAGCGACCTTCCAAGGGAAGGGGCCTGAATCTTTTTGTTTTATTTAAAGGGCTTTGATCCTCTGGTGGCAGGCAGATAAGGGGACTGTGAGGGCTCTGTGAGTGATGTTCAGGTGCCCCTCTGCCCACTAGCAGAGCAAGGAGGATGGAGCTGGGCGTGACCCAAACAGGGGTGTTGCTGGGATAGTGTGAGGCTAAGCAAAATGTCTCTATTTCAAGCTGGTCAGCTACAGCTGATCCATCAATGTCCTGTCACCTATCTTGGCCTTCTGAGGGTGTAAAAACTCCCAGGAGGACATGAAGACAATGCAGTTTACTTCAGTGTAAAGCTTCAGTAACTCTTGACCTTCTTTTTCACTCTGCAAAGGGGCCTTAGGATAAAGATAATTCCACTCTGTATTCCCTTCCTCAGCTGCACTGAACACAACCCTTGTCTCCTTTCAAGCACGCAGCATATAAAATGTCAGAATGTGTCAGATATTTTTTAATTTGAGCGTCTGGAAATTTCACGTAAAATTAAAATGAAAAAAATCATGTCATTCAGTCTCCTTGAATCTCTGTAGAATCATCGAATGGTTTGGGTCAGAAGGGACCTTAAAAATCATCTAGTTCCAACCCCCTGCCGTGGGCAGGGACACCTCCCATAGACCAGGTTGCTCAGAGCCCCATTCAGCCTGGCCTTGAACACTGCCAGGAAGGGGGCATCCACAACATCTCTGGGCAACCTGTTCCTGTGTCTCACCACCCTCACAGTACAGAATTTCTTCCTAATATCTAGCCTAAATCTCCCCTCTTCCAATTTTTAGCCATTATCCCTCATCCTATCGCTCCATGCCCTTCTGAAGAGTCCCTCTCCAGCTCTCCTGCAGGCCCCCTGCAGGTACTGGGAGGCCGCTATCAGGTCCTCCCAGAGCCTTCTTTCCCTCCTGAAGAATATTTTTCTCTGCACTATATGCACACAAACATCTGAAGATCTGTTTTTCAGACTTCCTTCACTGAAAAAATCCTGTACTGATGGGAGATGTTACTAAATATAAAAGCGGATCTCTATAGTGGCAACATTAACAGATTGCTAAGTATTTTGAGGCAGAAGTGTCTGTGCAGGCCTGCAAAGAGGAGAAGATAATGCAACCTTTGGAATCAGATAGATGTGACCAGCAGGGCCATGAGTCAGTAGTCATGGTACATAGAGTCAGAGCCAGCACAATCTGGAGGAACTAAAACAAACACTGCAGTATTTTTGGAAGGAGAATGCTGGCAAGCGTAGTTTTACCTGGGCAAGATGCAACGTAGCAGATGGGAAGATCCTGAGGGGGAGAGAAACTCAAAGGTGGGAAATTAAGCCTCATAGTCTTTGGCAGTCAATCAGGAAGCTGAGAAAACTCAATTGGAACTGTATAACAACAGCAATGGCCTGCCCCACACATGCACATCCCAAAGTAGTGACCAGAGCTGATGCAGCAGTGTGCAGACACAAAGCACTGGTTTCAGATTACCTACAGCTGCATGTTGCTTGTGACTTGCTGGTAGCCATGGCAGGCAGCCATCCTGTTCCTCCTTGGCTCTGGAAGGTTCTGCTCACTGTGACACAATGAGGAAGTCAAAATACGAAAGTGACAAAGCCCTGAGAGAGACTTTCATTTTTGCCAGGACCTTCCACCCAAGTTGCCAGGAGATAAGCAGAGAGATTCTTGCACAGCTGATTCTGGTTGCTTGCAGGATAAAGCCGTTGGTTTAGAGGAGCCACTTGTGTCTTATGGCCTCTGGGAGGGCTAGAGGTGAATGGCATTTTCTGCTACTGGCCATCATCTCAGCTGGCTTCCTCAGCAAAGATCGTCTGAGATCTGACAGCATCTGACAAGAACCTCAACAAGGTAATGCCTATGTGAATGCTGCGTGTTTGTGTGCTTCCAAATGGCAATAGGGGACCGTGAGATGTAACATTTGCTAAAATGTCTTTTCTCAGCACCTCTTAGTGGCCACACGCACTCTGCCAGCCCACCCAGCACCCCAGTTCACATCATTGGAGAAGTACCCAGCAGATTTCTTAGGAGGAAGGTTTATTGTAACTACTTCCAGTTAAGAGTACTTAAAGTCTTCAGTCTTAGACTGAAGTTGGGAAATTTTTTTCTGAAAACCTGTTGTTAAAATATTGGCAGTGCGAGGCTGTTTTAACACTACTGATTCCAAACAAAAGGAGACACAGACATGAGAAATTACAAGACTAAAAACAGAAGCGTATCTTGATTTCCCAGAGAATACAAGATATGCAAGAGTTGTGTTTGCGAAGGATTGGCAGGATGAGGATTTGCTGAACTGGGAGCAGCTGTCATAGCAACGACATCTAGGCAGAGAACTGGCGTCAACTCACCTGGAAGGAAATTTCTCTGCTCAGGGGAACACTGTTCTAGAAGGAAAACTTTGGAAGATATTGGCCGAGGCACCTTCGTAAAACCACGAGGATGAAAGTGGAGGAGTCCCCACTGGACAGCAGTGATGCTTTGTGGGAAGGGAAATGGCTTGAGACAGAGACTTGGCTGATAGGCTTGTTTCTGTGTTTGTCTTGCTCCCTTTGGAACATAAGCATTCCCAATGCAGCCACACAAGACCTCATGTGCGGTGCCCTGACTGGGCTTGTAGTAGTGTGTAGATCCTGACACTGACCAGAGTCACAAGTTAGTGGGACACAGGTCATAGGACCTGGGGCACAACTGTATGGCAAGAATAGCTCACAAATAATGTAGATGAATCTGAATAGTGCTTTGTTTAAGTTAGTGTATCCTGTTTCTTAGAGTACTCATGCCAAGTTGCCCTGAGTCACTGCTCAGAGATGCCTCACCATTTTTCTTTCAGTGCCTTTATTTTGCGCTAGTATGGACAGGTGTATAAGTTATGTTCTTATCAGAGATCTGATTGCTTCCATTTAAGTCCAGCCCTCCCATATTGAGAACAAAAACTGTTGTCATTGTGCTGAACTATAGGATGCTAAGAATAAGTGATTACTTTGTAACCAGTAGTAACACTGCAGAAAGCTGTCCAATTTTCTTCTTGCTTCCCTCAGGTTGCTCCTCCATCGCAAAAGCTCCCCAGTGTGTCCCTTCATCACATTCAGTTATTTTTGGATGCCATTTCTCCACAGGCAGTTGATCCACAAATCAAATAAAACTACGGAGTCTCCCAGTGTTATGGAGATTTTCAGAGTGTAAGTCCTGAACTGAGATCAGATGACAGCTGAGAATTTCTTGACTTTTTTTCTAGGAATGGCTCACACAAGGGAGTCCATGCTGTGCCCATAATCCAAAGCCTCCTTAAGAAACTTCAAGTCCTGTGAGGTTCCAAAAAAGAACCAACATCAGAGCTGAGGAATAATAATGCAACAGGGCCTATTTTCTTAAAGCCAGCTCTGATATTCTGTGCAAAAGGCGTAGGTTTTACTTTTAGTAACGTCAATAAACAGATCCTTGAAACTCACAGTATGTCTAACACATTTTTTTTGTTTTCTCTGCATTAATTTTCAATACAGAAATGTATTAAAAAGAAGCCAAGCCATACAAAGGAATGCTGACAGTGTGGGACAGTCAGTATTTTATCCTTCATATACTTGAGGTGACATTGTTTTCCCACAAAACAAATTGCTTATCACAGACTCCATTATTCAGGAGACAGTAAACAGTTTCCACAGTGTATGCCTCTTAGGCACTAAAAAGATCTTCAGGACATGCCTGCCTTGATTTTTTGGAGGAATCTTTTTTATACAAACAAGTCTGATTTCATGAAATAATATTGAAAAACATAGATGTGTTTTGTCTTCCTTTTTTGATCATTAAGAAAACACAGATGGCTGTAGATATCTGTGTGGATTCAGAGAACTGAGCTAGTAAGGAGATTGGTGAGGGTTAAGCAGTTGCAAAGTTGGAGGTAAGTAGATTGGAAAAAAAATAGTGATAATATGGGTAACATCTGGCCGTGGCCTTGGGTGTATGAGTCTCACAAGGCGGGGCAAAGCAGGAAAGATGGTTGGGAGGCTGGGTGTTGCAGTTTGGTCTCTGAGGCCAATTCTCAGTGAAATGTAAGCTACTTGGGAAATGTTCCTGCTAAATACAGTAATGCCCTTTGTAACTTCCATGGTGCTCGGGGTTTTGGCACTGGGCATCAGGTCAGTTTTTCCAGTCAATTAAAGTACAAGTGCTTGAAACCAGCTTTGAGTAAGCTAGAAGCATCTTGTTTGGAGACAAAATATATGAAATCAGTTCTGGGGAAGACTGAGTTGTCATTTTGGACATATCTATCAAGGTCTGGAGATATGCTAACATTTCATATCTTCACAGAGTTTATACCTCCTCATCCCATTTGTGTGTTGTGCAACTAACACACAAATTCCATCGGCAGCTCCCTGCCCTGAAGAACAAGTTACCTTAAGTATTGGTTTAAAGACAGATTAAAATACTGTCCTTATTTGGAGGATGACTCCTTTTTTCTGTGTCCTGGAGATAAGCTGGCACTCCGGACAGCTAGGGTGGCCATTAGAGTCTGAGTCTACATCCCTTCCAGCCTAGATACTAGCACTGTCAGAAATGCTGCCCAAAATGTACGGAAAAGTTCACAATCACCTCTGCTTATTTGTGTATCTCATGTGTCATTATTCAATGGCCTATAGACATCACGATTCTGGCCTTGCTTCTTGCCTTGCAGAGAGATTTTGACAGATTTAGAGGGCTGGGTGATCACCAATCATACGAAGTTTAACAAGAACAAGTGCCAGATTCAGTACCAGGGGTGGGTCAACCCTGGCTTTATGTGCAGTCTCGAGGAAGAGTCTGGAGAAAGAAAGGAAAGAGATCTGGGGGGTTCTGGCTGACAGCAAGTCGAATCTGAGCCAGTGGTGTGCTGTGGCAGCCAAAATGACCAACCGTACCCTGGGGTGCACCAGGCCCAACCCTGCCATTGGGAGAGGGAAGGGATTGGCCCGCTGTGCTCTGCCTGGTGCGGCCTCACCTCGAGCACTGGGTGCAGGTTTGGGTGCTGCAGTATAAGATATAAAACTATTAGAGGGCATCCAAAGAAGGGCTACGAAGATGCAAAGGGTGTGGAAGGCGAGGCGTGTGAGAAGCGGCTGAGGTCCCTTGGTTTGTTCGGCCCAGAGCAGAGGAGGCTGAGGGGAGGCCTCACGGCAGCCTACAGCTTCCTCACAGGGGAGTGGAGGGACAGGCGCTGAGCTCTGCTCTCTGGGGACAGCGACAGGGCCCGAGGGAACGGCATGGAGCTGCGTCAGGGGAGGGTCAGGCTGGGGGTGAGGAAAAGGTTCTGCGCCAGAGGGTGGTGGGCATGGAACAGGCTCCCCAGGGCAGTGGGCATGACCCCAAGCTGCCGGAATTCAAGGAACATTTGGATACCGCTCTCAGACACAGGGTGTTTGGGGTGGTCCTATGTGAGGCCAGGAGGTGGTCTTGTTGATGATCCGTTGTGGGTCCCTTCCATCTCAGCGTATTCTATGATTCTATGATGAAAGGGAGAAAAAGATCCCCAAGATCTCAAACTTACCACTGTTTCTGAAGTCTGCCCCCACCCACAGTGTTGCAGCTGGTTAAAACGTCATCACAAGGGCAGCATGAGGCAGCAATACCTGTGCTGCAGAAAGTGCTGGACAGCTTAAAACCACCTGCCCCAAAAACTGGATTGTGCATTGCTATATTTCTTAAGCAATGCATTTAAGGACTGTCAGCATCTTCAATCTGCATTTCTATAAAAGGAAATAAACATTCAGATTGACTGAAATGGCTCCAAGCAGCTCAAAACATTCTATAATTGTGCTGAAGGCAGCTCTGAATGGTTCTGCTGTCTTAGAAGCAATGAAAAAGGAAAAGCATGCTTTGCTGCTAAGTACTTTTACTTCTTGACTGTTGAAATAATCTGTCTGAACGAGTTTCACTCAGCAACGTTTCCTAATTATGAAGGCTGGTGAAGGGCCCTGCACTGAGTGCTGCATTCACAGGAGTTTTACTGTAGTTCCCAAAGGAAACTGTGTATGAACTAGGCTGCTGAGTCTTTTGTGTAAAGCATTTGTCTGTTTCAATAATACAACCCTGAAATGTCAAAGTAGGGAGTGGGAGTACTCATACCAGTGAATACAATGGCTTCCACCAGGAAGAATAATGCCTTGAAGGAGCAGGATTAGAGGAGAAGAGAAGAATGGAGAAGTGCAAGGCTTAATAAACATCTAATGAGACTTCAGTCTTACTAATATTGGATGAGTTGGAGACAAAACTAACTAGAAGTTATTGAAAGAATGAGAAGCAACTATCTTTTGTATATATATACAAGTCTCCTGACACAATATCACTTAAAAACAAATTTTCAGCTTATCTTTTTCGTAGACTTCTATCGTTTTTCAGCAGTTTCTGTCTAGTCATCTGCTAGGTCTCTCTGATTTCTTGTTTGATAGTTACAAGTTAAGCATAGCTACAACGCAGGTCATGGGTTACACAAAATCAGCTCCTGAATATATATGTTTTGGTGATCTGACACCACTAGCTAAAAGCTCATTCAGACTCCCTCTGAGGGACAGACTGGCCCAGAAAGCTGCCCAATAAGTAACATTACTGGATGTTGACAGTATGTGCAACATAACAACCTACACATTGAGGAGCCATGAATCTGCTCACTAGTATGTGACAAAAACACTCACTCTTCAAAGAGAGGTAAATAGCACTTCTGCACATTGACAATGAATGCAGATTGCTTAATATTTCACGTCAGCTCTAAACACTCGAAGCGCTTCCTCTTAGAAATGTCACTGCACATCTGGGCACAGCTGGCTCTCTTTTCTACATGCTGCTGCCTTGTCAAAAGGTAACTTCTTCGTTTTTACCACGAATGGGGCTGTTGATTCTGGTGCCAGGACTGCTGGAATTTGTTGCTTCCCAGGACCTCAAAAAATTAAAAAGATATTTTATATCAATGTATTCACGCTGAATATTCTGTAAGAGAGTGGGCTATAACAAGTCAGGAAGTGATTTACTTAGTTTACGGCAGTATACTCTGGAATATTTGGGTAATGGATTTTCAGAATCATGAAACTCCAAACGCTGATCAGTGAGTGCGAAACAAGTTGATACCTTCCAGAAATTTCTGCTATGCTCTGTAACAGCAAGTTGCAGCAAAGGGTTGGAAAGTGTGGTGTGGAGAATGGCAGCAGTTCCTGGCAGGGGCTGTAGGACACAGACTCGTTGAAGTCAACACACAGGAGCAGAGTGACAGAGTTGCTATGCAAGAAGAGCTTTGATTTTACCCAGAGAGGTAGGTGTAGTAAAACGCATAGTCTTTTTAACTCCTGTGTGCCCTAGAATTATATATTAGTGTAGAAAACTAACAATATGTTGACAGATACTTGAAATCAAATAAGCTGGCTGTATCTCACATTCATAAGTCTTAATATGGCCACTGAGCTCCAGGGAAGAAGCATTTTATCTGTTGAAATATATTGTCCTAATTATAGCTTGTGTTTCAGCTGAGATTTCCTTTTGGTTCTTCTCTAAGAAAAGGTTTTACTGCTCAGTAAAAGAAAATCCTTTACTAACCTTTACTCCTAAGAAGTGAGAGCTATTTCACTTTAAAGTAGGAACCAGAAGCCATGTTGATAGATTTGGAAATATTTGTCCTAGCTGCTGTACAAACAGAAAACTTACCGATATTTTCAGAGGTATAACAAGGAGGACAATAACCCCAATGCTTCGTACAGAGAATTACTGGACCACAGTGAGTTATAGGTACAGAGCACCTACAGCTGCCCTGTAGCAGGGTCCTCAGCAAAACCCCAGTATACGACCACCTTTCTACTTTCTGTTCTTTGTCCTTTCCATTTGTCAACAGAGAGTCCCTTCAGACCCAACCAGTCTGCTAATATCAGCTAAGCACTGCAGCCCTACACCATGTAACAGATTTTACTTTATATTCTTTCAAATGTTCATTATGTTCGTTAATCCACTTTTCATTTTCTTCCTCTGGAATGGGCAAGATAAGGACACACAGCTGGCTTGCATCGAGAAAAGGTGACTTATTATCCAAATTCGGCTGCTTGTTTTGTCTGTAAAACCAATTAAAAATTTGTTTTTAAGATTCTGATTTGTGAAGATGTAACTCATAAATAAAGACTAATTATTGATATTATGTTCTATGTATTTTGCACTTGTAGGAACTTGTTTTAATTAATTCTAAGACAAGATAAGGTACATTTAGATAAGTGCAAACTAAGAAAGATATAAGGATACATGTTTTTATAAAATATACATATATATTTACATACATATGTGTGTGTTTTCTCCATAGGAAACAGAGATGGACAGTTAACCAGAATATAACACAAAGCCAGATACAGAATTTTTATGATATTTTGCCCATGGAATCTGTGCCTGAGTTAAGCCAGTGGGCTTTTTGCCATTGGCTCCCACAGTTTTTGGATCGGGGTCACAGAGTTTACTCCAAGCCCATTGAAGTGACTGGAATCCTTAGCAGAAAACAAAGCATCCACATGAACAGCTTGCTTTCCATTTAGCGGCTACCATACCTTCAGAGCTCTAGGTCCTGAAAAGTGGTCATATCTGGTAGAGGCTTAGGGAATAGGATAAAATGATTGGCCTTAGAAGCAGAGAATTTTGAAGAAAACCACCCATTCAGGAGTTCTGTGTAGCATGCTGCCATACGTGATGAAGCACTCAGTTCTCTGGTGATGAGCTGGAGGCAAAAGGATTTTGCAACATGACTGTCTATACAGTCTACCCAGCCCAACAATCTAACACTGTCAAGTGTACTTACGCTGATTTTGCTGACCACTGTGAAGAGGGTCATTTACCCTCTGCTCCTGGAGAATGAAAAGAAAGTGAAGACACTCATGCATGCAGAGAAGGACTGCATGAAATTTTCAAACCTGAGCACCATGGTCATTGCCATTTCTGTACCCCTGGGCCAGGAGCTCAGGCTTGGTGCAGGGGTCCCACTCACAGGGATGCTGAGCATTTCTCTCTTCCCAAGGTAGGACTGCCTCTGAGGGTAACAGGCAGATTCTATGATTCTCTGTCTTTATCAAGTTCTCTTGGGAGCTCAGACAATGGTGTCTTCATGTGTTCTTGTAAGAAAATTTTTTTGGAGAATGCCCTGAGTGTTGATAGACTCACAGACTTGCTCTTTGGGCTGCTAACTCCTGCTGCAGACAGGAGCTGGTAGCCGCTTCACTCCTCTTGGATACTGTGATGCAGCAGCTTTCTCCCTGATAACACAGACCTGCATTTGGTTTAGGCTTCAGGGATGAGGTGGCTTTCCTCTGCCCCAGCATTTCTTTACCATTCACACTCTGACAAGCCAAACTGATTCATATCCACTTTGACGGAAGTCATGCTTGAGGTATGCTTGGAGATTATCATACTTTTAATGATGCTTAGTATAAAGCACAGTGCCCTTTGAGAAGACATTTAAGCTCCATGAGATGTCCCTGTGTGGTGGAGGATGCTTAACATATCGTTTATCTGCAGCCAAGGAAAGCAGATAGCAGTGCTCTGGGCGCCGGTGTTGCAGATATACATAATAAAGTTGTTCCATATGTTCCTTTGAGATTAACATTTTTCTTGTAATGGCTTTATTTAATATGCTTATCATAACATTGCATGTCCCAAACATACTGATATTTTTAGCAGAAACTTCTAGACGACTAAAAAGCCATAAAATTGTCCATGAAAGGAGTTAGATTCTGTCTTTCCTCAGCTAAAACATCCCTATAAATTTCAGTGAGTATTTTGTTTCTTGGCGAGAAACATGAAAAAAGGCTCCTGAGTTCTGTTTAACCAAATAACCATCCATCCTGTCACTGACAGGACTGAACCTGGAACTGTGTTCCAAATTTTTTATACTTTTCTCTTATCCATCATTATTTAAATAACAATAATATAAAACACAATGCTTACTAGAAGGCATATATTTTAAATCCTGTCTACTTAGGGTATTACGCTAAAATGTCACTTCTAAAAAAAGACTTACCTAATTTTGCCATTGTCTCTCTGAAAGGTTAAGTATGTAAAATAGAATTAATGCTTACTTTGATGTATAGATTATCTGCCTTGTCATTCGGTTTGATATTTTTCAAAGACTATTTCAAACTCTACTATGACAGATAAATTGCAGTTTCAAGTGATTTATGAATTTTCTATCAAGAAAAAGGAAATACAGGAATTAAACCACCTCAGGAGCCAGCTAACTCTCATTTCAGAGTCAAAACATTTTTAAAGTTTTGGGTTTTTTTTTTTCCACAGACATATATTTGCATGGCTAGAAGCGAGCAAATTCTATGGCACTCAGTGAAAAATTCAGTCATTTGTTAACATGCAAGTCTTGAAAAGTAATGGCTTATTTTACACAAAGAACTTAACAGCTTCTCAACATCCAGACAGGGCCTTCACATGCCTCATATTTATGCAGAGTATCTTCTCCCTGACTTAATGCTTGAATGACAGAATTTGCACTTTTCCTCTCAGGAAATACTGCATTAGTCCTCAGGACAAGAGGCTTGGCACTGCACACCATGTTGTTTGGGTGATGAAAGTCCCCAGCTCTCTGGGGTTCAGGTGGGAGAGTTTCCCACTCAAACTATGTTCTCCTGAAGCCACTCTCAAGGACCTCATTCACGTAAATAAACTATTGCACCAAGTTCCTCCACCTCTCATCAAATTTCCAATGACACCAAGATGGGGGGACCAGTCAACACACTCAAGTGCAGGACTGCCATTCAGAGGGACTGAGATAGGCTGGGGTAGCAGCCTGATGAGAGCCTTATGGAATTCAGCAAGGACAAATGCCAAGTCCTGCACCTGGGAAAGAGGAAGTCCCAGCAGCAACACAGGCCAGGGTCTGGCTGGCTGGAGAGCAGCTGTGTAGATAGGACCTGGGGGCCTGGGGACAGTGAGATGCACAGGAGCCAGCAGTGTGATCTGGCAGTAATGCTGGGCAACAGCCTCCTGGGCTGCACTGACCAGAGAAGGGTCAAGATCTGGAAGCAAGCGATTGTCCTCGTCTAATCAGCATTTTTTAGGCCACATGTGGATATTGATCGCATCTAGTTTTGCTCACCATGGTACAAGTAAGACATCAACAAACTGCAGCAGGTACAGCAGAAGTAGGCAAGTTTGGGGTTTATTCTGTTTGGTGAAAAGACAGCTTGGGGGCTGAGGAGGGATTATAACCCAGTATCAGCCTCTCAGTGTGCATGGGGAGGTGACAGAGAGGATGGAGGCAAGCTCTTCTCATTGATGCTTGTTGGGAGGATGAAAGACTGTGGTCATTAGTTGGAACAAGAGACGTTCAGACCAGTTACAATTTAAACTTTTTCCCTGTGAGAGTAAGGGAGTGGTGCAGGCTGCCCAGAGATGTTGTGCCATCTCCACTCTTGGAGTGTTGTGCCATCTCCACACGCTTCCAAGATCAGATGAGACAAAACCGTGAGCAAGCTGGCATGGCTTTGTGGCTGTCCCTGCCTAGAGTAGGAGGCTGACCTAGAGACATCTTTAAGGTCCCTTCTCACTTGCCCTTTGGTAGCTATCTTGTGACCAAAGGGTCACCTTATCCTAAGACAGCTTCTGATGCTGAACTGTAGTCTGTAATCACATGGCTTTTTCTTCTATTTAGCTCCTGAATTAGGAGTGATGGAGGAAACTTGCTGCTCACAGAGTATTTGTTGGAAGCATCCTGTGACAGTTGACATCTACTTTGTGAGTGAGCTCCAGAATAAAGGGTGATCTGGAACTTAGAAAACGTCAAATCACCCAAAGAGTGAGACTTTGAAATAACAATGTAGTTGTAGAAGAAAAAGTGTTTTACTAGTTTTAAAACAGTTTGATAAATTGCTGAGCAGGATTACATGTTACAATTGCCAATAATGGCAGTAAAGGCAGGGACAGAATTGACTAACCTAGAAACTTTGTCAAGTTGCATGTTTGTTTTGACAAATGTAAGGCCAAGTTCCTCAACTTCAAGAATAAATAAATGGAAAATTAAACATAGTAAATGTTGTAAATTTTTAATTGACCCTTCATATAGTGAAATTTAAAGCAATCTTTTGTCTACTTTGACGTTACTGGAGTTTGTAGCCGTGATACCTGATAACCATGATAATATATGGTATTTATATTATCTTGCAAATTGGATATCAGAACCAAAATGCACATATATAGAAAAATCTAGCTAAGCTATGATTGATTTATTGATATCACAACAGCTGAAGTTTATATGATAACCAGCTACAGAGCAGATGCAGCATATATATTGGCTTGATTATTAAAAATCGGTATTTTACTCAATTCCAAATTAAAAAAAGAGATTGTATACAAATTCAAAGAAAGTCAGTCATGCTATATTGTATGGCATTGTAACAACAAAAAAATAGTTTTCTTCATGAAGTAATTGCATAGTTCTAGTTTGCCAGCAGTTCATGATGCAAGGACAAGGATAAAATCTAGGGAGGGTCACATTTAGAATAATAACACTTATATTTTTATAGCCAAGCTAGTGAAACCTCGTACAGCAAACTGCAATTTCAGGGGAAGGGAAGACATGTTTATACAGTTTTACACCATTGAAGGGCAGCATTTTTCTATTGAGATACTTGCCAAATATCTAACTAGAGCCAGGAGAACCACAGCCAAAGTTCTATTTATACATCTCTTGGTTTTAATAAAGCATCAATCCACAACTCCAAGGGGTAAATTCATACTTACTGTGAGGGTGTGTGGAATGTTACTGACTTCCTGCAGTAAGTTTTGGAATGGTTTCATGGGAAGGGATGAGCCTGGAAAACCTGGAAGTAGGAGGGAAGAGTGCAGCGCTCCACATTCCACCACTGCCGGTCCTTCTTCCTTCCACTGACACTGGCAGTGCTTGCAGGGAGACAAGCCCACGTGCTGCTCCATGCCTCCACGGCATGGTTGGTGGTGCAGTTCTCAGCAGAAGTGCAGTTGGATGGGATGTGGTTATTATGGGCTCATCTGGGAAGGGTAAGGTACAATTTTATATTCACCACACCTCGCCATAAAGTGAATAAATAGTGCTTAGCCTATAATGAAACTCGATAAAATCCAGTTCAACAATATCAGGATTGATGGCTGTAACCAACATTGCTATTTCTACATACCTCTGAAAAGCTGCCCAGTGTAATGTTCAGAGCATCTGCACAGAGTTACAACAGCTACAAGTGTTATTAACCAGCAGAACTGTGACAAGAACATATGTGGTAGCTTTGAAATAAGCAATGACAGAAATATTGTACTGGGAAAACAGAGCAGAAAAGCACATTTGAATCGGAATAACATCAGTTAAGGCTATGATTGAAAACCCCTTACAAATCCCTATATCTCAAATTCATATTATTTTTCTTAAATAATTTTTTTTTTAGTTTTGTATGTAAAGTGCCAGTGCATTGTGGAGATACTACCTCCCTGGTAGGCATTTAGCCAGTGTGATTGGTATTAAAAATGTGAGGGCTTGCTTCAGTCAACTGAAAAGGAATATCCAACATAGTGTGAAACGCTGAGTCCACAGCTGCCAGGCCAGAATAGGGGGGAAGGTCTCTCTGAAGTCCTATATCACACCCAGCAGTATCAAGCAAAAATGTCAGATGTGCTGGCATTTCTCAAGTGGTAATAGACATCTATCCTCAGGCAGTGAAACTGAATCCTAAATGTATGTGTTTCATGTGGAAAAAGGACACAATGGGGTTTAAAAGTCATGATTAGTTCCAAGATATTATTCACCTGGAGATCTAGGAAAGAATCATCATAGAATCATAGAATGGCTTGGGTTGGAAGGGACCTCAAATATCATCTAGTTCCAACCCCCCTGCCGTGGACAGGGCTGCCAGCCACTAGCTCACTAGATCAAACTGCCCAGGAACCCATCCAGCCTGGCCTTGAACACAGCCAGGGATGGGGCAGCCACAACTTCTCTGGGCAGCCTGTGCCAGCGCCTCACCACTCTCTCAGGGAAGAATTTCTTCCTGATGCCCAAACTAAACCTCCCCTCTTTCAGTTTTAGCCCATTCCCCCTTGTCCTAACATTATCCACCTGTGCAAAAAGTCGGTCCCCCTCCTGCCTGTAAGCTCCTTTTAAGTATTGGAAGGCCGCAATGAGGTCCCCCTGGAGCCTTCTCTTTTCCAAGCTAAACAATCCCAACTCCCTCAACCTTTCCTCACAGGAGAGGTGCTCCAGCCCTCTGATCACTTTGGTGGCCCTCCTCTGGACCCGCTCCAACAGCTCCACATCCCCTCTGTACTGGCGGCCCCAGGCCTGGACACAGTACTGGACACAGGCCCAGGCTGCCATTGGCCTTCCTGTCTGCAAGAGCGCACTGCCGGCTCATGGCCAGCTTTTCATTGCTCAGAACGCCCAAGTCCTTCTCTGCAGGGCTGCTCTCAATGAAGGAACTTTTTCATTTCTTGACACAACCAAGAATTGCAAGTATTGATCAAGGAAAAATTTATTTACAGAGATTTTTCAAATACAAACATAAAATAGCACATTTATATATAATTTTTTTTTTTTTTTTTTACAAAAATGAATATTGAAATAATAAACATGGTACAGCACAATACAACATCAATGGGCTAAACATAACAGCGACGAAAATCTATGTCTGGAAGAAGTTTCTCGTCAGTTGTACATAACCAGCAGACTCCTACAGTACTGTAAGTGGAGTTTTCAATGGACAGAAAAACGTCCATTTGCTGCACTTCATAAAAGTACTATAGGCAATGGCTACATATGCCAAGTAATTATGTTGCATTTTTTGTGATAATGCTGAAAACACAGAGGCTTAATAAAAGATCTATAGGGCTGAATAAGCAGCGGCTAAATGTTTGGGGAAGAGAAATGTGTAAAGAATATACAAAATACTGGTAATGCGGCTTATTGGTCCATTTATTAAGTTTAATGTATAGATTAAAAAGTGTTGTAACACTGAATTTTAAACCACCAAAAAGAAGTTAAAAACAAAAAAAAAAAAAAAAAAAGGGAAAAGAAAGAAGAATCGCACCAGAAAGGTTTCCTCTCTACTCATTTTGTGCCATGGTCAAAATCTGTGTATGTGTGTGTGCTTTCGGGAACACTGCATTGCAGGGGCCAGTGGGCACTACCCCAGTCCTCCAGCACCATCTTCTCCTCACCAGTCCCTCAATTAATTAGTGCACTCTGAATGTCACAGTTTGCCAAAGCAGAGTATTCCTTGTTTATGTGGTTATATTTTTGTGGAGCAGACCACAGGCAGGCTCTGGTGAGGAAGCCCTTCCTCATCCTGCCTGGTGGGGTGGCTTTGGTCCACAGTCCACTTCCTTCCCCAGGGCTCCCAACATCACCCACCACCCCACCCTGCGCTGTTTCAGAATGAAAGCACTTAAATTTTTCCTTTTTGTTGTCATCGTCGTCCAGAAGATGCCTGTGCTCCTGGCAGCGGCCTGCACCCCGGGGCTGCTCAGTAGGGGTACTGCTTCTGTTTCTTGCCTGAGAAGCAGGCCAGCCAGGTGCACACCAGCATGGCCGCCGCCGCACCCCCGCCCGTGCAGTAGTAGGCCCAGCCGATTTCGCAGGTCCCTGCAAAGCAAACACAGCAAGACATGTCAGGGAAGGCAGAGGCTGCTGGCTCCAAAAATGTGTCAGTGGTGGAGCAGGCACCCCTCGGCCTGCCAAGCCCAAGGAGAGCCTGTAGTACCATTGGTACCAGCAGCTGCTGTCAGAAGAGGGTTTTCAACAAGATTGATTTGGGGTGGCACCTGAAGCAGCACAGCCACACCTGCCATGACATGCTCCATGATCCCATGCAATGGGACCATATGGCAGATGTCTCCGTGTGGTAGAGCAGGACAGGGAGTGACAGGTCAGGTCACTGTAATTTCAAAAGGTGAAACAGAGGCTCCTTGAGGCAAAGGAGAATGGGGACTTCTATGGGAGTGGAGTCCACAAGTCCTGCAGAGCTCTTAGCAGATAAAGAGATGGCTGCTGTTATTCCACAGGATTTCAGGCCATCTCAAAAGTCATTGTCACTTGGGCTTCATCACATTGATCGTCTTGATTTTGACAGCTTGGGATTCATTACAAATGAAGTTCTCCTTCTCCTAAAGAAGTGTCCCCATCTTGGGTGACATTTCTGTGCTTTGAACAGTGAATGCTCTCAGTAATACTACACCTCCGTCCCTCCTGATGGAAAAAAAAGCAGAAACCATTCCTCCATCCAGAGAACAGAAGGTACCAACAGAGTTTCTGCCTAGAAAGAACTGAAACAGGTGGCACGTCCATACTCTGTCCTAATGGTGTCCTCTAGGGCCAGGCTTGTGGGCTGGGCAATTATCAAGTCTGCTAATCCTTCCTTAGGCACAAGATGTACAAGATGTCTGTACATCCTGACACGTCAAAAGCATTAGCATGCCTGAAGGCAAACAGCATGTCCATCAGCTGTCTGCCAGGATATTGGCAGGAGAGCCTTGAAAAAAGATGTGAATGGGAGGCAACACCTATGCTCATGGGCACTCTGCAGAACTCTGAATGATGCCACATCATGCAGTGTATTGCTAATGGTTTCATTTTTTCTTTATAGTACTCTTTTTTTATATATATATTTTCTTTTATTAAAATAAGAGGCCCTGTGAAACAGATATCCTGCCATGATCAGAGGACTTCAGGAGCTGAGGCCTGGATTTGGCCTCAGTACTCAATGTGCTGCAGCAGAAAGAGACATTTATTTGGTTTTGTAATCTTGCTACGCCCTGTAGATTGACACCATTCTTGGCTCCCTTATGAAGACCACACAGAGTGTCTGGCTTCCTACAGAGAAGACCATCAGAAATCACAGAGAGCTGCCAAGTGCCTGGCAGTGTCTCTGACACTGATCCTTGTCCGACTGCACAGCACTCCCTGGATAGGACAGGCCTACCTTTGGACAATTCCTTTGCCTGTACACCTACGTGCATGCTTTATGCTGGGAATTTCAAAACAAGAATGAAGCATACACCATATTTCTAAATCCATTGGATTGCTTTGAAAATGATCAAGTTTGTACCAGAATTGGAGGTGATAAACTGGACTCCATCTGGTAGGTTTTTTTAACTGCTAAGTATTCTAAAAACTGCTAAAGAATTGTAATGACTGCTTGAAAAATCAAATCTTTCTCACCATGACGCTTCCAAGTAGAGAAAATAAGTATTAAAACACTACTTTAAAAGTAGTTTAAAGATTTGCCTGTTTGCACTGCCCAAAGCTGTGACCTATTGGACATGCAAGAGGGGGAGAGTGCACCTGATACATATTAAGAAGAACTGTTAAATCAGTGTCAGAGATGTGCCCAACGAATACAACATGCACATTCAGTTCTGGATGAGGAGAATAACATCTATTTCACCATACCGTGCTCCATTTACCCTAAGGACTACTGTCCTACTTAGTGCTCTAAAGCAAGGCAGGCAGCCCCTTGATCTAATAAATGCATCATAGTTCACAAGTGTGAGCTGGGTCAAGATGAACAAATATAAGAACGGGAGAGTGCAGGACAATGGATGAAAGAGCAGGGAGCCTGACCTTCGAGCAATAATAACATAGCAATAAACCTGGCCATTATTTTTCCAGCCTGTGTCAGGAGCAATAGGAGGCCTCAGACAAAACAGCTTGATCTGTACTTGGGTGATACTGAGTAGAACAGCATTTCAAGCTATTGTGCTCAAGAAGAGTCTGCAGCAGGGAAGGTGTCTGAGGGTATAGAACTCAGCCACATTTTTCATTGTAAGACTAAGTAAGCCCTAAGTACATAGATAAGTATAGCTATAAGGCCAGAGAGAATCCCTTTCAAAGGTACCTGTTGAAATGAATGATTGCCTGCACTGAATATCCACATGTCAAACTGAAACAACGCTACCCTTTTATAATCCTGTGTTGTACGAGGAAAAAAAGTAAATTTTGAGTTAATGTTTCTCCTCTAGTGTTCTCATTTTACTACATGTATCCATGGCACCCTACAAAAATTCTGTTGTTTGTCAATAACTGGGTAGTTTAACTGCAGTTTAAATTGCAGAATTGCTTTTGTTTCACTTTGATATTAAGCTCTCAATTTATAAGTAACATGAAGCTTTATAAAAAGAGGAGTTGGTAAGTAATTAAATGTAGCACCAAATGGAAAGAAATACACCTATAGAAATGTTTTATCACAGTGATGATAGTCTTTGCTTTCTAGTATTATATTTTTACAAATATTGTAATAACAGCTGTTGTAGAAGAAACATTTCTCATGTTCAACTTTTATTGCACTGATGTCAACGAGAGTAGCCATGTATTTAGAGGAAAGCAAATGGGTAAGGGCTTTGAAGAACTTGGCTTGAATTCGACCCTCAAGTAGGGCACTTTGCCTTCACAGAGCCCATCATATTAAACATTAGACATGTTGCACCGCATTTTCCCATTATTGTTATTAAAGTCAAATCTCTAGAATGAAGGGCAAGACTACCTAATTACATGCAAATAATAAAAAAACGAAGTGAAAATTTGTCAATTTTCACACTAAAAGCTGTTGCTTTCTTCAAGGGTGCAGAGGAATACCTATATACATGTAGAAGTGTGCCAGTCCGTTGAGGTGTGTGGAGATGCATGCAAGAAGGTGTACATGTTCTTGCTCATAATAGGGGCTGGATCTGGTTTCACGCCAAAGTAAATATGCAACCAACTGAAGTGCTCTTCTAGCTGATAGAGGTGATACGCACCAGGGCAGCTTCCTTCTCTGCACAGAAGTAGTGCAGCTTTTAACAGATCAGTCTTTACCTAACAGGTCAGTACAGATGAAAAGCTATGGCTTCAGGTTTTTATTAGTTCTGGATTATTATTATTATTATTATTATTTATTTTTTGAAAGTGGAGTGTATAGATAATTGGAGCTCTTCCTTCTGGTTGCTCAGTGAACCAGGACTGTACAAGTCAGCTCTGGTAAATCTGTAGCCAAGCACTATGAACTCTGTTTTCACATTTGGAATTGGCAGTAAGACAGTGTCAGGATTAACTCTGAAATCAGAAAATCATAGATCTCACAGCTATAGGGCTGGATGGCCACTTTCCAAGCAACTAAAAGGAGGGAAGAGTGGCAACGTTATGCTCCTCTCCTTTGTAAAAGGACTGAAAGAAGTCCCTGAGAGATGAAGGACAAAAGCAAGGTGAATGAGGACAGCATCAAAAGAAGACTCAGCAGAAAGACAGCCCACAGAATATAAAGCAATGTTTGCTAAATTGAAAGAAATTAAAGGATGTGAAAGGTTAGTTTTGCAGTGATGGATGGGCTTATCAGAAAAACTTCCACACCTTTTCCTGATTTCTAATGCAACCCCTACTCCCCTCCCCTGATCCAAAACATATTACAAATGAAGATTAAGACAAATTTGGGAGTGAGTGAACTTTGGCAACAGAAACTCTGTGGGTACTTGATCTGTGATGGAGCTGTGCCAGGATCCAGTTGCTGAAACAGAATTTTACCAGGATTTGTACTTATGATGTTTTATAAAAAACACATAGTTATCAAGGTCCTGAAAATAACATATGATATTCGTCTAAAATAACCAACAAAAGACACATATGGAAAATATCCAGAATATGAAAGTGTCTTGGATGCAAATTTGTTAATTGCAAGACTTGGTATCTTAAATATTTGGACCTTACTGTTAATGTTAACCCTATCTTGAGCTTGCAGCCTGCCAGTGTTTGGCAGGCTCTAACCATTTAACCCTAAGTACAGCCTGTTTTCCAAGATGAAGGAAAAAGGGTTTCAGATCTACCCCGACTGAAGAATACAAGTGATATAACTTCAAATATTGAAGGTACAGTTTCCACTTGCAAAAACTTGTGCAAGAACTCTAATTAACAGCTTCATATGAGAGTCCAGTACTACAGGGAAATGTGAATTCCTGTAATCAATCAGGGTGTTAGAAAAAGTAATCACAGAAGAAACCAAGGAATGTGATATTAAGGGATATACAGGGATTTGGAGATATGAAAACCACAAATGAATGCAAAAGATAATCGGCTAATTAATGAGAAGGCACGATTATTTTGAAACAAAGCCAAGATAAATTAAATAGCTGAAGAATTTTTTTTTTCTTGACAGTTACACAATGAAAATCCATCATGTGAAATCAGCTACAAAAGCAGAGAAAGAAGTCAAAACTTGGAATGCATCCAGAAAGGATTAAAGTAGTTACATGAAACAAAGAAAGTACACTATGCAAGGTAAAACTGCAGCTGAACAAACAGCATAATACTCAGTAATGAATCTGGTGAAAGTGTTTTCTTTCTGTCTCTTGTATGGATAGGGCTTTCTGAAGGTCTTTTCAAAAATATATGATTTCTTTCACAGGTAGAGATCAAGCTATTTTGTTTAATTATAATTGGTCCAATCAATTGCATGGGTACTTTGGTATGTAGTTAAATGCATAGCACCTCATAAAGGTCAGAAGTGTAAAAAAAATGGCAACAACTTTTAAATTCTCCAGCTCTGCTGTTAGCAGACACTCCCATGACCAAATCCTCCTTTCTTTGAAGGACTGCATAATTCTTTAATCAAATCATGATTTTGCTGCATACATTTATTATGGAACAAAGGAGAAACCAATACTTTGTGACAATTACAATGCTCAAAATCCCAAGAATACATAGCTCGTGTCCTGCTAAAAGAGAAGTCAGCAAAAAGTTCACTTTGGACATCCACAGTACAGAAATCCCCCCTGGATTAGTTCCCCAGACTCCCTCTGGAGCCAACAGGGAGATAGTCGCCTACAAAGTGTGATGCATTTCATCTTAAGGTAGTCATCTACAGTACATCAGATGGACCCTGCCCCAGCAGCACCTATTTTTAATTCCTTTAACTATGAAGGGCTCCCAGATAACAAGTTTAGCTGCCCTTTAAATGTCACAAGAAGCAGCAGGTACTTGCTCCCAGTGGTCTGAGTTCCCTTCTGGTTGTTTCTGCTTGTCAACATCGACTACAGAGGGTCTTTGCATGGTCTAACTCTGGCACCAAAGGTAGGTTAGACCGGAAATATGTGGTCCTTGTTACAGTCACAGAAGTCTTACAAAGAATTAAGAATGAAATATATCTGGATAGCACTAAAGAGGAAATGTTTCCTGATGAAACACTTTCTTTACTAGCACATAGGCTGACTCATTCATTTATCTGAGAACTCAAAGCTGCAGCTCAAGCTCGTTTATAAAAACTGCACTCAGCCCCAGTAAAATCTCTGAGCTGCTTGCAGAGAATCTGTGAACAAAGAAGCCAGCTTTGTCAGATTGATTGCTCGTAAAAACACAGCTTTGAAGCCCTTGCCTTTAATAGGATTCTAATAAATTTTCCTACCCACAAAACACTTTTCTTGATAGTTTTGGCACTGTATGTCAACACTCAGCCAGATGCTGAAATGATGCCACCTAAGGCCAATTAACTAGTTGACAAAGCTTTTTTTTCACATTCACTGTTTTCTTTTTTTTTTTTTTTTTTTTTAATCCTTTTCATCATTTAGAACTCTTGAAAATTTGCATGCAAGCCCTTTTTTGGTCAGCTAGGGTCAAAAATGCTTGAGCTGAAAAATCAAATAAGCACTAGCAAACTTTATCCGTGAAGCGTCACAGATTTTAAAATCTTTGGTGGGATATAAGCCTATCCTGCAACACAAGAGTACTGATGGGATACATCTCTGACATGTTATAATGATTCTAGGGTCAGCTTTTCCTTCCTTCTCCTCCCAGCCCAGAATTTCTTTTACTGATGTACATGCTGTAAACAGCTATTTATAAATACAAGAGTTCTGTTGGCTTAGAGTTATTTGATGCTTCCTATTTTATATGGGAAGTCAAGGCACTAGAATGAATTTGTCCCCATAAATATTGGTACAGCATTTGCTGTAACTTATTGCTTATTCTAGGACAGAGAATTCCTAGAAGAAATGATTTTGCTCTTCCCATTGCATCATCCTGCAATTTGGTGGTTTAAAATTTTTTGTTTAAACACTAACAATTATGTTGAAGAAGGTTGGGGTTGTCTTTGTTTCAGTCCTGTTGATGTTTTCACACACACATTATTGAAAAACCAACTGCTATTCCTGTTCTAATGTTGAAGGGCACAGACAAGCTTTCATTTCTCTTCATTTGTGTGGATGTAACGCACCATCCAGGTTGTTGCACCTGGATATGCTGCATCTCAGACCCATTGATGGATTCACTGCTGCTTTCTTGCCTCATCTTTAGTCTTGTTACAGTGTGAATTTCCTGTTATTAAATCCATATTTTCTTGGCCATTTCTTATTGACTTCTATATGGAATTTAATCGCGGAAAGGTGGCAAGTGTCTTTCTCTCCTCAGGTTCAAGAAGTATCAGTCACAGCAGCAAATATTTGTGAACGAAATGGTAATTCATTAGTACAGCTTTATGAAATTGTTAAGAAATCATAGCGGCTGAGACACATACCGCTGTTTTGTTGTATTAGATAAGAGGCTAAAAGCATTTTCACCTGGGGGGAGTAAATTATTGTAAAGCCCTAACATCATCATTTAAACTCTATGTGTTAACTTCTTTTGTACTTCCTATTTCTGAGTATAGCNCACTGCCGGGCAGTTGGACTAGATGGCCTTTAGAGGTTTCTTCCAACTCAAGGAATTCTATGATTCTGTGATCTGCTTGGGTTGCTTTGGTTGCAGCTGCAGCAGATATCCCTGTGCGTGATGGGCAGCAACAGAGCATGACAGCTGGAGAACATGAAACAACTGGAGAGGATCTAGTGGGACTTGCAGAGTAAGGAGGGAAGGAGATGTTCCCAGCCTTGGAAGAATGGCACGAACTCAAATAGGCACAGAATGCATGTCAGGCAGGCTGCAGCACCCTGTGGGCAGGTGTGCCTACAGCCACGCCTGAGCCGTTCAAGCTGTTGCTGCCAGATCTGTGATTTTCGCTGCCTTTATTAGCAAAGACAGGCATCATGAAACTCAAAGATGAACCCTGGAGGTAGTTTGCATAGCAGGGTAATATCATTTCATACCTCTGGTGGTAGAGGAGTGGCAGTTGGAGGTGAGATGAAATTTCCTAGGGCACCTAAAATGGCATGAGTCATCCACATTTAAACAAGTGAAACTCACTCTAGATAAGCATTTTGCTATTCAGGCATTTGAGTACTGGTCCTGTGTTGCTGTTTTACCAGATGCCAACCAAGGCTTGATTTTGTGAATTAAACTGAACATGTCCTGTCCTCTCCAACGCTTTCTGTGGGATTTAGCTGCCTCCACACCCATTACAACAGAGGTGAGCATGCAATGACTTAACAGCCTCTGCATGTGCCTCCAAAGAAACTGATGGCCCAAAATGAAATCTCTTACTGAGTTTAGATATTCAAAACCAATTCTAATGTAAACCCACACATGTACCGTCTAATGCAGACTCTCACTTCAGTGACGGTTCCCCCACTTTAATTGATTTCCTGCTTAATAAAATGTATTTTTTCAGCTGTTATTCTTGTGTGGTTCAGTTAGAAATGAAAACAAACCAGGGTATTAGTATCTCAAGCTCAGCAAAACTGAATGGGTGTTACATGATATGCTTATGAAGACACTTGCTTTGGGGATATTGCTTGCTAACTCCTTTTGCAGACCACAGGATTGTGCAGATCTGACTCCTTCACACCCCTGGGTTGGTGGCTCTGTGCTGCTCATCCTGATGTGCCACATCACTGCTGTCCTGAATGGGCTCATGGGTGACTCCAGGGTAGAAATAATGCAGCACAATGGTAATAGCTAGCATGGTGACAAGAGATTACGGCTGTGATCCTTCCTCAGACATTAGGTAACAGAGAAAGGCAGTCACTTACCATGTGCACCATTAATTTATAACACCAGTTGCTGCCTAAGGCAATGATAATTAGACAAAGGACTTTCACTCAGCCACTGAGAAAACAATTATGCTGGTTTAAAACACTAACGTCTCTTTCCTCTCACCCTTATTTATTAATATTGTCCTGCTTCTAGGAGTTACCATGCTAGCAGCAGCAGAAGAAGAATTCTCTTGTTCACAGCCTGATGTCTTGGTGGGAGCTCAGCTCCAGCCATGACCTAAGCTGGGATGCCACCATATGGAGCAGAGCCCCAGTGCCTCCATACAGGTCCCACCAAATGCCAGGGAGTCAGGAATCACAGCAGAGACCTGGGGACATCCCAGCCTTAATGGCACTGCAACAAGATCTACCAGGGGTCATTTGTCAAAGTCCTAATATATTACTGTGGTTTTTTCATGATGGCAAAAACACATTGCTAGGGATGAGCAGACATCAGGTCCTTCACAGGTGCGCCAGTCCTTCTGCTTACAGAGGTTACTCCCCATCATCATTAGCAAAACAGCTCATCTACTGAATGCGATTTAATCAACAAATCGGGTTGTCCTTGATAGGGTATCTTCAATTGAAGAATGACTCCTCTTTGTAGGGACTGAGTTGTACAAACACTTCCATTTGATTGAAAAAAAAATAGGCCAATTAAATACACAATTGTTTAAATAAACCATTTGGAAATTGTTCACTTGAAAAAAAAAAAAAAAAAAAAAAAAAAAAAAAAATTTCCAATTTTAAAGAGAGCAGCAAACCACTGGGCATTTCACAATGTTAGCTCAGGTTTTCTAGAAAAGAATACCCTAATCCATTTATATGTAAATGAAAATCATAGTTATTTCTCCTGCTGCCTTTTCAAATATCATTTTGGAATGTACACAGAGATGTGTGTGTTTGATGGGTGCAGAGGAAGGGGGTCCCCTCTTCACAGTCTGGGTTATCTCACCACTATTTAGAGAGCTTATTAGTCTAAAGCCTTTTCAGAGTGCCTGAAGATGTGGAGAAGCACTTCCTATCTAGCACACCCATTATGGATTAGGCTTTATGTGTGTTCTTAGCATCACTACTTATTTTTTCTACTTAGTTATGAGCATGTTAAAGAGGTTTTTTGTCTTGTTTTGTTAAGCCATTTTCATTTAATTGCTAATTTTGGAATATTTCTGGCTAGTATTACATTTCAGATAGCACAATTCCCCTGTTTCTCAAGTGAGACTTCGCAGTCCCTCCTCTACACCTGCCTCTTGTCCTTGTCCTCCTGCGATGTAAGTACAGTACCTGGTTTATCTTTTCTACCTCCAATGTCAAGACTTTTTTCATCTAATCTTTTGCAGGTGCCCAAAAAAATCCTACTAGTTGGTGAACCCCTACCTTCATTGGCTCTGTGGTCAAACCTGGTGAGCTTTGACCCTCCTTTACTAGCACACATGTTCTCCATGGCCAACTTTGTCCTATTTAGCATCCCTTTGAACACCCTCTCCTTTGACAGCAACCACATACACCAAATTAGTCTCCTGTTGCCACCCTTGCTAGCACCCACAGCAGCAGGAGGAGCAGGACTGGCACTTAGATTGCCACCATTTACCCCATTAGCAAACCAGCCCAGGCCTCACGGCAGCTCAGCCTTCCCAAGGAAAGATGTTGAATGCAGTGCATGTATGTATGGTTCCTGAGGCAACTCGTTTCACACACTCAGGAATAGAAAGCATATCATTGCAGCTTAACCAAATTAAATATTCAAATGAAAGCAATAATTACTAAAATTTGTCTTGAGACTGGGTGAGATTAAGTCTTTGAAACATCATTTTTGGTCTGCAGGCTATAATGAGTAAACTAGTCTCTAATGATGCAGAAAAGACTAGAGGGTTTGGGCTATCACTAAATGAGATGAGCAGCATGGCCATTAAACAGCCCTTGGACAGTACCTCTTCTTTGCAAATGACCTTGGTAACAGCATCAACTCAGCGCTGACATTAACTTAAAAAATCCAAGACATAGATTTAAATTCACTGCCAGTGTATATGGAGAAGAAATATTTTAGTGGCAGAGCTGCCTGGTGAAAATTACTACAGCAGGTTTCAGCTCTCAGTATAATCCGTTAATTAATGTGTTAAAATAAGATTGCTGCAGATCAGCAAGACCAGTACCGCCATCAAGTCTAGGCATGCATAACACATGCCCTGCACAGGTGCAGAAAATACAGTAAGAGTACACTTCCTCACAGTTAATATAGTATATCCCCTGCTTGTGGTCCTTATGTTACCTGGAAGGAAAGGGGCAATTTTTCATGTGTTCCTTTGCTGTCTTTAATGGCAAAATTACTCAAGTTATGCAAATAAATGAATGAGTCAAGAATCAGATGTTGAAGGTGGTCTCGGAGACTGCTCTGTGAGTACAACTGAGTTTAAGTCACAGTATGTAGCTGCCTAAGTACTGTCCTCGAGGAGACGAGACCTGCCTTCCTGTGGGTTTTCAGAGAAATAACCTGGACATAACATTGCTCTGTGCCCTGAGGGGAGCAGTAACTGATGCCTGGCAGGCTGTCAGGAGTTACAAGCTAGCATCGTGGGAGCAGGAGCAGAGCTGCTTTCATGCTTGGCATCAGTATACACATGTGAGAGGCTGAATGGGCTGGTTAGGAACTGATCCTGGCTTCTGCATAGGACTGACCAGTCAAAGACAAACCCAGCTGCATCCATTGAGATACCCTTCCGTGGATCTGGGAATCTGAGTTTTGGGACATTTTTTTCATGCTAGTGAACTATACATTTGTGTTCTCATTGCTTCACATTCATATATTCCAAGTACCACATGCAAACAAAGGGATGCAATTCTTTTTACACTTCATTGGCGGAAATGGCACAGAAGGATATTAAAGTTCAGAATAACAAGGTAAAGCTCCTAGGGCACATTACATATCCCCTCGGCAACACCACCAGTGGCTGCTGGTAACATCATCAGTGGCAGTGGCAGAGATAGGTGCTGCTGCTGGTAACGAGAATTTCTGGTCTCATGCCAAAGCAAATGCACTTCAATACACCTCAGCAATGGTGTAAGGGAGGGTGACCTGGAGCATCTCTCCCAACGCAAAATTTTTTTTTGATGATTTGATACTTGTTTGTGCAACTCTTTACCTTTTGATTGCAATTCATTTGCAAATCATAGAACTATAGAATGGCATGAGTTGGAAGGGACCTTAGAGATCATCTAGTCTCACCCCTCCTGCCATAGGCAGTGACGCTTTCCCCTAGATGGGAGAAACTTCTCTGAGATAGAAACAAAATCCCTTGCTCTTGAAGCCTGACAGAATATCAGTGCAAAATCAAAAGATAATGCAGTAGGTTTGTGTTGAACCCCAGAAGACCTTTTTTGTCCGCCGTTCATTGCAATGTGGTTACTACCAGGCTTCTACGAGCTGTGCACACGCAGCTATGGTAAGGGTTTCTAACAGTAGCCATAAGGCTTAGCTTGCAGGGTCTGGGAATGGGGAGCTGTGTGAATGCCTTCTAGGGAGCAGAAGCATTGTGCAGAGGGCTGGGCTGCTCAGTCTCTCCTGCTCCTGCAGGAGGATTGCAATTCCCCCTCTTCCTCAAGTGACACAGGACCAGAGAGCACTTGCAGAGTAGGAGAGCTGCAGCTGCATCCATCCTTCTAGCTTGACAAGGATCTGCAGGTTCATTCAAACATCAGATCCCGATCATCCACATTGTTTAATCCTTAGCTCCCTGCTGGGCACCTTTTTCTGTCACCTCAATGAGCTCTCTAGAGGTGACTCGCCCCCTACTGTGTAGGTGTGTGGGCACACCCGGCTTCACCGCATCCTTGGCTTTCATTCTGCTCTCAGTGAAGACATCACCAGTAAGACCAGATGCTTGTTTTGGGAAAGGCTGTCATGGGGAGCAAATGCTGCTTACCATCTTCCCAAGGCTGTGCATAACCCAAACCACTCTCTTAGACTTGGGTTTGAAGGCCACAAATATGTCAAACACTGCTAACTGCTCTCATTGTGAAGTACCCTGACCCATAACATGATGCTTCCTCCAACCCTGTCATGTGTTAGCTCACCTATCGCAAGACTATTAAATCTGATGTCTTAAATATAAATATACATACATTTCTTCACTTTGTTTTACGATGTTCTGATGGAAAATATTTCCAGAAAACCTATCTGAAGGCCCCTTCCTTAGCACTACATCAGGAACATGCAATGTGAGAACCCACTGCACAAGTGGGCTGCTCCTCCAAGCCTGCGCTCCCCTCCCCATTTGCTTTCATGGACAACAGACAGTTGTCCATGAAACTAAGACGACGTAAGATGACAACTTACCCAGTTCAAACTGGTTGGAGAGGTTGCCACAGGTTTGTCTGACTTCTTCACTGTCCCAGCCAAGAGGATAGAGAGCACAACCAGAGCCAATCAACAAACCTAAGGAGAGAAGAGAAAACAGAGGTTTACATAAGCAGTTGCCACTAGCTGAAACACAAGCTAGAAGTCAAGCTGCCAACTGGGAATCTCAGATTTAAAAAGAACTGTTCTTGTCCTGAGAACAGTAGGAAATCATCTGGTCTTGTAGTGCTACATTCTGCTTCATGGTTTTACAGCTTTTTAGTGTGCCGGAGGCAGCCCTGGTGGTTCAGCACCAGATGCCAGCCTCAGCTTCTGGAGCTTCTACCTGAGAACTTTTAACTCCCCTTCAGCTCTGCAGAACTGCTACAATGCTGCTTGGAAAACTCAACACGAGGTTAAACAGAAGCTGTGTTAATCATGGCATTTACAAGCTGATTGCTTCTGATTAATTAAAACAACAATCAACCAGGGTCTATCATGGTTCCAGTAGGAGAAAGCAAACTGACGGCTGTGCTAATCCCTTGTCATTTTCCTTTGTTTTTCACCCCTTCAAAAGCCAAGGAAAAGTGATTTCATGTCACCGATCAATTCATACCGCAAGTACACGCTGCACAAAGTTTCCTCGTATCGTTTCAGCAAAAACAACCGGGCTCTTGAGACATTCTACCTGTTACCGTGCTTGGCTTAGCACTCACAGCATGCTTTGTTTTTTCCAGTCCTCGCACTGTCCAAAACAGCAATCCCTTTCACAGGATCTTGCTGGGAATCAACCAATGGGCCGTGATTATTTTGTAGAAGTGACATTTTTATCATATTGCATTCTCAGCTGTCATGGCAGCAGCTGCCCAAAAGCAGATGTAGCTGGCAAAGATTCTTTCTGTTGTTTTTTTTTTTTTTCTAACAAGAACAGTCTAAAGAGAATATTTGTGTGTGTGCTAAATCATTTAATTTTAACAGGCTGGGTGTGCCTGACACTTTGAGGGATGTAAAGGCAGGCAAGTAGGCAAGTCCCCAGAAGATCCACAGTTTTCAGCAGTGCCTCTTACCTGTTAGGTAGAGTGGAACAGGGTTTCAAGCCCTACAGCCACTTCTGGCTGGCTGTGGGAAAGACCCTTGACCTCCCACCACCTCACTTTTCCTCTCCGGACAACGAGAACACAGATGACTGTGTTGTCTGATTTAGCTGTGCATTTCTACAGCCTCTATCTTCATTATACCTTTATTTTTCATGTTACTGACAGTCCTGTAAGATACAGAATTCACCTTATCACTTTCTTGACTTGCTTAAACACAAAGAAGCTGTATCCCATCTTTCTCCAGACATGTGATGCTCATAGCACCTTAGAGTCAGTGAAGGGACTCAGCAGTCCCTGCAAGCATAGCTGCCCCTGTTTCGGGTGCAATATTAGCTCCTCAGATCTTTCTCCACTAAGTTCAAATTTCTTCTTGCTGCTCAAGTCTACTTCTTCCTTTCCTTGTTGAGCATACACTGCCTGCTTCTTTCTCCATACCTACATGACATAATAGAAAATAAATCCTCAAGGCAGCCCCCTCTCAGGTGGTACATTCACCCGGCAGCTATGAAGGCAGAAAAGCAATTAAGGATACATGAATGCTAGGCTTTTCAAAACTGTGCCTGACCTGGATATGGTTTCTTCAAGTGTCGTCACTAGCAGCTTTCACAGTATCACCTGATTTTTTTCCCCAGGGCTGCAGAGCCCACAGCAGCTGGTAGGATCTATGTAAGTGAGAGGGCCTTCTAATTAAGTTCTCTGGAAGGATGTTTCTCAGACAAGAGAAGTTAGGCCAAAACTGAGTCTGTATTTGTTAAAGACAGCTTAAGATACTTGCAAAAAAAACCTCAACTGATTCTCACATGAATGCTAGAGCAAGAAGGGCACTGTGAAGCGATTACAAGGAGGAACTTCACCACTGATGGTAAGAAAGGCTGTAGAAAGGAGGATGAGCACCTGGACACCAGAGGCAGCCTCACAAGGTGATGGACTATGGCACTCCCACACTGGCTGTGACATCCCATGAGCTGCCTGGTGCCAGCAGTAATACCCGGGCAGACAAAAGAAGAAAAAGAAAGCTGCACAACTGTGTGTGTGTAATGGTGTGGATCTGCCCCATTGCTTCCAGCAGGATTCTGCATTACTGCAGCTGGGCTGATACCACCACAGCCTGAATGGGCAGCAAAGCTGGGAACTGGTACTTGAGCTCCCTTATTTTATGCCATGCAAGCGTGGAGTGTGCCAAAATCCTATGATGTTAACAAGATGTGGATAAAAGCCCTTCAGCCCCTTTCTTCCCTTCCTGTCAATCCACTCATGTTTGTAAGCAACTAAATGTGTGGATCAGACCCTGGGAAAGCAAAAATACTGCACGCTATTATCTCTAATAATTCATACACGTGCTCACAGCCAATTTGTTTAATCTGAGAATATAGTTTCTGTGGAACAGCTGCAACCTCCATTTAAACGTCTAAGTTAAATACAAGGGCTGCAAACCCAGAGGAAATCATTAAGCTAATTTTGCTGCTTCAGTAGAGAGAGGTGACTGGTTTGGCTCAAGAGTCACACCCTGGCCTGCCCTACAGTTAATGTATTTAGCCAGCTATGCTACCCAGGACACCACACCCATCTCTACAGCTGCTTAAAATGCTTCGGATGTCTATAACATTCCATAAGAAAGCATGGAAAAAAACCAGTGCGCAGTAATTACTGTCATCTGTCATCTTCCATTATCCACTGCAGTCATTAAAAGAAAGAGAAAGGAGAAGGAAATATACAGCTTCCTAAATGGCAGCTTCACAAAAGTGGCTGCAGCTCTGAGGTGCCAGCTGCTGGGATGGGACCGGGTGGTAGCGGAGGTGCTGGTGGCAGTTGGCTGTTGTTAGGGGTGCTGCACCATGCGCAGTGGAGGTCTTGGCACCATCCCAGATCAGCTCTTCTTTTCTTTTCTTTTTCTTTTTTTTTTTTTTTTTTTTTTNTGTATTCAGGAATGAAAAAGGTTTCTTACCCTGTGCAGAGCCTAAGGATCCATGACAAAGTGCTGTTGCATTCACGATGACTCAAATACAGCCAACTTTGGCAACACAAAGCTGGAATTAAGTGCTTGGCTTCAATATTTAGCCCATTTAGCTGCTTGGTTCTTTGTATAGTCCATGCAGGGTGTTGGATAACTTCACAAAGTGAGCTAAAACCAGCCTGCGTGCTAAGTGAGGAGCTGCCCAGACCCTCACAACACAGAAAACTAAAGCAGCTTTTAAAAACCCACAAGTAAATGCTTTCCCCGAGGGCTGCTGCTGTGACTTTACCTGTGGCTGTGTGAGTTCTCCTGGTTGACTGCACTGGCCTTATACAAGCATTCTGCAAGCTGTGAAACTACAAAACTAGGGGAGCATTTGCCTCAATAATAAACTACCCAGAGTGATCCTCATCCTTCACAGACTGCCCTCCCTGTCGCTCTTGAGCAGGAATAACGCATGATTGTACTTTGGTAATGCTTAGCATCTGAAAGACAATCTTGTCTGGAGGTGTGATCGAAAATAATTGCATGTAGCAGGTTCTGCATATGGCTGATGCTGCTGAGCAGGGGGTGACAGGGAAGGGACAGTAATTACATTAGTGGCTTGGCACAGATTGAGGCTTCATCTTTGAAGTGATAAAGACATGATTTGTGGCATGTAGCAATCGGCTTGTTCCAAGACGTAAAATATCAACCACTATTAACAACGCCAGCAAAAGCAATTCTCAGACAATAAGTAAAGAAGGATTAATAAAACAAGAGACATTAACCAGATTTGTCTACATCACTGCACTGAGAGACCAACAGCAATGGGGAAAAGCCAACATACAAGAACTGAAGGTTGCAGATCCCTGTGGTAGGCAGTCCTCAGACTGCTTCTGTGGCTTCAGTGCTTCTGTAGGAGCTTCCACCCAAAGACGTGATGTCTTTGGGTCAATAACCCCTGTAGGCATCACACCATAAATCATCCTTAACTGTCCTAACAGTCCACAGCTAGCAAGTCCTGCCTTACAAGGTCATCTCTTTCTCTTGTTTCTTGAAGCAATTGTTACTTGGCACATTTCTGTTTTGTTGCCAGCCCATTCGATCACTGCATCCCTCAAAACCTGTTAAATAAAGACAGTGTCTTTCCATCTCCCTTGCATAGGACAAACCTCAGTGCATGACCAAGATAAATCTGAAGGGAAAACCCAACAGTCTGATCAATACAGAGAGGTTGTGATGGCAGTAAATGGGGCACTTAGCTTTGGACTTGGCCTCCAAGTCCTGCTGATAGAAGATGCATTTTCAAATGGGAACTGAATCAATAACAGTTTTCCTTGAATAAGGTCTTTTCAAGAGCCTGTGGTGCTTTTTAGATGGACGCTGGAAGCAGTATCTCTCTTTGTGTACCCCAGTTACAGCTATACCCTAGCAATGCAGCCAGAGGGATGCCTGGGCACTATGGCAAGCAGTCAGGGATGGGCTGCCCAGGTGTGAGCTCCGGGGAAGCCTCTCCACCAGGAAGGACCCCAGAGCCACTGTGAGAACCGAATGTGGATTTGCACTTAGAAACATATGAGGAATGGATCGAGCTTTATCCATGCACTGCTGAGAGAAAAGAAAAACAGAATGCTGCCTTTTGTGCAATGTCCTTTTAGTGAGAAAATTCATTTTTCAGATATGTTCCTCCTTTCTTTCCTCCTCTCCTGTACTTCTTTTTCCCTTTTCGTTTTCAGATTTGACCAAAAAGAAACCTTGGCATTTTTTTCCTAGGCACCACTAATGAATTTTGCTCAGATCTGACAGATATTCAGGCCATCTGGAGAAGCTGACAGACGATGATTTGGAAGTCATCCCTTTCAAGACCATTTCAATGATGATTTTTCCTTTGACATTTTTTCTCTATTAGCTGGTCTGAATCTTCAAGGATGATAGAAAGTTTTCACAGTCCCATCTGTCACTTGAATGTACAGTATTATCTAAATGCGAAACAAACCCAATTTTCAGATGAGGCACAGACTTTGGCTCTCTGGTTCTTGTGATTTAAAAACTCTCCTCACCATAATGGTTTTAAAGGATTTACCTGTAATAAAAGTGACTCTGCAGTGTGCAAGTAAAATTGAGCTGGCACATGAAGAATGTCTGCTGCTTTGAGACGTACCTTAGCCAACAAACAAGGGGGTTTAAAAGGAATAGGTTAAAAACCATGATGTGAAATACTTAGCAGAAACAAACAGCTTCTGAAGTTGCTGCTCAGGGAAGCCTTCGGGAGCTGCAACAAAGCAGCAACCATAGAGCGTACAACTGCATACAATGTGAATGAGTTTAACAAGGGAGTCACTTGTCTGCGAGTCCAGGGGCATGCTGATGGAGACGGCATTTGTGCTGCCTTGGACTTCCAGTCCGCTTCACAAGAGTTCTGGGATAGGAGAGGGCAAACTGGTTCAGGGCTTCACTCAAGGCCAATGTGTTTCTGACGCGGCGGGACGCTAGAGAGACTATGGACGCAAAACATCAAGAAAGATAAGAACAACCGCAAAAAATGTGGAGAACAGAATACTACAAAAGACATTGCAAATGCCTGCCAGCTTCCAGGATACAGCACAGCAAGGAGCTGCGGTGCTAACTCTGGGCAGCACCTATTTGATCAAAGGTGGTGGTCTCATTACTACAGAGGTGCTTCAGGCTCGGAGGGGGAAATCCTCACCCAGAGATGGTGTACTGCTACCCACTGCAGAGTAATGGCCCTGTCTGCTTTATTTGGCCCTGGGAGTTTTTAAAACAATGCTGAAGGCTTCAGAAAATGGAGGTGGGGGACTGGAGAAACCCAAAAGAAACAGAAGTGGGAAGAGAAATCACAGAGCTACTAAAAAACAGGAATGAATTAGTAAGAGCCATTTGATAAAAGCACAAGTGGCAGGGCTGTGACAGCTGCTGCCACAGGAAGGAAAGACCCAGTTCCGTTTTCAAAGCCCTTCAAAATCAATGCTGGTGCAGGGGGCTCTGAGAGGCTGTAGCTCCCACCACTTATAACCACTGAAAATCAGCCCCTAGAGTACTTCCTGTAAATATATCCCACAACCTGCACGAGTTGGTACTAGATCATAGAATAGCAAGAGTTTAGTCTTATTCTATTTATGCAGCAGGAAGAATAATGTCATCTTTAAGAACTAGATGAATTACACTTTCTGCTAGATATTTTACTGAAAACTCCTTTATTACTGTTGATTATATAGCACTATTCACATGCAGGGAGATTTAGAGAGATCCAAGACAACAGTCAGCTGTTGGTATGATTTACTTCTTATCGGTTATGCTTAAGTGAGGCTAAGTCTCCCAGACCCACAGTGGAGGCCACACCAATTGGTTAGAGGATGAATACACACTGAAGCAAGGGCTCCAGGCTGACTCCCTCTCTCAGCCAATAAAGATGCAAGTATTTGGTGCCAAGTAGGACAGCTTTCAGACAGGAGCTCCACAGATAGCAGGGGATGAGAAACCAAGGTTCAAACTGGGAAAAAAAAAAAAAAAAGGCTTTCACCATAGCTATTTCTCCTAACCAATGAGTGTTGAGTGTGGGCAATTAGATATGAGAGATTCACCACATTTTTTCCTTTGAACATCACATAACACATTCTGGTTATGTCCCCATGGATGAGGTAATCCATGGAGGGATATCATGATTGTGAACCCGACAAGGCACAGCATGAAGCAGTTTGGATAAGCCCAGACTTGGCAGCTTATGTTTGCCAGAGGGGATACCTGGAGGTATGAAAGTGATTATCGCAGTATAATCAGGAGTTAGTCCTTCTTTAGGCAGAAGGTTGGACCATATGATGTCCTCATATCCCCTCCAACCCGGAAGACTTTAGGAATCTGCTTTTACATCTTTCAGGCACCTCATCTTA
>VXAV01005171.1:106856-141546 GCA_013399715.1 Alectura lathami
AAACACTTATTTCTACAGAGCTCTCAGGTGGATATGTCATAGACAGGTGAAGCGTTATGAAATACTTGGGAACTTGTGAAGAAGCGGGCAGTTTAATTTATTGTTTGCTATGACAGCTGCAACACTTCTTAGCAGCTTTTTTAAATACCTTCCACATCCATGAGGCTACTTGCAGAGCACGAAGTTAAGACCATGAATTAAGGTACGCATGAACAGAGGTGTACTCAGCACAATTTGCCTTTCTGCTGAAACTATAGTGTAAAATTAAAATAAAAGGTGTCCAGTCCAAGCAATAACAGACTTTGTGTGAAATCAGTCATTCATATGGCTTCCCCAGTTAAACTAAAACAACTATAGCCCCATCCGCAGCTACTTTGCTTTCAGTAAGAGGAAAGCCAAGGTTCAGCACACTTCCAGTGAGAACTGTAGCACACAAAATGCTGTTTCCATACTATCACATTGCTTGTTTGTTTTACATGACTTTTACATGTCCAAAAGTTTGCTTCATATGATATATCCAAGAAAATAATACATATTATTAAAAAAAAAAAAAGGAAAAATATAGAATTTCCTATGCTTTCTATCCAAATGTATTTGAGCTCAATAACTGACCCAATTTGCTGAAGAAAAAATGTTCTACTTTATCAAGTCAATTTCCCTCAAATAGGTCCCATTTTTCAGTTTGCCACAAGGTGTGATAAATCATAATTTTGGAGAGGAGCTGTAGTTTTTTACAAATATATTGATATATTGCACATCTGCAGCTCAGAAACATTTGGCGCTGCCACTTATCCTTTCCAGAGAGAATCCATATGGACAACCTTATCCTTAAAATCCCGAGCATACTTAACTCTTTCTGCTCTCACTGGGTTTGCTTCTCCCGTGATGCACTCAAAACCTGACCTCTTGAAATCCCCATCTGTGAGTTACCCCAAGACAATAATGTCCATGCACCCTCCAGCTCTTCATGTTGAGCATCTTTTGCTTTCCATCTTCCTCTTGAATCATTTAGGAAACTCTTTTATGCACAGAGCATACTTAAATGCAAAAAATATCTTGGAAACTTGGGTTGGAAGCATCCCATCAAGAAGTCATCTAATCCATCCTTCTGCCTCAAGTCAGGATAAGCTCAACTTGTACCTTCCAAGACAAATATCAGTTTAATCACGTCTTAAAGCCTCTCACAATGGACATCCCACCCTATGGCCATTCCATACAGCCTTCTCTATCCAGAGAAAAATTTCTGTGGCTGCTGACTGCATCTATATTTCTGAATTTTGCCTTAAAAAAATTGAAAGCAATGCCAGAATACTATCAGTCCCACCAAATAATGAATCAGACTCATTGCACTCAGCTGAGAGAAGTGAAAAAGAGAGCTCAGTCCAGTTAAATGAAGACCTTGAAGGTGATGGTAGAATTAACTGGCAAAACCCTAAAATGAGCTGTGTGGCTCTTTGAGCTCATTACTATTCTATCTTCCTACAAACTTTTCAGAAATGATGCTTATGATTAGCAAAAGGCTCTTCAAGTACATCTTTGCTATAAAGGCCGCCCTTGATAAAATTCTATCAGCGCCTGGATGCCATCCCCAGCACTTTATATTTCTGCTCCAATTTACAAGATCATTGGCTTAATGGATTAATACTTGGGGACTGGAGCATGCAATTGCTAGATACAAGCATGCATTCTTATTCAGACCTAGGAGTAGAGAGTGCTAAGCAGCAATAGTAGCATTTGTTGGACCTCCTACTGGGACTAAGGGAGAATATAAGCAAAACAAATATAAAGAGAAAATGACTAAGCTATGAGATGAATGTTAGATGGCTGCAGAAGCAATGGATGATGGCTCTTAGACTATTGATAGAGCCTTTAAGGAGGAAGAGAAAAAGTGTTACCCATGAATTCCAAAGCACGAGTTCACCTTATGGCTTGGACAAGGGCTGGAGCCATAGTGACCATGGGGTATATTTTCAGATGTGTCAAAATATTGCCATTTAGCATACAAAAACACACACACCACTTTCCACGCCCAGCCTTGGAACTTACCCACCCAAGCAGATCTGCTGGAGGAAAACTGGCCCTATGAAATCCATGTGAGTTTTGCCACTGAGTTCAGTGGAGCCAAAGTTTTACCCACAGTCTCTAGCTGTGTATATCTACAGGAGCTTTTGACTGCTGGAAACTGTTCAAAACCAAGTATATTGCATAATGATAAACTCTGTACTTCCTTGGCTTTCTGCTTAAAACTAGAGTAATACCCAGTAACTGCTTTAAAGGGAGTGATATTCCCTCCCCCCAGAATCTGACAAGACTTTTCCTTGTCTAACTTATGTACTCCAGGGGCAACTCCACTGTAGCACAAATTATCTCCAAAAGGATCAGAAGAGCCCTATAACTAAGTCAGAAACATGGAGATCACTTTCATCGCCGCTTTTCTGAAATGTAAATGTTCATTTTAAAATGAGACCATCACAGCTTCCAGGTCCAGCTGTTCATCCTTTTTCCCTGTATTTTACAGACACCGAATCCTTCTTCTGAATTATCAGAACAATAATTAGATTCAGGAAAGGGGGGGCAGGCATTCATATACCCCTGAGAAGAGTGGATAAAAGTTCCATTTCTGAAAGCTGATGTGCTAACAGCGGCTGGTGGGGAATTGGGATCCCTGCTTAACTGAATGGGAGAGTTCAGTAAAGTTTATTAATGAAACAATTTTGATAAACTCCACTTATGCATTATTTGTACAAGTATCTCAGCAACTGCTTCTTTAGCATCTTGAACACATCAGGAATTTTAAAGAGGAGGTCTGAAATGTTGCCTCAAACTGTAAAATCTTTGACAGAAGTGGGTCTGGGAAGTAATGAGATTTTCTTTCTTTTTCTGCTTCTCCTTTTTCTTCCTCCAACTAAAAACAATTCTCTAATATCCTTGGCATAACTACTTTAACGAAGCATAATTTATTTGATCCTTACACAGCCCCCTCAGGATTACATCTTGCAGATAGCCAATTATAAACTCTTATATACTTTATAGCCCTCATTATGTGTGACAGAGGCACACTGATAAATAATGCAAAACCCCTTTTATACCCCCACTTCCTTGTGAGAAAACAAGGGTCTGGTACGGAGGGAAAAGCACATTGTAATGCATTCTTATTTCCAAATGGACTGAAAAACTTTCTAGCTTCAGTTTGCTTCCTTAGGACACTTTTTTTTTTTTTTTTTTTTTTTTTTTTTTTTTTCCCAGACTGGACTCCTGTGGCTTGATTCATTGCTAGATAAAAATCAAGTTTAAATAGAAGTATATCATGACACACAAACTGTCACTGCCATGTCACTTCCTCATGACATCCTGTCAGCTGCAGAAAAGAAAGGAGGTCTGGAAGCAGAATGACCAGACTGAATACAAATGAATTGATATTCACTTGTAGGCTTTTCACGGTAATGAAGCAGAAAAGGCCAAGGCCCAAAGAGCACTTTTCACCCTGCCTGCTCTGCCTTCCTCATGCATCTTCCAGACTCTGCCAATGCCTGGGTGAAGGCTGGGGAGGAAAGCAAAGCTCTGACTGTCCGTTAGCTGGAAGGACTCAAAGAGCAAAGTGAATAATGCTGGAAAAGTGGGGCTGAATATATACGTATGATGTCCTGGTGGACTGCTTATGAAAGGAAATTTCTTGCAGTTGCTAACTGACATGATGTTACTTTTTGAAGCAAAAGAAGTTGCAAATATAACGGCTGAGAAATGTTGCCATGATAACTGCAGAGACCTGGTGAGCCGATAAGGCTGCAGCCTGCTCCTATCCCCAGCAGGGGATCCAACCCTAGGCAATGATTACGTTACTCACATTGTCCCTGGAAGCCTTCTTTTCCCTATATGAAGAAGAAAGGGTAATATTTCCAGAAGGCACAGGGATTTCTTGCCTTTAAATAATAGCTGTGTGGTGCTTGGAAACCTGGAGGACAGGGGGAAGAAGGAGGGAAGGTGTTCGTACAAAGTTTGAACTGTTGCAGCCTGGGACAAAAGTGAAACAAACAACTGGGTGAATTGTGATTTTATTAGATGACTTAGCCTGGACCTAAACTCATTTCATCCTTCTATCCTTCTCCTTAACAGTGAAAGAGAAAAGAACACTTACAAAGAAAGTCAAACCAACAAGCAAATACATTAGCCCAACATTTCCAAGCCCAGAGCCCACCCCAGCCCTTGCTCCAGGAGTGGGGCATGGGCAACTCCGCAGGCTGGCTGTGGTGTGCTGGAGCCTGAACATACAACTGCTGGCACTAGAACTGAACATTGTTCCCCGAATTACACAAACCTCAGCCTAGTGTCTGTGGCCACAGCTCATTACACAGTCTGGGATTCTTGCAGACCTCTGGGCCTACAGCACCTTCCAATATTTCCACATGGCTTAACGTAGATGTGCATAGAAAGAAAAAAGCAGAAGGAAGTGTGGCAGAGTATCACAAATGCCTTAGGTATGGTTAAGTTAAAGCCTTGCCACTGAGTCCTGCTAGATTATACAATTAACTCAGCAGTCCTTCAGAGGTGGCCGCAGGCATGGCAACGAACAAAAGAAACAAAGACGTTTGACTTTGTGCGCAGCTACAAAGAAATGATCTGCCATATTACCTACAGGGTTTGACTAATGTACACAGAAGCATTCACCTTCAATTAGCCATTTAACCCAGCAGATCAAGCTGTGATCTGAAGAGGCTGAGATACGGGGAAGTGTTCCTCTTCCAATAACAACAGGGGCTGGCTACTGCCAGAGGGTGTGGTAAGCAGGTATAATCCAGTGGTCTGACAAATCCTGCATTTCCAGGAACGAGCAAAACCCACAGTATCTTTTCCATTCTGTACATTCCTCCACTTACAGTATACTCAGTGGCTACCTAACTCAATTGGAAGTAGTACGTTCCTGGGAAATAATGCAAAAGTGTCAGTTAAAGATTTGATCGTCTACCTCAGGGTTTATGAGTGCGCTTTTTGTTTGCTTTTAAACCAGTGAAGTAAGCATAAATTAAACATGAGATGCTTTATGGAATTTGCAGGCAACAACAACAAAACTTGCCCGTGCAAACACCTGCTATTTTTGGTTAAAATGTCCCTAGAAAACAACCTTTATGTGGAAACCGATAAAGACAAAGCTTGAGTGTCGACAGTCTGGGTCTGAATCTGCACCCATTCAAACCACAACAGCAGCGTCAGAGCAACTTCAACAAGGTCAGCAGCAGGAGCCTGGGTAAGGCCATCCTCCCACCTGGCCGTCACTGAGGAGTGGTTTGGAAGGCTTTCTTCTCTCCGTCTGCAACCCTTCACAACTGTCCTGTCGTCACTGCTTCCGCAACTGCCCCAGCAGGATATTGCCCCAGCAGGATATTGTCACAAGCATTTACGTGGCTGCTTGGGATCTGGCAAAGTAGAAAATACTCATTTTTTGTTTCTTGAGGGACTTTATCTCTTGAGAGACTGGCAAGTGAAAAATACCTAAATAAGCTTAAGTTATAAAAAATTGACACACATTGCTGTATCCCAGGTCTCTGAGGATAACAGATCCATAAGAGCTGCAGAAACTGGAGATGGGAAAGAACAAATCTCACCCAGTCCCTCCCCTCAGGAGGGCAGGTTTGCTCCTGAGGTCATCTGTGGTGCTTTGTCTGTTCCCTGAAGCACTTTTCTCTCATCTGTGCTGGACTCCATGGTGTGGCCAGTCCAGTTTCAAAGGTCCCCAAGCAATAAAGTTTTGTGGCTTTCCTGGGGCAGCTATTCCATAGCCAAATGGATTTCTCTGGTCTGACTTTAGGAGAACAGTTAAATTGAGACTTATATCTATCTCTCACCAGAAAATGTATTTTGGAAGTTAAGTGTCTGCACTTAAGAGCTCTCCTGAACAATTTTCTCTTCCGAATATAGTTCCCTGTCAAGAGATGTTTCATCCCACTCTGCCTATTTTTTCTGAGTGCCTTTCACTGTAAATCAAAGGGTCAGTCCACGAATCCATCTCTAGCCCCATGTTTTCATTTAGTATGTCTCATAGAAAGATCATTCAGCTACACTGCATCCAGAGCAGGGACAACCCAAGCGCCACTCACTGGGCTGCCACGCCACTCCTATATTTAATGGCTGGACACTGACCACAGCACTCCTGAAGCTGCTGGCTTCACCAGGGCTACTTTGTGAAACTGATTACTGATGGGCAAGAGGAGCACTGTGCCAAGGGCAAAGGACCACCTCCTCCCAGGCAGCCAGTGAATCTCCCTGGGAAAATTAAAACCATAGTAAAGGTCAGCTAATTTTGAGCCCTCGATACAGCCAAAATGACCCAAAGATGTCCAGTCTGGATACATCGAGGGAATGAGGGCATCCAAGTTTGGCACTCATCGAGTCCCAGAGGGGTGGGCAGAGCACGGAGACCCATAGTGCTGTGCAGCAGTGTTGCACCTGGGGCTGAGAAAAAGGCTTTGGAGACTACAGCACAGAAATGAGGCAAGAAGGGAATTGAAGGCTGCAAATGTGATGTTGAGGGATAGTCAGAGACATTCAGAATAGGGGCAGGATGGAAGCTGAAAGCTAAAGGTGCACCAGCTTTTGAAAATATGGGAAAAGCTTCTGTATTTTTAGGCAGTTAAAAGGTCAAGGAGGAGAAGATTGTGATAGGAACTACAAACTCAGATTGCTTGCATCAGTGAGGGAGGATAAACTGTTGTCCAATATGAAGGGGTCCTCCAGTCAAAAGGTATTTGGTGTTGGAAAGAGGTTTCTTAAGAGACAATGCCTTCTCAGTTTTCTGATATACAGCCTTGCTACTGTACTACTCGCATTTGTTTGTTATAATGGTCTGCCTAACTGCCTAATAAGTATCATTCCGTCTGTCATCAGAAAAGGAGTTCATGACTGCACTAAAAAGCTTGTGTGCAATTCAGCAATCCAAAACACCACAGCTCTAATTTATTCATTCATTTAGTTTTCAGTGGTGCAATGACGCCGGCCACAATAGCATTACATGAGGCTGGGTTAAGTATCCAGGAGAGCTTGGGGAGCGGAAAATTCAATTCCCATTGCCATGGTGAGCGATGTATGCCACTGAAGAGAGCTTAACTCCTGGGGCAAGAAGGGTGGTCTCCCTGCAATATTCCTTTTGAACACAGGCACTGTACTCACAAAGAGCATTATCACAACTCAGAACTCATTACGCTGACTGAGGCTGGAGATGCCTCCAAATCTCATGTGGGTGGAAGCTCCTCTCAGCTAGTGCCAGTACTGAAAATATGCTGCTGGCAATCACCAAATAGATTTACTGTATCACACGTTAATAAAGTCCTCTGTAAAGCTGTGCAAAGGCAATGTTTTCTAATTGCTTTTGAACAGTCACAAGACAAGCCTTCTGAGGGCTCCCCCATCATCACCATGTCATTCAGCTGACACTAATTCAGCTGGTTTAGGATATTTCCCAAAGGCAGAATGGTGTAGGGATGCCAACGGCTTTCTTTATTGACTCTGCACCATACAATGAAGTTAGGTGGGCAGCGTGCAATGTAACATCCCTCCCTACCCCATGAGTTCAACCTGTCTTCCCTCTGCAGAGCCTTGACAAAAGGGATCTTTGACACCCACAATCATGGGATGCCTTAAAGCAGGAGTGCATGGAGCACCACACAACACCGCACTCACTGCATGCCCAGAGGCTGCTGTGCCATGAATTGGAGAGAGTTGTTTGTACCCAGCTTTATGGGCTCCTGACAGGCCTATGAGCAACAGACAAGAAAATGTTGTTCACACAACAATAAAAAATAACACTGGCTTCAGTTACATGTAAGCCTTCCTCAGCAAGTTTGTCTGTCTCTTTTTGCTTTTCTCTACGTCAAAATCCCTGCTGAATGCAGAAAGTGACTGCTGCAAACAAATGATGAGTATCAGTGAAGTTCTCACGTCAGCAGGCTTTGTGAAAAGGTCAGAAATTGGGGTTTACGTTCTTTTCTGAAGAGTCTTCCAGGCTGGAATTCCCTTGGTTTGCACCCTGCCTTTGCTAAGAAGCCCATTTGCTCTGGTGAACACTAGACAATGATTTTTTTTTTCCTACAGCTCTTCAAATGAGGGACACCCCTTGGTCTGTTATCTCTGCCTAGAGCAAATCCCCCAGCCAGACCTCTTTCCTCAGACAGATGATGCCTTTACAAGTAGAGCCAGAACACAGATGATTTTTAATGGGAGTGCGAAGAGAGGAAAGTAGCATGATGTTTTACTAAATTACCAGGTTGAATCAGAAGGTAGGATGGAGCTGTCTGGAGGAATAATCTGCCTCATACCAACAGGAGAGGCAAGGAAAGAAGGTCAAGGTAAGTCGAACTGCTCTGCATTTGTGGAAAGTGAAGTGTTCGCCCTGGGGTTGCCACAACTCAGTTGATATGAGGCCACTAGTCAAGCTGTGCATCTTCAAGCGTCAACACGATGCCTACATTTCATGGATATTTCCAGTGAGTCCATTCTGCACTCTCTAGGGCTGTTAGAAAGGGGCTGTCTACATGCAGAACCTGGTGAAGACAAGGGTGACTTCTATGTCTCCTTGTTCCAGCTGAGTATATACCAGCTCACTGATGCTCCTCAGCTATTAAAGAGGAAATGGGAAACTGGATGGTCCCTTCAGCAGCTTTTCCATATGTCATTTTAGGGCAGAGGTGTCCAGAAACAGGCTGGCTCAGTCCTTGCACTAAGCATTGGTCACCGCTCAGTGACCAGCTGCTTGACAGCAATGAAGACTATATAAAATTCTTAGGAGTTTTCCCTGATGAAGAGTTGTGAAAGATTCCCATTTTGCCCACAGTAGAGGTAAAAGAAAATCTTTTTCTGAGTTTCAGTATGGGAAGATCTTATCTGGCATATTTCAGGTCAGCTGGTGCAACTGGTTATGTACAGATGGAAGAAACTGGGGATGAAGAGTAGAAAAAAAAAAAAAAAAGACATTAATAGACTGCAAACCTCATTTCAGCTCTTGAGAAAGAATATTGCTTTCTCCAGGGAGAAAACAAAATTCTTATGTCAGAAAAAAAAAAATCTATGAAGAGCTTATTATTTGTGGGTGTCCTTCCTCACCTCACCAGCAAAAAAAGAGTTAATGCTGCTGCTTAACATCAACTTCACAGCCAAGGAGATTATTGTGATCCTCTTATGGATGTGGGAGTACTGCTGCACCTTTCCCAAAGTCAGGGATGGGGCAGGCTGGAGTGCTTTCTGCCTCTTGAACCGCAGGCAGCCGCTTGCCTGGCAGAGCTAAATTAGGTCAAATCCCTGCAAAAAAGGTAGGCAAAGGCTGGCTGCAAAAAAACACTGCAGATGAGGAGCAACAGCCCTGTACCTGGTTTTAGTGGAGGTTGCAGTGGTTGTGTGCGAGGGGGTTAGATTTCTGCCTGAACTCTTAGGAGAAATGCATTATGTACCAGCAATATATCATCGATTATTTTAATATAATACCTTACTAAATACCTTAATGCAGTGCTTATTACTGCATTAAGCAATAACCCCAAGACCTTCAGCAAGGTAGAGGAGATTTGGTCTAAAGCAACACGCCCAAGCCCAGCCAGGTCCCACCTGTCCTCCCCCAGCAGCAGCTGAACGCACGGCTCCCAGCAGCCTTCTACCCATTCTGCCCTTCCCTCTCCCTTTCCCATACTGAACTTCCAGCAGAGAATCGCCCCTTTGTCATTGCTTGGGGTGTTGGTGACCTCTAATCCTCAGCATCCCTCTGCGTGGGGCCGTGCTCCAGGTGGAAGCACCCCCCTGCACACCACCAGCAGGACCAGCACTGGGGCTGGCCTCTGCTGGTGTCTCTGCATGGTTCAGAACTTTTAAGTGTGAAAATGGGCTGGGATTTGCAGCCGTTTAGATAGTACCGTCAGGGGATTTACAGCATTAGTAGGAGGGAGAATGGGATTAATGGATGCGCCTTCGTTTCTAGGCTATCTCTCTGTCAAGTACAGCCAAGCCTAGGTGATACATTGGCACCAAAACGTGGGAAGATGCCGAAGAGGGCTTGGTTCAGTGATATGAATTGTCTTTTATGTTTTCCATCTGATCTTTTAAAAATTGCATCAGGTCCTAATTTTCTTTTCTAGACGTTAAAATTGCTGTTGGTTACCTGCTATGCAACCCATTTACACTACAAATACAGCTGTGGAGTCCAATTTACATGCACATTTTCAGATACAAGTCAGCAGGACCTAAATGCAGCTCCTGAAGGTGTGAGAGGAACACCTGCGGGGCCCGTTTTATGCTACCATAGCTTCAGGGCTTCAGTGGTAGCTTCAGGGCTTAAGAGGCTGAGAACTGGACTGTAAGGAAGGAGAGGCTTTTGCCAAATTTTGGTGTGCTATGGATCGTGCCTGCACTAAGAGATCACAGTGGTTCTCATTGGCGGCTGTGGTAACCAGATGCCACTGTTTTTTTATTGAAGTTTTATTTCCAGGAAGCATGTAAATCCTCTATTTTATCAACGCATCGCCTTTTTGTAATATGAGTGACAGATGGAGTAAGTGGAAATTGCATAACAAAACGAGCAGAAGCTGATAGCAGTTTGAATTTGTTCAGACCCTGATGATTATCTTGTGCTTTGAATAACAGACATCTGCACATCCCTCATCAAAGCGGGAGTCTTTGAGCCACCATGTCACAGCTGCAGATTTTCCAGAGTTTCCCAAATAAAATAGCTGCTCTAACCACCAAAACCTCTACAATTAAGCAGCCTTGACTTTTCAGAACTCGCTGGCTCCTTCCCATTAACATCAAACTCCCACAAAGGCAAAACCCACTGTGGGTTTTATAGCATGCAAACAGTCAGATTAACCCAGAGCTTGGTGAGAGATCAACACAAAAGAGCAGAAAGGTGCAAAGCACAGTTTAATTCGATCATCACAGTCCACATGGACCAGCGGGTGGATGATGAAGGTTCAGCTTTATTAAAGTCCTGGATTATACTTATTTTAGGAGAGACACGATATTCCCATGCAATATCAAGTTTAATAATTATTATTATTACCTGGCCCAGATGCAGTGTGGCCATATGCATGGGAACACCCCAATGATTTACATTTCCAGCACTCAAAAACACTGAATAGAAATAATCTAGCTAAAGCAAGAGCCAGTGCTGCCAGACAGCACAGAGAAACAAATCCACACGAACACCACCAGAGCACGATCCCCTGCTAAATCAGATCTGCTTACACTGGATCTGGGCCTAAGCTGCTATTATCCATGAAGTCCAGCTGGGGTTGTGGGCAGTGACTGATAGGCAATAGGCTTAATTTTACTTTCTCAGTTGCTTGAGGGCTGCATCTAGGTCGACTTGCTAGGAAACGTTAGGAACGCTGTTCTTCAGAATAGCCTAAACCAAATGTATCAAAGCCACAAAAAAAAAAAAAAAAAAAAAAAAAANTAGCTTGAAAAGGTGTGATGGGAACAAGAGCTAGAAGGATAGAAGGATAGCTGAAATCAGAATGCTGGTAAACTAGGAAATGCAACTTTTGTGAGCTAAATAGCAGTGAGATAACTAGCAGGAGCTAGTGAGGGCATGGAGTAATGCAGAGGAGAGTTCACATGGGAACCTTATGTGAATGCATGGGAACGAGGGATGAGAAGGAATGAAGTAGAAATTCAGTAGCTCATTGAAGAGTCAAGAAAGTAAAAAGACACAGATGTGTTTTTTTGCTCTGAGAGATAACTAAAATACAGCTGTCCCACAGGAACTTTCACAGGTTTAATTGTACTTAACAAGGAGGCACGGTGCCTTATGCAGGGTGTCTGCACTGTACCCCCACGGAAGCTTTAAACCCTTCCACCAGGGCCATCTAATTCCCCTTAGCACCAGCTCTGCATGCTCATGGAGGGTACCATAGATCCAGAAGCCTGTCCAACAATTTTTCACAGCTCTGCTGGTTCAGAAGTACTTTTAACTGATCATAGAGGCCATTTATACCTAACTTGCTGCTCCTTAACTCCATCAAAATGGAGAAAAAATATTTCTAGCATGTAAAATTCAGGAACTGAGTTTCTTCAAAGACTTGAACAGTTTAGTTGCTATGAATCACTCTATTATGAGTCATTATGAAATCTGTAAGGCTGCTTTTTGTTTATCCATGAACAATCAAGACCTTCATCACAGGACTCCCTTTGTGCAAGATCAGTTGGTGTATTGAACAGTTTTGTATTGTGACATGAACTAATTATTTGAGAACACTTTTCCTTGTAACAGAGTATTAACTGCATATGTACAATACTGAAGTATATCTTTTTTTTTTGCATGGTTTTGTTTCCAGCGACATTACTAGGCAGAAAAAAAACACTTTCCACTCACAAATGTCAGTTTTGAAAAATAACTCTATGGCACAATAAATCATGCAATAAAAATGCTCTGAGACAGCCCCTTGCTGCTCCATTCATGCTCTGGAGCTGGCTGATCATTACGTATAAAACACATGCTTATTCTAATAAAACGCATTAAGATTTTATGGCACAGTGTCCTGAAATCACTCAGAAACAACCCAGAAAAGTCATTAGTGGGTGACTGTGCCATGTGAATTATAGCTTTTGCCCAGTGTATTATTTCATACTCTGAGAAATCTGATCTACTCAAATCATAATTATTTTCATTTTCATCTGAACATTAACCTTGCTCCATCTACGGGTGAGTGACTAGCCTGGCTCCAAGATCCTTCCCCTCAGAAAGGGGAGTGCATGTCGGCCCATTAGGAAAACAAAGAGTCAGTCTCTGTTTCTTGTTAAGCTGAAAACAACTGCTAACATATTTCTTGTTATATTTTGTACAGCCTGTACAGTTACTTTGTGATAACAGGGCCAGAACTGGTATTTCAGTGGAAAAATGGTAATAATGTGTTATTTTCTCACTTGGCAAAGACGATGCTAAATAAATCATGCAAAATATTCAGTGCTGAGGGACATGTTGTATTTTCTATTTCTGCTCTTTGCTCAGTCTGACATGACTTTAGTACAAGCAGAGGTGGGAAGATAGACCGTTTTTAATCTCTGAAGTATGCCTTTCTCAATGCTCATTGCAAATTGGGTTTTTCTACACAAACAGTCAGAATCTGGGGCAGCTGGAGGAATGACAAAACAAGGTTAAATCCACATCTCCATCATCCTACAGCTTCGTCTAAAACTGGGCAGGCCTTCCCAATATTCCTCCTTTTCACTTCTGCATCTCTCAGATCGGATCAGTGTGCAGAGATGAATGGCTGTGCCAGCAGCTCTCTGTGAACCCCAGAAGTCCCCAGGAGGAGGATGCTCACCAATGCTCCACTTATATGCTGCTGCATCCTGCTGAAGAGAGCGTGTGGAGGAGGTCCAGCACGAGCAGCATTCCCATGGATATTTATGCCTCCTGCTCGGAGATCAGATCAGACACAAGTTATGATACTTGAAAGTACTCCACTAGAATAGCAATAAACATTAACTAATGCAACAGGGTGCCTGGCTTCCATGAAACCTTTCTTCACAGGCACTTTAAGCAGAGGATCACAGTCCCCTAGAAATACAGTAAATCCTGAGTGGCATGTCGGATGCCATGAATCACATTCGTGCTCCGAGAGTTGCTACCAGACTGCATCAGGTCCCCGAAGCAAAGGAGTGGAAGTGTCCCCTCCACGGCCTCACCGGGTGCACTAGGGCAGGGCTCATTTTGCATGAGAGCTCCGAGTTCATGAAGCTAATCAGCACCATAAAAACATGGTTTCAATTATCTTGTTTGCTGTCCTGCTAGCTTGTCCTAGCTGGCTTCCACCCTATTGTGACACTAAAACCACACACAACAACTTGGGCAAATCATATCTCCCTCTCCATCACCAGCTGAACCGAGTCAAAGGCTGTGGGGCCAGGAACCACAGTGCACTGGAAATGTGGCTGCTCTGCTCTTCTGAGAGGCTCATCCAAAAGAAATCCAACCCTGGAGTAGATATTTGTTTGTTTGGTCTGTATGTTTGTTTGTTTGTTTGTTTGTTTTGCTGGCCTTGGTTGATGTCCCAGAGTCATCCAACCACTTTCACAGATACCTTTGTTTGGGAGAAGGGAAGGGACTTGCTCCGAGGGCCTTTCCAAAGGTAAGCACTTCGCTTTACATGCAGTCTGCACTTGGAAATGGATGTTTTTCTGAATTTTGAAGTTAGACCAAATGCAAGGCTGGCCCAGGGCCTTCAACTTCAGCTGAGATACACATGCTTTCCAGGTGTTCTGATTAAACCTGACTAGCTGGGTACTGCTCCTTTGGCAGTGATTACAAAGAAGAGAGTTTGTAGCAGAACAGGAATAATTCTGCACAACGCTACTACAACTAGACCAAATATAAATAGATCCAGTGTAAACAGATGAAACACAATTACAACAGATCCCGTTTTGAGAAAAGCTGCTTGTCTCTCTAAGAGGCTGGTTACAGTATCAGACAGATTAATATTTCTTCCTTGAAATCTGATTGATAAATGTTGAATAATGGCTCAAAATATAGTTCAATGCTATACTGTTTTTCCAAAAATGATAAGCTTAAAATTTTGACCATGTACCACACACCTCTAGGTTTGAAACCAGAAAGCTTGTTTAGTCAATATGAACATTTCCATACTGTGCAAAGTTCATCTGTCTGGTATATAGCCTTCCTTCCACATAATGTTACACAGTCATGTAAGAAAAACCAATCTCTTGTAAACTAACAAGAAAGGAAAGATTCTAATGAAAAATGTAAACAGAGGAAATGACTCAAAGATGGAAGGAAATAAGTAATGTAAACAGCTGTAGTATCAGAAATGTAAAAATAATTTCAGACATAAGAGAAACATGGTCCCGAGTGGCATCCACACAGCTGTGTAGGTATAAAAATTTATAGACACATAGTTCATCTGATGTCTTTTCCACTTGCAAATATGCAGTCAAATTATGTCATATTTATTTCTTTAGAATGATGAAAGTAACAATCCCAAAAATATGTTTCTAAGGAAATGTAATATTTCGGTTTTATCACCCTTGGTGAAAAGTAAATACGGGAAAAGTTGAAGAAGTGATGGGGAATGACAGAAAAGATGCTTAGGAAAGCAGACTGAGTCTAGTTCAACAATATCAGAAGACCTGTACTGATCTGGAAATACAAAATCCACCATCATGCCTAATGTGGTTATGGGACGCTCGCTGCTAGAAGAACTTTGGAGTGACCAAGATGTGGAACTCAATTGTAGATGGTGGAATAAAATAGAGTGAATGGAACGGAGTTAGACTGGGATTTCTTATTTGTGAAAGAAGAAACCTTTTTTCCTTTTCATTCTAAAATATTTCTTAGACTGAAGATGGAACCGCTGCCCTAAAGTAAGGGTGAAAGGCAAGGTCATGCTCAGTGGGAAATGCCCAGGACATGTGAACTCGAGGATCGCACAACAGAACTTTGAAATTTGTTTATCAGGAATGAGTGCCCCATCAGTCAGGTCAGGGACTCTTACTGGACTGATTCCTTGTTTTCTAGCATTGTTTGACATTTCTGAACATAGAAATCTCACTCCATCACCATCTCACTCCACTCACAGCTCTCCTGCCTTTCACTTAACCCACAGGTTTTTGGTTTTTCTTTTTTTGAAAAATCTTGAAAAATCTTCATATTCAAAGGATTAGAATTACTTTGAATTCTCAGAAATGGAAATGAGGAAACTATGCTGCAAAACAGGAAACTTTTTTCCCCAAGATCTTCTTCATAGCAACACGTAAGAATAGGTCCCAACAGAACTGAAGTTAATTTAAACACCTTTTGCATTTTTTGTCAGATATTTATTTCTGGCCTTTCTAAGGAAGATGTTGCTTGATGTGTCTAGCTTTTCCTTCCAAATTGACACAGGGCTTCACGTCCTAAAATTCTTGTGAATTCCTCAATATTGTGTAGAAAGGCTTATTTTTCCCTTTATTGAATTAGCTACAAAAAAGCCTGAAGATCTTTTCCACTTAACAATCTACAGTCAGATGTAGTCAGATAGTTGCGGTCTTATAGAGCATCCTTCACTAAATGAAATCGTAACAAATGAATGTTCAGCACTTAGAAAAATGCATCTGTTCAAACTGTCATGTAGAATCTTTTGCCTTTAAATTCTGTTATATCAAAGTTTCCATTTATTCAAGAGCTACAAAGTCAGATTGATTGCCAGTGTTAGAAATGGCAGTGAGTCCTTTAAACGCTTTCTCCTTTAAAATCATATTATGCAGTCTTCAAAGCAATAACATCAGAGATATTAACAGCCCCAAAGGCTTTATTGCAAAGACCACATAGAAAAAAAAGGAAATATTTTAATATTAAAAAGCCTTTTATATAACCCCCTCATTCAGGGTGCGAAGAGAGAATCTCTTCCCAACCTTTTCAAAATACTTTGGGCAGCTTTCGCTGCAAATCCTGCAGCATCTCAGGCTGGGTGTCAGATTGCATTAGTTGCCCTTCTGCTGCTCGATCCACGAGGAGCGACACTGAGGGTGTTACTGCTGATGGCATATGGACTGCGACAGCATCAATACAGGAAAGGGTATCTTGGAAAGTGTAGCAGTCGATACGTAAAATATGAATCGATTACGTTTCTTTGCAGCCTTAATAGCCACACTGAAGCTGTTCAGACTTGGTTAAGCACCCCTGAGAGCGCTCGGATGATGTAGTAGGACTTGCTTTCAGTAGGCATTACCTGTCTTCTGTCAAGTCTTTCTCCACCTGCCTGTGAGCTGCTCACACAGCCTCACTTCCAGTAGACATGAGCCTTGGTGAAGAAGCACAGCATGTTATTACAGGCTGATTTCCAACGGGAAATATTTCAGCGACCAGACAGCTGTGTAGTACCCAATGCAGTGTCAGCAACTGAGAACAAGGAAAGATTCCCAGGATGCTCCCTAGACCTCTCTCATGTAAGATGACTCAAGGTCGGCTAAGTTTTGCATTTTTTTGAAGCTTGTGCATCATAAACATTCAAGGGCCTCAGCGTCTGAATCTGACCTAAGCTTTTAACTCAGCCATCTTCTCCTTGATGGCAGGATGGGAGCTGTGATGTGATGGAAATTGCTTCAAAAGTTTTCAGGAAAAAGATGGTGTACCTATAAGAATCAAAGCAAACTGGAATTTCCACCACAACAATTGGTCAGTGAAAATTAAAAGGAAGGTTACGCTCATTTCCAAACCAAACCCTACTGATTCTTACATTTCTTTTTGCCCCCAGCAACCTTTCTGGCTAATACCAATTGCTGATGTTAGGTACAAGCAGGAATACTGTAGGAGATACAAGGATATAGCCCTTAGCACACTTTCCTCCAAAAGACAAGGACGAGCTCAGTGTATTGCTAAGATAACGTTTTGGAAAGAGTACGTATCAAATCATGCTTGCTGATCTCTGTCTGCGTCCTTACCAGACACAGATATCCAACTGCAGTAAGAATGAGGACAGAGGCAGAGATCCCTTCAGCATCCAGACTCGAGGGCCTGCTCACACGTCAAGGCTTGCTGCTGCTTCGTAGGCCCCTGATCTCACCAGCACGTAGCAGGATGGCACTGGTCTGCTCTCCTGTAATGCTTCAGTGTCTGACTGGAGCCACCGGTGCACAGATTTATTTCTTGCATCCTTATTTATTGTTGGCTCACCTTGCTTGAAAAATGTCCCCTTTCCTAGTCTGAAAAGCAACTAGTGTTCTCTAACATCATCTAATGCAAGTCCTTATCAGCTGCAGTAATAGCTGACATCTCCCTGAAGCAGCACACCTTACTTGATCACAAGAGGAAGACAAAAGCCTGTAAATACCAAGGTCTTCTTGCCTCCTTCTCTACGAAGACGCACCTGAGAGGGAGGGTGAAAGCATGAGGCCTGCCAGGGTCAGGATCTGTGCTGGGTGGTAGGGCAAGGAGTGGGGGAAACCCACTCTACTACCTTGGGAGTCTTCTTGTCACAGCTGTCATGCAAGAAATCCCCAATTCCAAGTGCACACTCCGGAGACAAATGCAAATGCTTTGTTCCTTAAGAAAGCCACATGTTATGTGGGTTTGCTTTGAACAGGAAGAGAAAAATAGGGTGCTAGACATCTGGAATTCTCCCACTGGTGTAGCAATGCATAACCTCTACTTCTGACAGTCCAACTACCTTACTGTAAGGTACTTTAAAACTAAGCTTCTTTCCTCTTGCCTCTCATTTCTGAAGATTTATTTGTGCCAGAGAATGTCACAAACGCCCTTCATACATGGCAAGTAAATCCACAGAAATGCCTGGATCAAAGTTCTTCTCCAGCAGGTCACATGGTCACCACTATCAATTGCTGAAGAAGGAAGGAAAGCATCCTCCCCCATCTCCTCCCCAGCATTTAGCAGATGCACAGTCCAAGTGCTGGGAGCAGATGTCAGGGAAATGGTAGGAGCTGTGGCCAGGGTGAGTAAAATGTTTTGTCACAGAAGTTCCCAAAAGAGAGGAAAGATATGGTTCACCGTCATCTGACACGCAACCTTCAGCCCCTGCCAGCCTCTTAATCTTTGTTCCAGATGCAAATCGTACTCTAAAAAATCACGTTCTATAAAGAAGGACTTGAAATATGACAAGCTTCTACGAACAGCTTTAAACTTCGGATCTGCATTTATGACACTCTAAATACAACAGATGGATCCACATAATTAGCATCTTATCTGCATATATTTGTAGATACGAAGAGATTGCTGTTAATGAGCAAGCAGGGAGCCTGTGTTTTCCCAGTGTTCTGCAGTCTTTGGCCCATAGCTCTTCCTTTTACCACAAGTAAAATTTCTACTGTCATCACAAGGAGCAGTGCAGACTATGATACCTAAATCCTTTACAAGTGAAGAAGCCTCTATATGCCCTGCCTCTCCCCTGCCCACCTCCCTTTCTCTGCTTTGAAAGCTGAAGGGAACAAAATCATCTTTAGATAAGAACCAACCTTACTTCAGACAATGCTGGACCATGTAGTCTCAGCTCTTTTAGACCTCTATTATCTATATGGAGCCTAGCAGAGCTCCTGCTATGAACACGACCCTTCAATTCTATTGTAGCCAGTAGTTCTCAGCAAAGACAAACTATTTTTTCTTATACGTCATGATGGATGCTCCAGGCACAAGGAATACCTATGAAAGATCATCTTATTTCTTCTTTCAGAGATCAAAATTAATCTTATCAAAAATAGGAAGAGAAGCCAAGAGATTATATGTGTCTATAAAAAATGTATAAAGGAGTATTTACTCTTCATTTTTGAACATCTAACTTTTTTTTATTTAAGCATAGTTTGGGCTCCAATGTTAATAGCGTGCATACTCTGACTAAAATGAGCCTGTAGTTCATGGATGTTCGTTCATCCTGCCTTGAAGAACTATTTAAGCAACCAAATCAAAGTTTACACACTAATAAACAAGTCAGTGGAGAGGTAAGAAAATCAGTGTAATGTGTCTTACCTCTACTTAGATAGGAAACATATCGACCTGAATGTTGCTTTAGGTAAAAATTGCTGACTTACCTCTCCATAAGCACTGTGAAAGAGGTGTGTGCTAAGGAGGCACTGGAGGAGCCAGAGCCATGGACCAGTGAACAACTTCCATGGGGGAAGTCTGAAGGAAACACCCCCCACAGCTGGGAAGAGATGTGGAAAGAAACAAGCAAGATCAATCAAAACTAAGGCTTTGTGCTCTTGTAAATCCCGGTGAGGGATTTTTCTCTATTGTCCCTATATATAGTAAAAAGAAAAAGGTTGGAATATCTTCATATTTTAACTTGGAAACTGGACTAGTTTTTTTAACTGACATTTCAGTGAAAACGAATTTATACTTGAAACTGTGAATTTGATCGTTTCTGACAAACTTTAGGAGGAAAGTCAGATGTAAAGTTCAGATTTAAATAATGTGGCTGCTGAGCAGCAGGGACAAGCAGTTACTGACATAATGTGTTGAAGAGGATTAAAGTCAGAAAGATGTGTCTGCAGCTTCAGCACGGCAATTCTTCTGCCATTTTTTTAATTTGAAGAAAATTAAAGTAGACACCGTATGCCAGCACAAGGAACAGCCATGGATCTCTGGCTAAAACACATTAAAATATCTTTCTTTCTCTTTCTCTTCCAGCCTCTTTCAAAAATCCCTTTTGCTAAGGAATTGTACAGAGGTAGCAACTAAAGAAACTACCAAGCCAAAACTATATCAATAACAAGCGCAATAGTTTTTGTTATAGATTCAGCAGAATTTGAATCTATCCAAAATCAGTGAGTCTCAATCTATTTAAATTTTATACGATTAAAAAATCTGAAATTTTGGATTTGTTTAGCTCATTATTTTTCATACTGATTTTTGTTCAAGACAGAAATGATAATGATTATCTTCTGGATACGAAATGATTTAATTTTATGGGAGGACTAAATGTACTGATAATGATACACCTTTCCCAAGGAGCAGATAAAAGCTACAGCTTATAGCCACAAGAAACCACTGCTGAGCTTGACAGGTGCATTTGCTAACACATGACAATGCAAATAGTACTGCACCTGTGTAAATGAAATTAAGGCACCTATTTTGCAGGAGAACTCTTTGACAAAACCATGTATTTTGGGTACAGACTTATTTCAGAGCTGTACCAGGCTGCACACCTCAGCCATCGGTCAGACAGGTGATGGTAAGAGGAGCTGCAGGCAGCGATCGCACCACCTGCATGGCCCTAATATCTGTAGATGCAGCAACAAGTCCCCTCTCTGTTTGACAGCAGAAACGGTGAACAGAGCTGTTTGCTTTCCAAAACTCCTGCAACAGCTTGAATGACCCAACTTGTCCCATACTGCACAACTCAGGACAGCACTCCACAGGACACAAGGATATTTGTGTCACTGCCTTTCTCATTATAGCATTAGCCCAACACATGGCATCCGAAGCAGTACGTTGCAGAGTCTGAGTGCTTTCTTACCCAGGTGCTAAGGAGCCAGCACCTCCTGGCCATGTCTGGACAACAAAGCCAAGGCTGTTCTCTGCAGAAAGACTTCTGTCTTCCAAAAAAAATGGTTTTCAATGAAGTGACAGTAGGTCATTGCCAAAAAGCGGATGGGACAGAACCAGTCCAGATTTCTTCTATACCCACGGATGTTGTTAATGCTACTTCAGAGTGACTTGCAGCTACTGAGATCAAATTGACCTTTTCACCCTTTGCCCTAAATTCCTATCAGCCTTTTTTTTTTTTTATCTTTTTGCAAACAGAAGTAAAAATACATGATGAAAACTAACGTATAAAAAACAAAGAGAAATCGCATCTTTCTAGGAAAAAACAAAACAAAACAAAAACCAGCATTGATCAAGGTGCTGGAAAAATGCCTGCTGCTGTGTTTCATTTTGACATTTCTCTGCACAGGGAAAGTTAAAAGCTATTTCAGCCAGAACTCAGTGAGACACAAATAATTGTGAGAGGAAAGCAGAGGGTTGCTGCATTATTTCGTTTGTTAATAACAGTCGTGTTACGCTCCTTGGTGGCAGGAAGACATCTGGAGGGAGGTTTGCAGAGGAAGGAATACCTGGGCGCAGAGCTTTGCAGATGCAGGGGAGCCTGATCCCAGCACTCCCATCGAGTGCCACTGAGGATATTCTCACCCTTGCAGAGGCTCCTGACACCTTCAGATGCTGCAGAGCCCATTAACGAAGTGGTAAATTAACCAGACTTGAGATCATCTATAATTAGAGCTTGTACAAAGCTTTGCCTTTACTTGGCTGACAGCTCTCTGCCCAAGTAGTGGCTGAGTGACACAACAGCATTCACTCAAAGTCTCCATCAGTCATGAAAAATCTAATTTAGAAAAATTTGCCATTAAAACAAGAAAGAGAACAGAATCATTTGACTTTTCATCTACATAACAGACATTTTTTTTAACGAATTACATCTCTGAAGGAGAGCTCAAATTAGAAGCAGTAATCAGTTTCCAGAGTTTCTATTTTCCATTCCATTTTCCAGCCAGTTTGAGTCAAGATCAAGAAGCACAAATGACATGTGGAAAGGGATCGGATGCAGAGGAAATCAGTAACCCAGGCAAGGCAGAGAACCAGCTCCTGGAGAACCAAAGTATTTTGCTTTGAGAAGGAAAGAACTGGCTAGTGAAATATCACCATGGCATCCACAAGAAAGAATAGTTGCTACATGAAATACACAAGATAAAGATCTTCCAGGATGTAAAAAGAATTGTCCAGAATACTTAGCACGTATAAACCCTCTGAAAGATGCTGACAATGATGTTTGAATGAGTACAGAAAGAGCTTTAGCACTCCCTTGCTGACTGATGTATTTTCCTTTCAGCATTCAGTTTCAGCACATGCTGGAGAGTCATTAAACGTCAGGAAAGATCCTGTTTTGGAAATGAAGATGTCTGTGTGGGCGTAAGATTAAATGTTCCCCCATCTTTCAAATGACTCAATGTCTGAAAGACCCAAATGCAATATTTTGGTTGAAAGGCTGCATAATACAGGGCTTCCGATAACTTTACCCATTCCTAAAGATCTGCAAAGGGCAAAGTATGCTATCTGTCATTATCCTGAATAAGGAGATTTTACATCCCTTCTGTTCAGCGCTTCATTCTCTTGACTATGTGCTCAAGATTAAGGAAAACAGCACAGACAGCAGGATTTTATAATATCCTTGACATGGCTGCTACCACCTCTAGTTATTTTTGGGAAGCTATTTGTCTGAAGCTACAATCTGTTTAGCAAATGACAAAAACACAAATTTGGTAAAGATGAGAGCTAGAGGGAATTTTCCACCAGGAGCGTGAACTGTGGTCATGGGCTGCAATTTGTATATTCAGAATTTGATGTATTATGTGAAACTAAGGGTGAACATGTGTCCACAAGACTCTGTCCAGTTTTAGGGTGCCTTGGCTCAAAACAAAAACTGAGACAGCAACACAAGTACTGATGAGGTGAAAATGCACTAGATTATTCGAATTTGATAAAAAATTTAGAAAGATTGCTTTTTCCTTGACAGCTTAGTTTCAATAGACCTAAAGCACTCTAATTCAGGCTAGACCACATCATCTGCCACCCAACATCCAGCACAAAACTTAATATGCACCTTGGCTAATTCAATAGGAATGTGACCATGGCTTCATGCCTGCCCCAGCTCACTCTCCTACAGCCAGGTGATTTTGCAGTGCAGAAATCCAGAACTAATAAACATGGAATGATGGCCTGGTTTCTATCCTAATAAATAATGGGTGATGAGCAGGGCTGGATACTTGTGGCAGTTCTCTCAGAGCATGACTCAAAATACACACTGCAGTAAGCATCACTAATGAATGAGAGGGGCTTAGCACACCTCAGCTGACTCTATCCCTCAGCATCTGAAATTCAGTCTTCTGTAAGGAGATCCCCATCAGTGGTGAGGCAATATGTCACTGGTTACTTTCAAAATTACAGACCATGGGGTATGCCCTCTGGATTACAGAAAAAAAAAAAAAACACCTGTGACTGATTTGCAGTGAGCTTCCTTCACCAACACCACTGTAGGCCAGGAAGATTAAAACAACATGCCTCAGAAACTCAGCAATTCACCCTGGAGTTATTTGTTGGAGAAAGCATGTTTGTGTGCCTACAGCATGGTGTCGAGCCACATCTGCTAAACTCCAGCAGCCATTAATGCTTGGAGTTTAACTACCCAAGATGAAGCCAGGTGTTCTGGCCACATGGTTCGGGTAGTTAGCAGGGTGCTGAAGGCTGGCAAAGGACCAGGGACAGAGATGTGCAGCCTCACAGCAGCAGTGGGGCTGAGCCATGATTCGCCACCCTTGCTGGAAGCCCAGGGAGCCACAAAGGCTGGATTCAGCCAGCTGTGGGAAGGTGGCAGGGAGAAGGAGCACAGTCCCATGGACTGTGAAGCTCAACAGCAATCAGGCAGGCACATTATGGAAACAATTACAGTCTCCTTTCTCCAGGGAGCAAGGTTCTTAAATATTGTATTACCTTTCTTCCAGCAAATCCCGTGGTTTTTATTTTTGGTTATCCAGTGTGTACATTATCTGCATGAATCATTAGTGCTAAACAGCGCTACAAAATGAGAAAGCAGATGATAGCATTTTTTAACAGCATCAAGCAATAAAATGAAGGCTGCTGTCAAGTGAGTAGAACAACAGAGCTGAAACTGAAGCAGTTCAGTAAAGAAAATACTGAGAGAAATAACTATTGAGTAATCCCCTATATTATTTCTAGACGGATTATATCATAATTGGCTTCTGTACCAAACATGAAAACGGCACTGGCTTGAAAAAAAATCAGATAAAGCCAAACATTTTTTTTTCCTTCTGGTGTTTGTTAATGTAAGAAAAATCCCAAAAAGACTCAGCACCTTGAACAATAGCAAAGGCCATAAAAATCTCACTTCTGACACATTCGTACTGGGGCATTGCCTATTGGCCATCAGCTCACACATCCACCCAGGAACCTCAGTGCCAGATGTTCCCTCCTGGCCCCCCCTGCCCCAGATTGGGGTCCCCCTGAGTGACCCTCATCCTGCAAAGCTCCTCAGCAACCTCAGGGCAAACTCCCAAATGCTTTCAGAATGAACAAAAGTCACACTTTTCAACATAGCAACTGCTCAGCAAAGGGGAAGGGATGAAGGGATGGGAGGAATGCTGCTCGGTGCAGGAGCTTGCAGAAACTGGAGGTTTTCCCTCTTGGCGAGTGCTTTATGAGCTTGGTTTCATTGTCATTCAGTTTCATTAAGCAATGGAAAAAAACATCCTCAGCTAATCTGGAGAAGTCCATTTTTTGTGATCCTCTGCTTGTTAGAAATGATCCTGGATGAAGAGATCAGAGTGTCTAAACTGAGGCTTTCAGGAGTAACTTGCACTGTCAGGCATCAGGCAGTAGAGAAGTCCTCTGCTTGTGCATTTTACAAGTAAATCCTCTCCTCCCCCCACACTGCTCTCACTATAATATCTATCTATATCAAAGTTACTGCTTTCCTGACAACTCCTCTAGCTATCCAAAAAGAGAATTTAAAAGTCCTGCTGTTCCTCTGTGAGTTTGTGCTCTGAAGCCCATTAAATCTTCCACCTCCAAGACAATAAACTGCTAGGCCATGATTAATCATCTCAGATCCAGATATATTTGTGAGGTGGAGATGCCCTGAGAATGACTGAAGAAATTGAAGGCTGTTAGAGTAAACCGGGAAGGAAAAAGAAGAATGAAGGCCTCTGTGCACTAACTAAAAGGTTGGGGAAAAAACAACAGCAAACAAAACACAGGATTAAGGAAAGAAAAAAAAAAAAAAAAGAACAAAAAGCCAAAATAGAACCTCTTCCTACCACTTACAGAATGATGCTGCTGAACATCCTGCTGCTCTGAGGAAGAGGGAGAGGGCATCACGGGACAGTGAAGAGCCACATGGAGGAAGGCACTTGGATATACTACAATGATGAGTACTGTGTTGGAAGGGAAAGGAAGGCAATGCAAGGCGAGGGACATGGCCAGTTTCTATGTGAAGAAGAAAAGGGGAAAATGATATGGTAAAATTCTGTGAAGATTAGTTTCCTCCTTTTAAATAAAGACTTTGGTTTAATTGTGCCTTGCTTTTAAATATACTGTGTCCAAACCAATAGCATCTTAACTGACTTTGAAATTGCACTTTCCAAGCCAACACCACTGCTGTAACAGCTGCTTTCAGAAAATGTATGCGCTTGGAGTGGCGTGTACCTGCTATGCAGTTCCAGTGGCAGCAATCTAACACGAAAGCCACCTTGGAGTGAGAGCAGATGTTAAGACAGAAATAGAGAATTTCTGCCATTTCTTTTCAAATAGCGGAAAGCAGGAAAAAAAAAAAAAAAAAAAAAAAAGGAAAAGAAAAGGCAAAGTTCAGAGAAAAAAATAAAAAGGAAACAGGAGCAAAGCCTGATGGAGAATGAAAGGGTATGAAACTTGAAATAAATGTAAGTCATAATGATCCACGCGCAATTACAATGCATGGGCACCAAAGGCCTGCTCTGCTTTTTGCAGTTTGCATGTGTTTGTTAGCACAGGTTTCTTCAATTGGTGACTGTTCATCAGTTTGACACTTCAGGAGACATCCTATGGCTTTAGCACCAGATATCTGAAAGGAGAAAATGCTACATCTTGCCTTTTACTGGTGAGGTTCCTCTCACCCAGCTTCCCCTGTTAGGCAGTTTTCACATACAAGTTTCACTCCCACAAAGGCTGCTGCTGCCAAATGATTGAAACGGTTTCCTACACAACCCAGGCTGAACATATAGCATCCCCTGCACAGCAGTGGTAATATGGTGTCACCCTAGAAGGGGATGCAGCCCATGCCAGACCAAAAAGCCCAGAACGAGTTCAAAAGTCAAACAAAAACCTCCTCTGAGGTGTCACGACCTTGTCTTCTCAAATCTTGTTGCTTTACTCTCTCTTTAGGGAGAGAATGCCCTGGCTCACATCCTCTTGTTTTCATAGTTTTTAAAGTGTCTGGTGACCGCTGGCCCCCAAGGAATCCCAAACACAACTAAAACTACACCATGACTGCTGCCCATGTGAGCATACCAGAGATGACTTACTGAGGGCAGCAAACCCCTCAGCACAGCACCAACACCATTTGTCTTGTACTGTGAGCTCCACAAAGGTCTTGGCATCTCTCGGCTGCAGTGTCACATCCAAAAACAAGATCAGATGAAAAGGGTAAGGGCTAGTGCCAACCTCTGCCAAAGTGATAGCCAAATTGTTCCAACTACCTGAAATCATTTTAAATGCTACAAAATAGTGGACAAAATGCAAGTAAGTTGCATCCTAATCTCCACCCCCTCTCCCACTTAATTTATTTTACATTAAGCAATTAATTCCGTAAGTTACTACTGAAATCCTTTCTCTGAGCACCATAACTAATTAATCCCTCTGCAAATGGGTAGTGTTGTTCCAGAGGAACTGTAAATATGGTTCGTGTCAGCTCATTTGATAGCACTTGATACATGTGGCAAAGCCTCAACTTTGTGATCAAAGTTGCATCAACACAGCGAAGTGAAAGCCCTTCTTAGAGGTGCAGGGGAAATATGCCCAAGGCTCTAAGTGAGCATATGAAAATTATTCTGATTTTATTGATTCTCCAAGCTGGCACGCAGTCCTACATCATTCACAGATACGTCGCCATTGCAAAGGTGTCTCTGCTTTCACCTTCGCCTGAGCAACAGCCTTCTTGGCAGAAAGCAGAGTGTAAAACATGAATCCTATCACACAGTGAATACAAATCCAGAAAAAGGCATTGTCCCCGCTGGCCGTCATGTCACAACTTTCAAGAAGTCCCAGGAACAACATCATTTTGAGGTCAAGAATTGTTAAATTATTAAAACTCAACCAGATGCACTGTGCAGCAGAAGCAGCCTCTGCGGAAAATTCACGAAGGTTATCCTTTGAAAATGCTAATCAAAAGAAAAATGATTCGCTTTGGTAGCAGCCACTCTTTCAAATAACAAAAAGCGTGCTCATTTGGGTTGTGAGACTATTTGTGTAAAGACAGGAAGACATAGGTTTAGCATAATGATGAGGTCATGTTGGCAGAAGCGAGCCCAATGAACACGTCCTGAGGGGCCCCTGTCATACGGCAACAGAAAGAATCATGGTGCTGCACTGTGGGGATTATTTTTTACTCTGCAAACGGCACTCTTCGCTCCTACGTACAAAAACATTAAAATACATTAGAGTATGAAAAAGTATTGCTGTCAGAGTGCTGTTCTCATAAATACATCTCTGCAGGGGTGAAGCAGTGTCAGCTCAAGTTGCAGGCTGCCCAGAGAGGCTGTGGGATCTCCATTCCTGGAGGCATTCAAAACGCCGCCTGAACAACGTGCTGGGTCTGCTCTGAGCAGCAGCCTGAACCAGAGACCTCCAAGGACCCCTTCCCATCCATGAACCTGTGAATCTCTTAAGGCAGCTTGGAGCACAGGCAGAACTGGCTGCAAGCACCTATGCAGATACACTTGTGTTACAGAGGAAGAGACCTAGAGGTGAATGTGCCGTTTGAAAGAAGAAAGCACTCACTAATTAACCCCTCCGATTCCACTTGAGAAAGGTAGGTATGAGGTGCACTTTACAATTCAGAGAACAGAGTCAGAGAGGGCTGGACTAATGCACCCAGGTCCACACAACAAATCAGTGGACATTCTCAGGTCCCAGGTCATTTCTGTCAGTGACCTTGCCCTCAATTTGTTATTCCATGTTACTTCTGATAAGAATCAGGGATTATCAGAATATGCCAATTAAACTGAAAAAGGTTCATATTTTGACCTCATTCAAAAGAGTTCTTTGAAGGGATTAATTTGTTTGTGCATTGTAATTTCGTTTACACACAGTTCAAAGGTGGAACGTTCTCCCCTTTTATGGAAGCAATTAGAGCCTATGCTTTTTTCCAATTAAGTGACCCCCCGTCTCCTTCTAAGGGGTTGTAAACCAGAATTAAGATGATTCTGGGAGAAAAAAATCTATAATAGTAATTCATGCTAGTTGGCCTCAGATGAGGCACTGAATTCAGACGATGAAGTGAATTCTTCTATCAAAGGGCCTTATTCACCTGAGGTGTGGGAATACCCTCCTGTGATAAAAGCACATATTAGTCAAGAAATAGCTTTCAAGGATGGCTGCTGCCAACCAGCATAAATCAAGGACTGCAATTGATTAACTAATTTAAACACTAAAGACAGTTTTTGTTGCTATGGCAATAAAAGAAAGGTCGAAACCCTGATGACCTTGGAGGCTCATGATCCTCTGGAGATTTCAGAAACTAAAGTCTGGAAATATATTAAAAGATATAATGCTAGCCAGATTGCCTTGTAATGGCTTGGCTGTTTTGTCAGCTGGAAGGCAGACTTCGCAGCATGTTCTGCACTAGTCTCCAGTGTGCGAGATAGTTCTGACTATCTGATATCTGTTCAGCTCAAAATTCAGCTGGGACATCTGAGAGCCTCAAACATTTCCTTTGAGCTCCATTGTTGCCCTGTTACTCTCAAATATCAGTTCCTTTTCTCATCGAGTCCTTCATTAGCAAGTTCTTACCACTAAGTTGGCTTCCTGGGTAGCTCCTAAATTCATTGCACTTTTCATCCTACACACTCCTTAGAAATTTGATTCACAACATTTTGATTCATAAGAAGCCACTTTAGGGACTGGCAGAAATGCAGAGCCTGAACGTCCCAGGAGAAACCAACACAGTCCGTGGAGTTCACAGCTTGCACCACCTGAGGATGTGGTCAGTGACACTTCTGAAACTCCTGACCCAACTGCTGTTTAATCTCTGCTGCCTTCAGCAAAATATCATGAGCATCCTCCTCTGTTTATGCATCTTACCCTGAGTGCAGCAGGGAACTTACAGACTCTTCCTGCATCAGGTCTGAATTCAGCTGTCACATTTTATTAACAGGCATCTGTGAGAAGCAAGCAAAAAGAAGCTGACTGTGTGACCACAGTAGCCTTATTATAAAGCATTTGTCAAAAATGCCTCAAATTTCAATAACTACACAGGCTAGTCAATTAGCTTTTTTGTGTTGTTTTTTTTTTTTTTTTTTTAAAACATGCTTTTCATTTTGAGGCACACAAAATATTCATATGTCTTGTGTTTGAGTACAAAAGCTGTTTTCTTTTGCCAACATGGTAGGCAGCTTTTCTGAAAACATGACTACTACTGTGCAGAAGGGCTTCACTGTTTCAAAATAAATGCTGTTTCCAAGCAAAAAGCCTCAGAACATCAAGATCATTATATCCCACATTGCATTCATAAAGATTCAGCTTACATTCCAATCTCACTTTCTAGAAAATATCTAAGCATGCTTTCCTCACTTTTTAATTAAGATGTTTATCTATAATTGGCATTACATTAGTATTGTATTGTGCACTAACCAGGGTAGCATCCGCACTAGTTCTACTTCAAACCACAGCTACCAAAGTTACCACTGCAGCTGCAAACTGGCAAAAATCCTGAAATAAATGCATTCTTGAATACTTCATAATTCTATAGCTTAGACATTTAGGCTTATTTTTCTGTTTTCAGTGTTTAAAATATTCTAGAAGCTGATCAATTAATTGGAGGTTCACGTTTCCTGCCCACCAGGGCATTTTACAGACTTCATGAAAAGCACAGAAAAGTTGTTTTTGCTTGGACACCACAAAAGAAAGCAGGACAAGAAAGAATCAGTCAGTTTGTTGGCTTAAGGAGGTCAATATGATGCAGGATCTGAGGACAATGCTTTCAGTTTTGTGTGACAATGACAATCCAGGCAGTGTCTGATCCACCTTTGCATGGCAGGAATAGGGCAGCAGAGTGTATCAGCTGAGCTGCAGTTGTCTCTTGCTTTGCTGAAAGAAACGCATTTAGATGGCTGGCTTTACTTTTCCTAACAAGAGCACAGTCTGGGTCACTCTATAGGACATCAGGCTTATTCAACTAAAAAACATTTTAATTGCCACATATCTTTATCCTCTCTGTTCTTTCTGCCCTGAAACCATGAAAGCTTTTGTGACAAGTGAATGCTGTTTATTTGTGTGAGAGCAAATTATGGCCCTCTTGGGAATGCCAGTCTTGAGCTCCCTCTGTGCTGCTCCAGCCAAAGCAGAGGGACTCAAAGTTCTGCTATAAAACTGGATGATGCTGGGGCAGGTTTGGCCTTAAACTCAATAGCTACTGGCATACCTAAAGCCTTGGACCCTACTGCATAGCACTGATTTGTTATAAACCTTTACTCACAGAAAAGCGACAATCACTGAAGAAATTAAGTTTTATTAGGTATCCACACCAATATTCAGCTCTTTCTGTCTTGGAAAAGGTGGTTTCTGAAGATGTTCATCCGTGTACAAAACATCTACCCAAGCTCAGTCTCACTTCACTGCCAAGCTGTCACTGTAACTAGACCGTTCACTGTAAAAGCGGAAATTTTCACAAGGAAATGTGCCAAACAGGAAAGTCATAAGAGCTGGGTCCCTACATTCCCATCCTCTTCCAAGCTCCCAGCTGCAGTCCCTTTTCTCTTTGACACGTCATAATCCCCAGTTGGAAAATAAAATTACCCTCTAGATCTTTTCTACGACATTTCTAAATTTTGCTTCCCATGAACAGGAGGACAGAATCGAGAGAGAGGAATCTTCTCCACAGAGAGGATGACCAAGCGTCCCACAGTACATGCCCCACATGGGACCATTTCAGATGCCTTCAGCCCTTACAGCTGATGTCTTCCTTAGGCTGCAGCACCACCACAGGGCCTCAGCTCCTCTTTCAGAGTATGTTTCTTAAGCTCAGTATAGCTGTCCCCAGAATGATACATTTAGAGTTAACAGCCATATTCAGTGGTGCTGTCATCCTTGTAAGCAACTGTATCAGCAACATGGAAGATATAATGATAGAAAATATCCACAAGCCAGCAGCCAACAGTATTCTCGTGCTTAGGGGGTGTCTACAAAGAGAACAGAGGCCCCCTCTTCACAAGGAACCACATGGAGAAGACACGGGGCAATGGGTACAAGTTGCACAAGGAGAGATTGCCTTTTGTTATGAGAAAGATATTTTTTATGATAAGAACAATCCATTACAGGAACAACCTCCCCAGGGACATGGTAGAAGTCCATTCCTGGAGGCTCTCAAGATGCAACAGACAGATTGATGACAATTTTGTCTAGGTTCCCTCTTCACATGAAAGGTCGGACCTGATGATCTTTCAAGGCCCCTTCCAACTTGGGCTGTTCTTTGATTCTATGATTCTACGAACTCCTTCTCCTTAGCATTCCTTCTCCTCTACTTTCCCCAATCCATCTTTCTTTCTTTCTCTTGCTCCATTCTCCTCCCCTACCAACAACAGCCGGTGTCCCACCACCTCAACCCACAGGCCATGCTTTTCCCTCACAGCAATAATGTTCCTGGATTTCCCACCCCTCTCTTCCCATCCCCAGCCCCATGGCACTTGCCCAAGGTTTACTGTGGAAGAATGTTAATAAAAAAACCTCGCTGAACCAGGCCGACGTTTAGCAGATTTTCTACTCCAGGTTGCTGGCAGGGCTGCATGTGGAGGCTTCAGCACATGGGCTGTTGATCAGGGCTCACCAGCCACAGGCCCATCTAAGCGCGGCATGGTTCATCTCCTCACACAAACACAACGGCGGGCTGCGAGTGCTGCCCCAAAGCCTGCGCTTACCGGTGCTTTCTGTGCACTCCTGGCCTTTCTCACAACACCGTTCCCGTGCGCTCTGCATCTTGTGGCCATGAAAGTGCCGCACAGAGTTTAAACAGCACAGTTTTACAAAGTAAAGGGTGAGCTTGTGTACCTTTCTGAAGCCTTTGTGATTTTTTTTCAGTCTTTTCTTTAAAATACATTTGGCCACTATAACTGTTAATCTGTAGGTTACTGAGTTTCACAATGAGACATGGGTTTTCATTTAATTTGTTTTAATTAACATCAGACTCCTGAGACCTTTCCTTTGCACACAGTTCCAGGAGGGAGTCACCTGAGGCCCAGTCTCGCTTGCAATCCCAGCTGGCTTGGTGTCCCTTCTGTGGCAGCCTCAGTCACCATGGGCATTCACAGCCACCGCTGTGCTCACACCTGCGTAGGTGCTTAAAGAAACCAGCCATCGCATCTTTGTGTCCCTCCTAAGGAAGACATTCCATCTGAAGCACTTCAGACAATGAGAACATTCAGGGTAGTGAAAAATGAGCTTCAGCTTTTTCCTTTCTCTAGAAATACCAGCTGCTGAACAAGAAGGACTTCCACAGTGCCCCATGGCTGGCAGATCCCAGTAGTTCATGAAATCTCTGAATGTCTGTGCTGGTCTGAACCCAGTGAGCAGTGTTACCCCAATGCTTCCAGCACAGAAAAGGCAAGGTCCATAGGCAAGGAACTCTAGCTCTTGTCTCACACACCCTTCTCTGAGTCATCTCTATGAGGACAAGATGGAATAAGAGCCATTTCATTGTCACCCTTGGGTCAAACTTGATGCTTCCAACAGGGTCCAAGAGGAAGCACAGAGGAACAACTGGGAGCCACTTCTTATGGTGAACTGGGAGACGAGGAAAATGCTACGATGCAGGAGGATGAGGGCAGATTGTCTCTTTGGCCTGGGATCCAAATTTAAAAGGGCAACTGTTTTTTTTCTAAGTATATTTTATTTTCTGCAGTTTTCTTTCCCTCTAGCTCTTTTGTATCCCGAGTAGAAAGGTTAAAAGTAGTATTTATTACCATGGATCAGCTAATCATTTTTATTTGCAAACATTGCCTTCTCAGTCCCAGGAGGGAGCAATACACAGTTGTTTGCAAGCCTTTAAAAAACTCTGTCATCTGACGAAAGAAATACCAATGCAACAAGCCTGCTTTTGTCTTGTGCATTCCCTCACTCCCACTAGCAGAACTGGCCCCTGCATATTATCCTTCACTCCATAACTCCCTGACATGATTCAGTAACCCTAAGCAAGGGCAACGTGTTGTAATCCATTACTAGTGCTTTCCCACCAATGTCAAATTGTTGTAATCACTCAATCACCCTAGGCAGTCCAGCTTTACTCTTTGATATGCAGACTAACATTCATAGGCCTGTGACATTTGAGGTTTTCTGAACTCCCATTTTCAGAATATGTTTAGGCTATATATTCAGCTGACAAATAAATTAATAATATAGAGACAATAATAATCTTATGAGTTGGAACACAAGCCAGCTTACACAGAAGAATCTGATGTGCCTAAGACTTGATTGATGCTCACCACATAAATTCCCCTAGTAATTAACCTGCAGTAATAACTCTCAGCTGTGCTTAGGAGACCACCCTTGTGCCCTCCCAACTACAGACTCATCATTTAAAGTCAAATGACTTAGTGGCTGCTCCTGGCAGGCTGGGGAGGAATGAAAGCATAAACATTTCTGAGAGTGAGAGAAAAGATGGGGGAAGAAGGAGATCACAAGGCATGAGTTTCCCAGCTGATATTTTAATTTTGGAAGGATGCATTGTCTTGTTCATTTTGCTGGTGTGAATTAGGCAAGTGCATGTGGTATGTAGAGAGTGAGCTGATGATGATGATGGAGAAATTCCAACTGACACAGACATAGGAGCTCTAGAAATCCCTAAACCTATGTTCAATTTGCCTGCGGCAGTCTAGCAGGCTTGATTCTCCATTATACTAGCAATTGCATCCTACTCTGACAAACTAAGTGAGCTTAGATCACCAGCAAGAGGCTACATTGTCATAAATAGGAAAAGTCAAGACAAAAGAAGAATCACAAAGATATTTAAAACCGGGAGAAATGACCTTCCTGCTACCTACAGAGGACTCCCCTCCCTTTGTCTCTCTGTCCCTTTTCCTGTATCTCCTTAAGGAGCAAACACAAGAGGCAGAATAAAGGCTGTCATGCTTATGGTCCTCAGGATAAGAAGTGCATCACGGACATAATTGGAGCGTGCTACTCTCCTGTTACTTATTTCCCAAAGCTTGTAGAAAGATAAGCATAAATTAGAGCAGCTCTGGAGTAGCTATCTTCATATCAGGAGCTGGCAGGCCGTGCAATACACCCTGGAGAACATTGCATCCTAAAATTCCACATGGTAGCTTATACTATCTTCCTATGTCTTTACCTATCACAGAAACAGACAACTAAGCCCAGTATATTTAGCTTATTAATGTTTGACTGATTTTTTTATTATTGTTTTATTTAAGTTTTTTTTGTAAATGGGGGGGGGGGGGG